>CM016723.1:0-340000 GCA_005771605.1 Scutellaria baicalensis
GGATGAAATCGGAGTAAGAGTTTCAGGATTCCCAAATCTTGAGTGGCTTTAATTAATTGTGAGTTGTTGATTGCCACCACTCTCACTCTCTGCCTCAAGTGTATTATGAATTGCAGCATGTTGACTCTGTCTTCATTCTCAAATTGTAAGCTTGAAAATCTGTCTTTCTGCACTTCGGCGAGATTAATAATGATACACCAAGAAGAAGATGGGATATTCCAGAAGACGCATTGGAAGGCCTCTATAATCTCAAGCATTTGGAAATCCGTGGTGCAGGGCAGTGCCAAGCTTTTCCTCAGAAATGGTTTGAAGGCCTAAAGTCTCTCACAAAATTGGAGTTGTGGAGATGCAAGAAAATAGGGAGTAGTTTTCCAGAGGGGTGGTTGCGCCACCTCACTGCTCTTGAGGAACTAACGATAGAATCCTGCTCGGAGTTGGTAGAGATGGGAGAGGAGATACGATACCTCCATCTCCTCAAACGCCTCACTCTTGAAGATGTTGATGAGATTGTATCCCTTCCACAAGGACTCCAACATATCCCCACGCTCCAATCTCTAGAACTATGGAATCTTTCTCGACTCACTTCACTGCCGGATTGGTTGGGTAATCTTACGTCCCTCACTAACTTGGAAATACACGACTGCCCACAAGTGCCATCACTCCCATCAACAATCAAAGAAATGACAAAACTCGAGGTTTTAACCATTGTGGGATGCCCAGAACTGGTAAGGAGATGTGAGAAAGAAAAGGGTGAAGATTGGCACATCATTGCTCACATTCCCCAACTCCGCATTTTCTGATCTTAATTCAAACACAGGTATTCATCCACTTCCTTTTCTTCTTTACACCAAAGAACTAATGCTTATACCATGACATTTAGTTATTACTTTTTCATATTTTTCTCTTCTAACTTTAATTCTTCCAATTTTAAACGTGCATGAGTATTTTATGATACATTCACATCACAAAAATCTCCTCCAGAAATAAAATATCAACAAAAAATATATATATAATATTTGTGCTTATTAACTCTCTAGACAACTTAATTAATTTGCACATACTTATCTTAAAATTGCATCCATTTTATAATAGCCTCTTCTTTTCTGATGACAGATTAAAATACCAAAATATTTATTTTGTGTAAAGTATAAGTTCAAAGTACAAAATACAATTTTGTGGTTATTGAAACATGCTTTTAATTTTGTCCAACTTGATTGTCTGGTGAGATAGTTTGAGACTTTGAGTGCAATAATAATGTTTATGCTTTGTACCACTACTAGAAAAATTGGTTATAACAACATTAATTTTGTGACATTTGAATGTGAATGTATTGATAGGGGTTTTTTTGAGACATTTTATTAATTGGTACCTATTAAGGCACTATGGCTACAATTATATTAACCTTATTAAGGCATTATAAATTATATGTATTATATTACTATCTATTATGACACTTTAAATAATATTATTCTTTTAACAATAAATAATAAGAATTGGCGTGAAACAAGAGACATTATACCCGTGAACTTCATTTCTAATTATTTCCAAATAAATAGTTACTTATCTTAATTAAATCAATTAACTAATTTTGGATCAAAACATTGACTCCACTTCCCCACTACCCACTCCCCTACCCACTAAACTTACTTTTTTCACCCTCCAAATCCTCGCTGTAAAATTCATAGGTTGCGTATATTTGGTAAGTTTCGGTAAGCATTTTTATTCAATTTCAATTTCAATTTTTTTTTGTATAATCGGAGTTAGATTGTCTGCGTTTTATTTGATTAGGAATAACAAATAGACATGCTTTTAATCTTTGAATAACTTTAAGGTTTGGTTGTTTAGGATTTTCACTGAATTTTTTGTGATGATGTTAATAACTTGTATTTCATGATTCTTATTTCAGGAATGGTGTAGTTTCTATGCAATTGAAGCAAGTTTATATAGTGAAGAGAGTATTAGGATAACATCACAGAACACTGAAAAAAGAGAAAATGAGGTATGTTATGTTTAGATTTATTGTATTAACTTGCATCTTATGTGTGCCCTTCTGCATTTGATTGTTTAAGTGAGTGTTTTCATTAACTTTCAGTTTGATCTTAATAACTCAGAATATGAATATCTTTTGAGTTTATGGAGACAACGAATGTTAGAAGAGGCGAAAACAAAGTGTACAAGGTCAAGGACAGGTGAATCAATATATTAAGTTAAAGGAAGTTCAGAGGTTCAAACTTGTTGTCAAAGGCCAGGTGAATCCATGGATTAATTTAAAGGAAGTCCAGAGATTCAAGCTTGTTCGCGATGCTTGAGTTTGTATTTGATTTGTGCAATAGCTAGCTAGTTTTAATGTTGTGTAGTACTTGTCAAATGGAAAATCTTCTTAATTCTTGCATTTATGTTTTTAACTGTTTGTAGAATGATTTGGAGAAGAATTTGATACATATGTAGTTTCAATTTTTCATTCACCTTCGCATTATCTTAAAACTATAACATAAAAATTTATATAAACATTGTTATGAAATAAAATGTTATCTATAGCTTAAAAAGTGATCAACTAAGATGTCAAACTGAATTATAGGACCTAAAAAGCTTCATAATAAATATGAAACTCAATTTAACAATATACTAGAAAGTTAAAAAATAAATCCGTATAAATATCTTTTTGCAATTTTAAGTAATAAATAGTATGATAATACTTTAGAAGACACTTTTAAATGATATCTTACATAATTTATTAAGACACTTTGAAGTGCATTATAATAAAGCTTTTAATGACATTTCAAAATGCATTAATAGGATGTCTTTCAATACATTTGATCTATTGCTACATTAGAATAGAAGACACTTTTAGGAAGTGTCTTAATAGCTTAAATGTATTAATATATAATCTATTAGGACATTTTCCAGTGTCACGTAAAGACAATTTTGTAGTAGTGTATTGTTTGTTTTTATTATAAACATAATAAGTAAAACAAATTATTATGCACAGAAACTCACGTGAGAGCCTCACAAACATACGGAGTCTGATATTCGTAAGCAAAACTCATAAACTCATATATGTCTTGCAGATCGTGGTTTGACTTATCACATGAAATTCGATTTGTGAGATGAAGAATCATTCTCATTATGCCCCAGAGCTATAGCCAAGTGGTATGAGTTGTGGTAATTTGGGAGGCTATCAACATTCGGAATTGTCAACTTCGGACGATATGTATGTCAAGCCACATACGTCATCAAACTAACCACCAACGGTGTGCCCCCATGAGATCTTCAATGCAGTTGGATATGGTTTTTGAAACTAATAAACGGGTTAATATCATTGTCACCAGAATTATATCATATTCATGTATAAAGTACACGATTTGTCATAGTTTGTAATCTACAGTGTGTCAATATTTCCAATCTTTATAGCACGAACTTGAGCAAAACCATTCAAAAATTTCATACAACTTCTTGGAGATTTTCTTTCATTTGTGTAGATGAGAAGGATCCGAAACCCTTTGAAATGCATGTGCAAGGCATGTTATCTTAGTCCGGCAACAAAAGTGGTCGAAATAAGCTACAAAGTATGGAAAAAATGACAGTTTGGATGAAAATGATATTAAGCCATACGTATAGAGTATTTATAAAATAAACGGATGTGTGTATGGAACAAGCAATTTATTTCATCGTAAAGCCTCTTATGAGACCATTTCATACGATACCTTGAGTGAGATCGAGCTTTATATAGCTTATATATGTAAGACCAATATTGACTCTGTTAAATGAGTTGTAGCTGATCCGTTTTTATTGATCTATTTGAACTTCGTATTAAGGTTTCATTTGAGACCCTTCTCTTTATTCATACTAGTGAGATGCCCGTGCATTGCACGGTACTAGCTTTTGAGCTTGTGTCATGATGTTTGTGATTAAATTGTTTTTTTTTTTTTTTTTTTGTCTTTGTTTTAGAAACAAAGTTGTAGTAAAATTTCCTCAGGAAGAGGCCTCCAATTTACTAGCAATTCAGTCCTGGAATTTGATAACTTGGAAGTGGATAATATGTCATAATTGAGAATGAAATTATAATGTTTCATTTGAAGTATTGTAAAGAAATAATGTCCATTGTTCTTAATAACAACCAAACTAAGTAATAGAAGAAATGAACGTGCAAAGCAATAGATGAAGCTATAGCCATCTAATTAAGTGAAGTGTTGTTGAAATTGTTGACCACTAAATTGTGTTCCCCAAATGTTGTCCATTGGCCAAAAAAATACTATAACACATAAGATCTTTTTTTTTATGGAAAAAAGTTATTCTTTGTTCTTATCCTACCAAATTGAATAAAAAATAAATCGCATCCTAATCTCGAGGTGTATGAAGTTGTTTATAGGTGATCGAGTTCATATGAGACATATTGGTGAAGATAAATTGTGTTGTACACCAGCCTTCCTCTAAAACACTCTCTCCCTCAAAAGAAGATGAGTACAAAGACAACTTCCTCTGCAATTCAACTTGTTGAAAAAGCATTAGGTGAGGCTAAATCTTCTAATTTATTGGGTACTTAGAGCATCTCCAACCAACTACTCAAAATGGATTCAAACTCAAATTTGTGGAAAAATTCTCTCCAACCCAGCCGCAATTTTGGTGGCAAATTTGCCATTGTGAACAGTAAGTGGCAAATTTGCCACTTACTGTTCACAACTCAAATTTCTTTTTTTTTTTGATTTCTTTTATTACTCATATTTCCACATGTTTTTTATTATATTTTATGCATTGATTTTATATACTAGATATTTGATATTTGGTACATTATATAATTTATATATTATAAGCATAGCATTATATTGTAGATTATATAATTTATTAAATATAAACACAAATTATAACTAATAGAAATATAATAAAATATCATACAATGTACGAAATATTAATGATAATCACTTTGAGAAAAATGGTGTAATTCTGAATGTTAGTGATGATCATTATATAATTTATATTTACTTGTCATATGTAATTTATTTTCATTGTGTTGTATGACTAGATTATTTACTTTAGTTTATTAATATATATGTATTTGTGATGAATTTTATAATATAATTTTGGTATTTTTAATAAGATTAATAGTTCATAAATATTTTTTTATAACTGAAATCGTTATGATTAATTTTTTTTATGAACTTAAATAAACAAATATTTGATATTAAAGAAATTAAAAAATAAAAATTAAGAATATTGTAAGAGAATATTCCAATTTGAGTTTAAAAGGTTGGAGATGGTGGCAAATTTGGTGGCAAAAACAAGATTTGAGTCCAAATTTGAGTTATAGGGTTGGAGATGGTCTTAAGTTTTCATTCACTTTCTTTTCTCCTAATGTGGATAATATTTGGCATAATGCTGACAAAGATGTGGGTTTTGTTGAGGAATTAGGCGATGCCGTTTTTTTATTTTTTTTTGGTGAAATTGTGGGATAGCGACGACAACTAACTATTTCAGTGTGCAACAAATTGTTGAATATGACCTTAAACATGGAGTAGTATTTTGAACATGAAATTATGTGACCTATTAACTGTTCTTTCTCCTCTGAGATAAATTTGAACATTTCGAAGATGCTATTACACTTCTCTTCGAATTTAGTAATTTCTGCTTGATTGACATTTCCATCAAAATAATGTCATTCCTCATTCTGTTATCCATATGCACTAGTGCAAGGCATGATATAATTCATCCTTCTAAAAAGTAACAACATTGCATTCAAAATTCTCTTCTTCAAAGTCTTTTTCAGTACTACATGTATGGCTACATTAAAAATAGGGTTAATTACATAAAAGAGCATAAACTTAGGGTTCAGTTTCAATTGCAACATGAACTTTTTACTGTAACAAAAAATAAAACTTAACTTAACACTTATTTCAATTTGGGACATGTTCGGATATTTTCGGGCTCCAATTGCTGATATGGAGCCCAAATTATATATGTTAATTGCCAACATGTATATTTAAGTATAGTCATCATCTAAATGTAAATTTTTACGTCAATAATTAACTTATACAATTTGAACTTAATGTCAGCAATGGAGCCCAAAACACCCAAACATGTTGCAAACCAGTCATCATCCACATGTAAATATATATGTCAATAATTAATTTGAACTCCAAATCAGTACTTGGAGCCCGAAGAAAATCAAACATGTCTTAAATTGAAACAAGTGTTAAGTTTAGTGTTTTTTGTATTACAGTCAAAAGTTCATGTTGTAATTAAAACAGAACCTTAAGTTCGTGTTTTTTTATGTAATTAACCCTTAAAAATATGAATTGTTTTTGACCATTATAAAATGTCGTCTTTATAAAGGGAAAATAAAACCTCTCATTCCCATTATGTGATTTCCAAAATAAATGTCGTTTCAGAAATTTGTACACAATTTTAAATAGTTGATAAAAAAAATCATCTATTTTTATTTAAATACAATGCCCATTTAATATGAGAAACATAGTACAGAGTATTGTCTTGTACAAAATGAGTTGTCGAAGGTAAAACATAAAAAGAATGGCGAAAAATTCTGATGGATGAGAGCCCAATGAAATGAATAGGGAAAAGAAAAAGGGTGGTGAGCTTTAATCCACTTCCAAGGGTAAAGTTTAACACCATCGACAATTTGAATTATATCAACACTGCTCAATTGAATGGTAGACGAGGATGAAAATTGAAAGTCCTATATGGATCTGTAAAAACAAAACAAAAAATAAAATAATTAAAGTACACGGTGTTGTCAGCGGTGTCGACAACACCAGTGTAACACACAACGAAAAATGGATCGAAAATAAAAGTTGCAGAACACAAACGATGTATCCACGAGTATACAAATACTCGTGGAATGTCTTCAGGGCGAAAACTCATTTATTGTTCTTTCGTATGTATACAAGGAGATAGAAAAATCTCTAAAAGAGATTCTTCCGTACAAAGACACAATACATCCTAAGGAATAAATGTAAAGACTAGGGACGTATACAAAGACTCTCAGTTGAACACTCTGAACACCTATACTAAAAATGTCACGAGTATGCAAACTCTATGACAATAGAAGAAAACGGTGTTGCCTTCAGTGTGAACAATACAAAGCTTGACACCAGTGTACTGCTAGACTTAAGACTGCTTGAACTCTCGATTTTTGTGTGTGTTGATCTTCAGCAGTCTTCACCTATTTATAGAGCTCGAAGTACACTATGTAGACTTCACTTCCCATGATCTTGCAGTGCTCCATGATCTCCATATTCTCACGTGCATCATGGAGATAATGGGGTGGACTTGTTCTTCTTTCTCTTCCACTTCCTTGGACTAGTTCTCCTTGACTTCTTCATGATCTTGAACTCTTGACTTGATCAATCTTGATTCACGTTCTCTCAAGCTCAAAACCACGATCTCTCAAAGTCACGTTCTCTTTCTCTTAAGCTCACGTATTTTTGACTTCTTCAATCTCACTTATAAATCTCTTTGAATCCTATCAACAAAAGGAGCAAACAAAACAACTTCCCAAGACTTAGAAAGTTTGTTAGTTAGGATGAGATTCACAATTTAAATCACGTGAGTTTTAAGTCAAATCTATAGGAGAGAGAAATCAAATCTTTTTCAAATAAATAAATCTAATAAAATCAAATTTGATTTTAGAATAAAAATGAAAAAGGAAAAATTAATATTCACCTTAAATAATAATTTTTTATAAGGATATACAATCTATGTTTAAATTAAATTTAAAAAAAGTCCACAGTAGATTAGAATATTACTCATAATAGAACTCTATATGATTTTGGTTTAGAATTCTAATATAAAATTATTTAAATATAAAAATCATAAATTACTATTATAACCTTAAATAAAATCTTTAATAAGGATATATTAGACATTCCATATTTTGTAAGAAATATTCATACTTTTATATAAGTAATAGATATATAATTATTCGAATATATTCGTTAATACTCGAATCGAATATCGTCATATTCTTATCCGTATTCGGATAATATACGAATATAAAAAAAAATCTTATTCGGATTCTTATTTGTATTTTTCGAATTCGAATCATTATATTCGAATTCCAATACCGAATCGAATCAAAAAGATTCGATTTTTTTACAACCCTAGTGGGGGTGGATAATTGTTCCCCTGCAAGATTATTCTTAGAGAGATGAGAGGAGAGATAAAATATCAACATTTTCAATTCTTTATTAATTATTTTATCCAAGAATAATATATCAAAAATTTCATTGATGTTGATGCTCTTTTAACTTGAAAATATTGTCTTTATGTTACATCGGTTAAAAGAGTGACATACAATTTTATTTTAATATGTCAACATTTAGAATATAAAATGCTTTATGACCATTCAATTTTGTGGGTTGAATTGGAAGATCATCGGTAGGCTGCAGTGTCCAAGGCAGGGCTTGCACCTCCTCATGATTTATTTCTTCTAAATTACGTACTCTAATTAGATATACTACTACTAAATTACGTACTCTAATTTATATAGTACCATATATAAATGTGAAAAATAGGTCTAAAAGCTAAATTTCATTTTACGAAGGGCTGTAAAATATTTAAAAGTTTAAAAACTATTATTCTAATAATGTTGTGAGGTTAATCTAAAAAAATCCACAAATAACTTTTAATAATAAATTCAAACATATATGCAATAGATATAACTATAAGAAAAAATATTTTAAAATGGTTTCAAAATTCTAAGAAAAAATATTGTTTTAATTGTAAAATGAATTTGAAACCTAAATCTATACTATATATAAAAAGGAAGAAGTTGGCAAATTTACATATTTGTCACTCAAGTGCAAAATTGAAGATAATTACTGATTTGTCATTGACCAATAGAAAAATTGTGGAATAAAAAAACTAAAAAACTTTGAGAATCTTATAGAACAAGCTTCATATATATTTTAAATATAATAAGTAGTCTTTTAATTTAATATAGGGGTAAAATGAAATAGAGGAAATTATTTTGGACGGTATTATTATATGATTATATCTTAATGATATAATTAAAAAATCTGAAAATAATGAAATTTAAACATTGTCAAAATTTTAAAAATTTGAAAATTTTGTAATTTTAATAGATAAATGTGAAAAATAGGTGTAAAAGCTAAATTTCATTTTACGAAGGGCTGTAAAATGTTTAAAAGTTTAAAAACTATTATAAAATTATTAAAAAATAATAATTAAATTTGAAAGTAAAACTAATAATAATCTAATAATATTGTGAGGTTAATCTAAAAAAATCCACAAATAACATTTAAAAATAAATTCAAACATATATGCAATAGATATAACTATAAGAAAAAATATTTTAAAATGGTTTCAAAATTCTAAAAAATATATTGTTTTAATTGTAAAATGAATTCGAAACCTAAATTTTTTAAATATAAACTAAGTTTTTGAATAAATATAATATTTGTAAAATAAATCCATCTAAAAAAATGTAGAAAATTATTTACAAATTATTAAATATAATTCTAAGATATAAAGGAACAAAAATATGAATAGAACATATAAATTAACAAATATAATTAATCACTTATAATTAAAGCACACAAAACACAAAACTATTATTATTATTAATGTTTTTGTTATTGTTGTCGTTTTTGTTGTCATTGTCATTGTCATTGTCATCATCGTCAAAAAAATACGGAAATTTTTTACAAATCTCAAAATAATAAGATCTCATGAGTAATATTTTAATATAATAAATTTATTATATTATTAATAATTATATTTGTCATAATAAATAATAAATCGCGCATCGCGCGGGTATACTGCTAGTCCATTTATATTTTTTAACAGTAAAAGGCAATAACAATAGAAAATTTTGAGTACAAGTGGTACTCAACCCTTAATCTCGTCTTTCAACAACTAATCCATTTTATATGACATGGAAAAATGATATCATCTAAGTAATATATACACTTAGAATTAAAGACTACATACCATTTATATCAACCAAGGTTACAATTATTGTAGGTGATAAAGCATCATGAGGAATTATTACCTCAACAAACCCATATTGTATGCGTTGTATAGTCTCATGCAACTGGTGCACAGTGCGAATTGATTTGATTTGAAATCTATATTGGAGTTTTTGTTATACCTTTCATCAATTATAGCATTGTAATGACATCTTAATCTAATGTTTATTTTTTCCTGTTCCACCTCATATTTACACATGGAAAATTATCTATTATTAAATACAGATACATTACTTATACAAATCCATCGGGAAAAAAAGACACTATATAAGAGAGAAAAATATGAAAAATGTCGAATTTAACTACCTTATATAGTTGTGCTGGAAAACAATTTTCTACTCATGTAAAGTATCATCATATATAGGAGTACATACTATTAGAATTTATGTTGTATCATTCGATACCAATAAATTCAGCATGTTTTGTTCGCACGTACCACCTAAACTTAGGTCTACCAGTGCAAGTCTTGTGTAAAACCGTCTCACCGATCTTTTTTTGTGAGACGTGTCAATCCATAACCCACACTTGAAAGTCCTACAAATTAAGACTCAGGCCTGTTTCGATGAAAGCCCACAAGGGTAGGAGCGAGAAACGAATAGGTTTTTCTCCTTTACGGCCCGGTCGAATACTACGATGATTCATCAACAGCAGCATCTCTTTTATTCTTTCTTGCGACTAGCAATTTTATTCCTAGAGAAAGATTATACTTCATATCTAGAGAGCGATCGTCTTCTGACTCTATCGCAATTCATATAAAAGTTTGTGGATATAGGTTCAATTCATGGACAATAAGGATCCGTCTCACGGAAACTATCCATAAGACCATCTCACATGTGTTTTTATGAATGTGTTCACCAAATTATTGTAGTCCATTGTTAATTTCATTTGTTATCTAGACGTAAGGATGATTGAATTAATTAAGGTATTATTTGAATAGGTGAATTTGAAATACAAGGTAGAAAACCCACCGATGGTGTTTGTATTGACGTGGATTTGAAATTCATGATTTTCATTTTGAACTAGATTTGAATCATTTTGATAAATTTCAAATTCACTCCAACTTAAATGGATTTCAAATCTCTACATTCAAATTCTAAATTTTAAACCATTCAATCCAAATGTTTAAATACTTGTATCATTCCAATTTAAAAAGACTGGAGTCCAAACATGACTAGATGGGTTTTAATTTTCATCATTTTTGAATGAATGTTTTTGTCAATTACAAAATCTTGATTTTGTCAAAATAATTTGGTGGATATATCAATTAAAAAGGGGTGTTGAACATATTAATATGAACCAAATTGAAACCATTTAATCACAAGATCATTTAAACCTTGCTTTTTTTTTTTTTTTAAGCCATTGTCAATCTCAAGGAAAATAAAATTTACTCATATATTATATTCAAAGAGATGGAACTTACTTTGGTACATGAAAGTGTACTGAGAAGCTTGAAACTAAACAAACTCAACCTTGAAGACAAATATGTGTTGAGCTTCAAAAATGAAAGAAAAATCAAGTTACTAAGAGGCTCTAATTTGGATAAAAAGATAGCAATAAATGATTGAATAAAGAACCAACACAAAAGGTATAGGGTCACCTTTTCAGCTTGATTCAAATTGCTCAACCCTTTTTGGGGCTGCTAGTACCTTGAACCACCAAAACAGTCGATTATTACCAAATGAAAGGAAGAACAATGGCGAGTCGAGTTTCACTTACCATTAGAGGTCCCGTGCTTGTGAAAGGGCCAGAGATTGACGAGGCGCTCCAAAACTGCTGCGCTTTTGGAGAAGTAGCCTGAGAACCCTTGAGGAATCGATGGGGGAGGGAAATCTTCAGCTGGCATTGCAAAAGGGCGAACCATCGTTTCCATCATTTCTAAACTTAAATGTGATCCGATTTCTTGCAGCCTCTCCGGGCCCATTATCGGCAATGTATGCTCCTGATGCAATGACGCTGCCTCACTATCATTTCCCTGTCAAAAAGTAAATAAAGGGAATTGCTCACCAAGAAATTCAAAATTGTTCGTTGATTCCCTTCATGATGTTAAATATAGTTTCTAAAATCGTGTATCATTGAAATGTTACCTCCAAGGGGGACAAATCTGCGCCTCGGCTAAAAGTCATCTCCATGCGGAATCTCTTTGGATCTTCTAAATCCACCTGCATTGAATTTGAATGCTAACTGTGGGAGCCAACTCTTATAAAAGGTACTTGAACATTAGAAACACACAATCAGCAATGCGTTGATTGGTTGCAGTTTGGAACTAAAGCGCCAAAAGAACGGAGAAAAAATATCCCTTGATCAGTTGTTTAAATGTGACTTCCAGATGGCATCTATACAGATTTAGTTTTCTATGGATCCTACCCAATTTAAACAAAAGAAACGCATAATTGCTGTCACTTCTTCACACAGGTATGTGAACTGTGTGTTTACAATTTTATGTAGTAGGACCAGAATACGGCTAAACCATTTTACAATGCGGGCAATACTTGCACCTAAAAACCGTATTCCAATTTCCGAAACCTTTACCTCTAACCTGTTCAACTTTTCGACTTCTTTTCTTGATCATTTACATGAAAAAGTCCTATTATGTTATGTTAGCCTAATTTCAGCTTTAGCAACACAAGGCAAATCAAAAGCACAAAAATTCCATATGGTCATGCAGATTAAGGGCTGCACAGAGAAAGGGACTTCTAAAAGATCCTTTCATGAAAATAAAGCAAGGAAATGCAATCAAATCTTATTTAAAATTAGATATGTACTCGAGAATAAGGATAGACTCAAAGGACTAACCTCTGTATTCTCAAACAACCTCAATACAATGTAACTCATGTAATCAAGTTCCTTTGTCTTATATAAGCGCTCCAAAGCATTATCACAAACAAGGCTTGGTTCTCCTTGAAGAGATTCATCCAGGTTGCAATAACGAAGAACATTCATCAGTGAGTGGATGTGGGATTCCTATCATTCATAATAAGTACAGGAAACATTAATTGGAGGCAAGACAGATAAAAACATAAATAATTTCAACAAAACAAAGGCAACTTGCAACATGAAATATAAAACTCTGCTAAAAATGTGTGCCTACTAGGGTAGCAAATAAAACTAATCCCCAATCCAAGAAAGGTTGATGTTCCAGAACATATGACACAATAGAACAGATTGCCCAAGCTGATCCAATTGGGGCCACGAAAGCCCAAACTATTTCTTTATTAGATCTCACTCCTAAACTTTGCGCATATAATCACATAAAAGTTTCCTTGGTTAGGTTTATATGCCAGCATAGGTGGGTCTATAATGCTACAAATGATATCACTCATATCAGAAATTATTAGTCCATACCAACTATAGGTTAAGGCATGGAAAATATTTACATTACCAATAACCTTGGTAATCTTTCTAATCAATCACTGATAGGATTTAATGTTCCTTTTCCACCAAACCTACTGAAGAAAAAACTTAAGGAACCGATAGGTTCGATGGACAACTGAATGCAGTAGATTTGGGTCATGGCAAACAAAGTCCTGTGATAAACCATTTTTCTCAGGCAATGTTAAAAGTTATGAAGCCCAATACAAATGCTAGTAATGACATGCAACACCCACAATAGAAAAATGAAGGCAACACGGATCATGAAGCAATGAATATCAACCCATATTATGAAACAAAAGTATAAATGAAGTTGCCAGTTGGGGGGGGGGGGGGGGGTGGCAACTCACCGAAGTAAAGTATAGCCGAGTTCGCACATGACGCTCTGGTGTTTTCACGTTTGCATATCTGAAGAAGTAAAACCATGTATAAATAGAGAAACTATCTCTGCCTTCCGATATCTTGCAATGATTTTCTCGGACAGATAAAAGCATAACAATCAATAATAACTAGTAAAGAGTAAGTAAGTGCTTTTGAACAAAGAAGACACAAGAAAAGCAGATGTATAATTTACTTTGGGTCCAAGCGGTATTTAGTTTCTTTTTCATCATCGTCATCTTGATCCATTGACATTTCACTGGTAAAACTAGCTCTTCTTGAGCCTTCAGTCTTACTGAGGGACTTTGAATAGTGATCTGTATCTTCTTTTCCAGCAGTAGGGACTGCTGAATTATTTTCTTGGCTGCTTTTTAATTCTGCGACACTGATTGCTTCTTCACGTGTATTTCTCAGATCAATCAAGATTTTTCCCAACAAGCGGCGGGCAATCTGAGAATTCATAAAACAAACATAGTTTTGTACTCAAAAAGTAAAAAAATAATGTTATTCTGTTACAGAAAAATTGTGCTAATACTTTGTGTGTGTGAAGAGGGAGACGGAGAGCTCTGAAAAACTTGATGAAGTTGATAGAGTAAAGGGAATGATTTCCATAAAATGCACTAACACTATACATGCAGCTTAGCAGAAAGCAGACAGTATCAGAAGTAGATGACAAAACACTTGATAAATGCTCTTCATGTATGTAGAGAACTTCTCTATGTATCCAGCTGCTTAATCATTTTAATTATCTGAAAAGATTAGCTATATTTCAGAAGTGACTGTACTATGTGACTCTTGATAATTTGATACAATGTAACTTCCCGTTCCAAGCCTCTGCAGCATAATGGATCCACCAGCTAACATGGCCTCCTAACATTTAATATAGCATCATAATTCTTTCAATGGAGGGGAACTTTGTTTCCTGCAACCAATCTTTTCTACCCATCTGAGATCATCAAAGCCCCCCCCCCCCCCCCAACCTCACCAAGCTTTTCAGAGTTGCACATAGTTTGACGAATGGTGTAAATTTGACGAAAAATTGACTCGATAAAAAGTGAGAGGGTGTTGCAATATTTGCTAATTACCTTTGATCCAATTTTTAGTTTTTGCTTTGGATTGATTCCATATTCATTTGGAATAACACCATCTGCAAGTAACTGATAAAAAGAGAAGCCACAATAAATTTAACCCTATATAGTCTTCAATCCAACCCCGCTGTCACCATTAGGGTGATATATCACTTTAGGAGTGTGTTGTTTATAGTAAATTGTATTTTTCAATATTCAATTGGAACTGATTATTAGAAAAACAATATATATTGTAAGTAAAATAATGAAATTATTTAATTTAAATGGATATTATAGTAAAACTACTTAGTAATATTTAATAAATAAACTCACCAATACGACATCTTAATTGTTATTCTGGTAGCAATATAAAGATACTGTACTAACGAAGCATTATAATATCAATATATATGGTGCAAAATAACATAATAAAAAATAATTAAAAACACCATTAATCTTATATGTAAAAATATTAACTAAATTCTGATCATATACAAAATGGGAAAAATTCAATTTTAGTTCATTTAAAAAGCTACTGTCCAATTTTCGTCCACCATGAAAGCGGTTTTCAATTTTAGTCAAATTAAGCCAAAAATTGTCGCTATTTGGTCAATTTTTGGCTTAATTGGACTAAAATTGAAAACTGAAAATTGAAAACCGCTTCCATGGAGGACGGAATAGTGACAAAAATGGACCAAATAGTGACGAATATTAGTTTAATTGGACTAAAATTGAAAATCGCTTCTATGGTGAACGAAAATTGGACAGTGGCTTTTCAAATGGACTAAAATTGAATTTAACCATATACAAAATCAATAAATCACCAAAAGAAAGAAATTGAACTATTATCTCATCATCAATTACTCCAATTCTCCCTAATATTAGACAGAGTCAATGTAAATGAATTGAACATTTTCATAAACTCCCATATACAAATTTGAATTTCAATAAAATTAAACAAAAACTAAAAAGATAAAATAATGAAAGAGATGCTCCCCAAAATTGCATAATAACACAAAATCGTCATTACAAAAAATTCTGCATTGTTACTACACTCTAACGATGAAAGATTCCTAAAAACATAAAATAGAGATATACATTATAATTGAGAGAAGAACAGAAACACGAGACATGGGTAGGCATAGAAGAAAGAGCATAGAAGAGTTCAATCCTTCTTTTATAATTATATAAAATATAAATTTAATTAGTATATTAAAATTACATTTAAATTTGATTGGAAACATTTTCGGAATAAAACTAATGAAACAAATCGTTTCGAATGATAATTGATATAGCCACAATTTACGGGAATGAATTACTATATTCCAGAAATAGATTTATACTTATTTCTTAAGTAAACATGTTAGCAGATTTTTATTCTCTCAAATAATAGTTATGTGTTCATTTCTCAAGAAAATATCATGTGAATAAAAAAAAGATATTAACTTAAATATCAATTTTTGAATCATGACTAAAACTGATATGGTCATTAAGTCTAATTACTACATAAAATTTATAATTTATTAATAATTTACTTAAATATATATTTATATGTATATATCAAATATGATTTATATTTATTAAATAAATAAATAAACATTTCTAGTTTTGACGGAAAAATATGCATTTTACTTTTTTTGGCAATATTTGTGTTTTTATATATATAAAGATAAAGATATAGATAGATATAAACAGGGACGGTCCTACCTAGGGGCCAAGGGGGCACTGGGCCCCCCCTGAGATTTTGCAAAAAAATAAAGGGTATTTTGGGTATTTTCAATTTAAATAAAAATTAAAAGAAAAAATACATATACATTAACTAATTTTTAATCAAATATCATCAAATTCCCATTGAAACACCAAATTTGAAGAATTGTAAGGTAATTCCTTCATATTTCAACACACTGTTTATTGTTTCTCATTGATTAGTAATTTTATTTTAATTTATTTGAATATCAATTATTAGAAAACATATAATATATTTATTCCTTTTGATTTAATGAAATATTAAGTGATTACAAAACCAATTATTACTTTTAGTTTTTTATTGTATTTTTGATTTATACTATTATTATGCGAATTACTAGATTTGAGTTAAGAATGATAATAATTAAAATGTTGATTTATAAATTGTATATTAGTTAATTTAATGAGATGTTGTTTTATAATTTAAAATGAATATCATTAAGAGTCTTGGCAAAAATATGATTGATACAATATTGAATTATTATTATCATATTAATTTCAAAATTTTCTTTTTTAGAATTTTTGTGGATCAAAAGGATTTCACGCATGCCCTAACGACCCGAACCTAAAACTTAAACTTACTTAGCATATATATCTACCAAGCTATATATCATACTTGGTCATGTATTTGTAAATGTTAGCAATGAAAATATTATGTAATGATTTCAAAATTCAGAGAAAAAAGAAGAAGATTAGCATGGTGTTTAGTTATTGTGTTTGAATTGTTTCATTTTTTATGTTAATATTGTCATATTGTAATTTTATAAAGTTGTTATTTTATAATGCAATATATATATATATATATATAATTTTGTTAATTTTAGAGCTATTGTGTATTGATTTTTTACGGTTAAAAATGTTTTCCTATTCCAACTATATCCTATTTTGAAGCACGTGTTGGTTGGATAAATTGATTGGAATAGTAAAATTTACTGTATAGTGATAGTTTAGTAAAGTTTAGTTAGTACGGTGTCACAATTTAAAGTTTTTATCAAAAAAATGTAAAATTAAACGCAGTTGAGATGAGAAAGCACTTTTAGCCCATTTTTCTATACGTTGGATCCAAGAGAAAAGAAATATCTGTTGGGCCCCCCTGATAAAAAATTCTGGGTCCGTCACTGGATATAAATATTATAAAACCAAACATATATAGAGTATTTATAAAATAAACGAATTTATGGATAATATGGGTAATTTATTTTATTCAAATTTGAGATGGATATGAGTAGTGTTATTTCGACAAGTTTAATTTGGTTTCAAGTACCTTTAAATGGATGGTACCCTACCCATTGTTACACACACATCACACAGCTCATAATTCCACCAAAAAAAAAGGACAAATAATTGCAAAGAATAATTTTTGACAAAGGAAATCCAATCAAATCACCTTTCTCCAATTTTCCTTCACAAATGTATGATCCACAGCATTTTGAAACTTTTCCAAAGATAATGAAAAATGTATGGCCAATTATTAAAGGCGAAAACACACCTTTAATATCAAGAACATATTTACTTCCTTCACCGCAGCTTCCTCTTTGATTTCATATATTAGAAAAAAAAAAAAAAAAAAAGGGGTTATAATCACATAGCTTCGATCCAATTTTTAGTTTTTGCTTTGGATTGATTCCATATTCATTTGGAATAACACCATCTGCAAGTAACTGATAAAAAGAGAAGCCACAATAAATTTAACCCTATATAGTCTTCAATCCAACCCCGCTGTCACCATTAGGGTGATATATCACTTTAGGAGTGTGTTGTTTATAGTAAATTGTGTTTTTCAATATTCAATTGGAACTGATTATTAGAAAAGCAATATATATTGTAAGTAAAATAATGAAATTATTTAATTTAAATGGATATTATAGTAAAACTACTTAGTAATATTTAATAAATAAACTCACCAATACGACATCTTAATTGTTATTCTGGTAGCAATATAAAGATACTGTACTAACGAAGCATTATAATATCAATATATATGGTGCAAAATAACATAATAAAAAATAATTAAAAACACCATTAATCTTATATGTAAAAATATTAACTAAATTCTGATCATATACAAAATGGGAAAAATTCAATTTTAGTTCATTTAAAAAGCCACTGTCCAATTTTCGTCCACCATGAAAGCAGTTTTCAATTTTAGTCAAATTAAGCCAAAAATTGTCGCTATTTGATCCATTTTTGGCTTAATTGGACTAAAATTGAAAATCGCTTCCATGGAGGACGAAATAGTGACAAAAATTGACCAAATAGTGACGAATTTTGGTTTAATTGGACTAAAATTGAAAATCGCTTCTATGGTGAACGAAAATTGGACAGTGGCTTTTCAAATGGACTAAAATTGAATTTAACCCTATACAAAATCAATAAATCACCAAAAGAAAGAAATTGAACTATTATCTCATCATCAATTACTCCAATTCTCCCTAATATTAGACAGAATCAACGTAAATGAATTGAGCATTTTCGTAAACTCCCATATACAAATTTGAATTTCAATAAAATTAAACAAAAACTAAAAAGAGAAAATAATGAAAGAGATGCTCCCAAAATTGCATAATAACACAAAATCGTCATTACAAAAAATCTGCATTGTTACTACACTCTAACGATGAAAGATTCCTAAAAACATAAAATAGAGATATACATTATAATTGGTAGAAGAACAGAAACACGAGACATAGGTAGGCATAGAAGAAAGAGCATAGAAGAGCTCAATCCTTCTTTTACTTACAAATTTAAAAATTAGTGCGTAATAGTGGAATCACACGAAATCATTCTATAATTAGTATGTATATTGAATTTTATCATAAAGTTTCCTTAAATATATATTTATATGTATATATCAAATATGATTTATATTTATTAAATAGATAAATAAACATTTCTAGTTTTGACGGGAAAATATGCATTTTACTTTTTTTTGGCAATGTTTGTGTTTTTATATATATAAATATAAAGATAAAGATAAAGATATAGATAGATATAAATATTATAAAACCAAACATATATAGAGTATTTATAAAATAAACGAATTTATGGATAATATGGGTAATTTATTTTATTCAAATTTGAGATGGATATGAGTAGTGTTATTTCGACAAGTTTAATTTGGTTTCAAGTACCTTTAAATGGATGGTACCCTACCCATTGTTACACACACATCACACAGCTCATAATTCCACCCAAAAAAAAGGACAAATAATTGCAAAGAATAATTTTTGACAAAGGAAATCCAATCAAATCACCTTTCTCCAATTTTCCTTCACAAATGTATGATCCACAGCATTTTGAAACTTTTCCAAAGATAATGAAAAATGTATGGCCAATTATTAAAGGCGAAAACACACCTTTAATATCAAGAACATATTTACTTCCTTCACCGCAGCTTCCTCTTTGATTTCATATATTAGAAAAAAAAAAAAAGGGGTTATAATCACATAGCTTCCTTCTTCCAAGTCTTCACAAAATCAACATCGCATAGTTAACTTCTGCAACTATTATGGCAGAGGCATTTCTTCAAGTTCTGATAGAGAATTTAACTTCTCTGATTCAAGAACAGATTGGAATGATTTTGGGAGTGGATAAGGAAATGAAGAAGCTTTCCAACACTCTCACCGCCATCCAAATGGTGTTGGAAGATGCTGAAGATAAGCAGTTCAAAAACAAAGCTATTCAGAATTGGCTGAGCAAGCTTAATGATATCGCCTTTGAGATTGAAGATATACTCGATGACTGTCTCACTGAGGTCTCCAAACTCAAGATCCGCAAAGGTGGCATCAGATTCAACTTCCTCAAGAAAATTCTGTATAATCACAAGATCGGAAGAAGGATGAAAGAAGTTGCTGAGAAGTTGGATGCTATTGCAGCAGATCGTCACAACTTCCATTTGTGTGAAACCCAAGTTATAGTCCAGTCAAGCCAGGTTGACACGGTACGCGCGACGGGGTCTATTGTGAATGAGCCAGATCACATCTATGGAAGGGAAGAAGATAAAGAGAAGATTGTGGACGTGTTGCTCAACCAAGTTCCAAATTCTGACCACCAACTCTCTGTGCTGCCTATAATTGGTGTTGGTGGCCTTGGAAAGACCACTCTTGCTCAAATAGTCTATAATGATAAGAGGGTTAGGAGTCATTTCGACACCAAATTATGGGTTTGTGTTTCCGATAATTTTGATCTGAAATTTTTGGTGGAGGCTATGATTGAATCAGCCACGGGAAGTGCTCCAAGTTTGAAGCATTTCGATGCTTTACAGTGCCAACTTCAACAAGTGTTGAATGAAAAGAAATACTTGTTGGTATTGGATGATGTGTGGAATGAGAATCAAGAAGCTTGGGCTAAGCTAAAGAGCATGTTGGCATGTGGATCAAAAGGGTCCTCAATTATTGTGACCACACGTTTACCAAAAGTGGGCGATATAATGAGAACACTTCCAGCTTATTGCTTGAAAGAGTTATTGGAAGAGCATTGTTGGTTGCTCTTTAAATTAAGACCAGGAATATCTACCACCTTTAAGATGCATGATCTTGTTCACGATCTAGCTCAGTCTATTATGGAGAACAAAGGCAGCAACACAAGTACTTCAAACAACAAAATACGTGAGGTACATTTGAGAAGTAAATATACCAGTTGTTCTTCAAGTATTACACTTCAAGTGTCCACGTCAAACACCATTATGAACTACAATCGTCTGAAAATTATCAAATTTATTGGCCTAGATATGGTGGAGTTGCCTAGTGCAATAGGCCAGTTGAAACTTTTGCGGTACTTCGATTTGTCACGTTCTAAAATTCATTCTCTTCCTCGTACATTTTGTGATCTTTGGAATTTGCAAACATTAATTTTGAATGGTTGTCGTTTTCTTAAGAGTTTGCCGAAGAACATGAGATACATGACCAATCTGCGTCATATTTTTTTAGAAGGGTGTTGGGAATTGAGTGATATGCCCTCTAGAATTAGGGAATTAGTCTCTCTACAGACATTGAGTGTGTTCATAATAGGTAAGAAAATAGGCAATCAACTTGATGAATTGGAACACTTGAATCTTGGAGGTAGACTTGAAATTAAGCATATGGAGTTGAATGCGAAGAAAGCAAATTTTGGTGGGAAATCAAAGCTTGAAGATTTGGTCTTAGATTGGGGAAGTGAGAGTACATCCTCGAAATCGGCAAGTATGAAGGAAGATGAGCAGATACTGGAAGCTCTTCAACCTCATGTGAATTTGAAGACTCTGCGGATACGGGGATACAGAGGGGGACAATTTCCTCTTTGGATGACAAAGATGGAAAATTTAACTGATCTACAAATATATGAGTGCCCCAATTGTACTCATCTTCCACCGATCGGAGGCCTTCCTCGTCTCCGGTTCTTGACTTTAAGTGATCTTGATACCTTGGAGTATATGAATGGGGGGGATGAAATTGGAGTAAGAGTTTCAGGATTCCCAAATCTTAAGTGGCTTTCAATTCAGAATTGTGAGTTGTTGATATTGCCACCACTCTCACTCTCTGCCCTCAAAGGCTTGTCTATTACGAACTGCAGCATGTTGACTCTGTCTTCATTCTCAAATTGTAAGCTTGAAAATCTGTCATATCTTTGTCTGCACTTCGGCGAGATTAATAATGATACACCAAGAAGAAGATGGGATATTCCAGAAGACGCATTGGAAGGCCTCTATAATCTCAAGGAATTGAAAATCCATGGTGCAGGGCAGTGCCAAGCTTTTCCTCAGAAATGGTTTGAAGGCCTAAAGTCTCTCACAAAATTGGGTTTGTATTGGTGCAAGATAGGGAGTAGTTTTCCAGAGGGGTGGTTGCGCCACCTCACTGCTCTTGAGGAACTAAGGATAGAATCCTGCTCGGAGTTGGTAGAGATGGGAGAGGAGATACGATACCTCCATCTCCTCAAAGACCTCATTCTTGATGATGTTGATGAGATTGTATCCCTTCCACAAGGACTCCAACATATCCCCACGCTCCAATCTCTAACACTTGATGATCTTCCTCGACTCACTTCACTGCCGGATTGGTTGGGTAATCTTACGTCCCTCACTCACTTGGAAATATCCAACTGCCCACAAGTGCCATCACTCCCATCAACTATCAAAGAAATGACAAAACTCGAGTTTTTACACATTGATGGATGCCCAGAACTGGAAAGGAGATGTGAGAAAGAAAAAGGTGAAGATTGGCACATCATTGCTCACATTCCCCAACTCCAAATTTGGTCTTAATTCCAACACAGGTATTCATCCACTTCCTTTTCTTCTTTACACCAAAGAACTAATGCTTATACAATGACATTTAGTTATTACTTTTTCATATTTTTCTCTTCTAACTTTAATACTTCCAATTTTAAACGTGCATGAGTATTTTATGATACATTCACATCACAAAAATCTCCTCCAGAAATAAAATATCAACAAAAAAATATATATATATAATATTTGTGCTTATTAACTCTCTAGACAACTTAATTAATTTGCACATACTTATCTTAAAATTGCATCCATTTTATAATAGCCTCTTCTTTTCTGATGACAGATTAAAATACCAAAATATTTATTTTGTGTAAAGTATAAGTTCAAAGTACAAAATACAATTTTGTGGTTATTGAAACATGCTTTTAATTTTGTCCAACTTGATTGTCTGGTGAGATAGTTTGAGACTTTGAGTGCAATAATAATGTTTATGCTTTGTATCACTACTAGAAAAATTGGTTATAACAACATTAATTTTGTGACATTTGAATGTGAATGTATTGATAGGGGTTTTTTTGAGACATTTTATTAATTGGTACCTATTAAGGCACTATGGCTACAATTATATTAACCTTATTAAGGCATTATAAATTATATGTATTATATTACTATCTATTATGACACTTTAAATAATATTATTCTTTTAACAATAAATAATAAGAATTGGCGTGAAACAAGAGACATTATACCCGTGAACTTCATTTCTAATTATTTCCAAATAAATAGTTACTTATCTTAATTAAATCAATTAACTAATTTTGGATCAAAACATTGACTCCACTTCCCCACTACCCACTCCCCTACCCACTAAACTTACTTTTTTCACCCTCCAAATCCTCGCCGTAAAATTCATAGGTTGCGTATATTTGGTAAGTTTCGGTAAGCATTTTTATTCAATTTCAATTTCAATTTTTTTTTGTATAATCGGAATTAGATTGTCTGCGTTTTATTTGATTAGGAATAACAAATAGACATGCTTTTAATCTTTGAATAACTTTAAGGTTTGGTTGTTTAGGATTTTCACTGAATTTTTTGTGATGATGTTAATAACTTATATTTCATGATTCTTATTTCAGGAATGGTGTAGTTTCTATGCAATTGAAGCAAGTTTATATAGTGAAGAGAGTATTAGGATAACATCACAGAACACTGAAAAAAGAGAAAATGAGGTATGTTATGTTTAGATTTATTGTATTAACTTGCATCTTATGTGTGCCCTTCTGCATTTGATTGTTTAAGTGAGTGTTTTCATTAACTTTCAGTTTGATCTTAATAACTCAGAATATGAATATCTTTTGAGTTTATGGAGACAACGAATGTTAGAAGAGGCGAAAACAAAGTGTACAAGGTCAAGGACAGGTGAATCAATATATTAAGTTAAAGGAAGTTCAGAGGTTCAAACTTGTTGTCAAAGGCCAGGTGAATCCATGGATTAATTTAAAGGAAGTCCAGAGATTCAAGCTTGTTCGCGATGCTTGAGTTTGTATTTGATTTGTGCAATAGCTAGCTAGTTTTAATGTTGTGTAGTACTTGTCAAATGGAAAATCTTCTTAATTCTTGCATTTATGTTTTTAACTGTTTGTAGAATGATTTGAGAAGAATTTGATACATATGTAGTTTCAATTTTTCATTCACCTTCGCATTATCTTAAAACTATAACATAAAAATTTATATAAACATTGTTATGAAATAAAATGTTATCTATAGCTTAAAAAGTAATCAACTAAGATGTCAAACTGAATTATAGGACCTAAAAAGCTTCATAATAAATATGAAACTCAATTTTAACAATATACTAGAAAGTTAAAAAATAAATCCGTATAAATATCTTTTTGCAATTTTAAGTAATAAATAGTATGATAATACTTTAGAAGACACTTTTAAATGATATCTTACATAATTTATTAAGACACTTTGAAGTGCATTATAATAAAGCTTTTAATGACATTTCAAAATGCATTAATAGGATGTCTTTCAATACATTTGATCTATTGCTACATTAGAATAGAAGACACTTTTAGGAAGTGTCTTAATAGCTTAAATGTATTAATATATAATCTATTAGGACATTTTCCAGTGTCACGTAAAGACAATTTTGTAGTAGTGTATTGTTTGTTTTTATTATAAACATAATAAGTAAAACAAATTATTATGCACAGAAACTCACGTGAGAGCCTCACAAACATACGGAGTCTGATATTCGTAAGCAAAACTCATAAACTCATATATGTCTTGCAGATCGTGGTTTGACTTATCACATGAAATTCGATTTGTGAGATGAAGAATCATTCTCATTATGCCCCAGAGGTATAGCCAAGTGGTATGAGTTGTGGTAATTTGGGAGGCTATCAACATTCGGAATTGTCAACTTCGGACGATATGTATGTCAAGCCACATACGTCATCAAACTAACCGCCAACGGTGTGCCCCCATAAGATCTTCAATGCAGTTGGATATGGTTTTTGAAACTAATAAACGGGTTAATATCATTGTCACCAGAATTATATCATATTCATGCATAAAGTACACGATTTGTCATAGTTTGTAATCTACAGTGTGTCAATATTTTCAATCTTTATAGCACGAACTTGAGCAAAACCATTCAAAAATTTCATACAACTTCTTGGAGATTTTCTTTCATTTGTGTAGATGAGAAGGATCCGAAACCCTTTGAAATGCATGTGCAAGGCATGTTATCTTAGTCCGGCAACAAAAGTGGTCGAAATAAGCTACAAAGTATGGAAAAAATGACAGTTTGGATGAAAATGATATTAAGCCATACGTATAGAGTATTTATAAAATAAACGGATGTGTGTATGGAACAAGCAATTTATTTCATCGTAAAGCCTCTTATGAGACCATTTCATACGATACCTTGAGTGAGATCGAGCTTTATATAGCTTATATATGTAAGACCAATATTGACTCTGTTAAATGAGTTGTAGCTGATCCGTTTTTATTGATCTATTTGAACTTCGTATTAAGGTTTCATTTGAGACCCTTCTCTTTATTCATACTAGTGAGATGCCCGTGCATTGCACGGTACTGGCTTTTGAGCTTGTGTCATGATATTTGTTAAATTGTTTTTTTTTTTTTTTTTTTGTCTTTGTTTTAGAAACAAAGTTGTAGTAAAATTTCCTCAGGAAGAGACCTCCAATTTACTAGCAATTCAGTCCTGGAATTTGATAACTTGGAAGTGGATAATATGTCATAATTGAGAATGAAATTATGATGTTTCATTTGAAGTATTGTAAAGAAATAATGTTCATTGTTCTTAATAACAACCAAACTAAGTAATAGAAGAAATGAACGTGCAAAGCAATAGATGAAGCTATAGCCATCTAATTAAGTGAAGTGTTGTTGAAATTGTTGACCACTAAATTGTGTTCCCCAAATGTTGTCCATTGGCCAAAAAAATACTATAACACATAAGATCTTTTTTTTTTAATGGAAAAAAGTTATTCTTTGTTCTTATCCTACCAAATTGAATAAAAAATAAATCGCATCCTAATCTCGAGGTGTATGAAGTTGTTTATAGGTGATCGAGTTCATATGAGACATATTGGTGAAGATAAATTGTGTTGTACACCAGCCTTCCTCTAAAACACTCTCTCCCTCAAAAGAAGATGAGTACAAAGACAACTTCCTCTGTAATTCAACTTGTTGAAAAAGCATTAGGTGAGGCTAAATCTTCTAATTTATTGGGTACTTAGAGCATCTCCAACCAACTACTCAAAATGGACTCAAACTCAAATTTGTGGAAAAATTCTCTCCAACCCAGCCGCAATTTTGGTGGCAAATTTGCCATTGTGAACAGTAAGTGGCAAATTTGCCACTTACTGTTCACAACTCAAATTTCTTTTTTTTTTGATTTCTTTTATTACTCATATTTCCACATGTTTTTTATTATATTTTATGCATTGATTTTATATACTAGATATTTGATATTTGGTACATTATATAATTTATATATTATAAGCATAGCATTATATTGTAGATTATATAATTTATTAAATATAAACACAAATTATAACTAATAGAAATATAATAAAATATCATACAACGTACGAAATATTAATGATAATCACTTTGAGAAAAATGGTGTAATTCTGAATGTTAGTGATGATCATTATATAATTTATATTTACTTGTCATATGTAATTTATTTTCATTGTGTTGTATGACTAGATTATTTACTTTAGTTTATTAATATGTATTTGTGATGAATTTTATAATATAATTTTGGTATTTTTAATAAGATTTATAGTTCATAAATATTTTTTTATAACTGAAATCGTTATGATTAATTTTTTTTATGAACTTAAATAAACAAATATTTGATATTAAAGAAATTAAAAAATAAAAATTAAGAATATTGTAAAAGAATATTCCAATTTGAGTTTAAAAGGTTGGAGATGGTGGCAAATTTGGTGGCAAAAACAAGATTTGAGTCCAAATTTGAGTTATAGGGTTGGAGATGGTCTTAAGTTTTCATTCACTTTCTTTTCTCCTAATGTGGATAATATTTGGCATAATGCTGACAAAGATGTGGGTTTTGTTGAGGAATTAGGCGATGCCGTTTTTTTATTTTTTTTTGGTGAAATTGTGGGATAGCGACGACAACTAACTATTTCAGTGTGCAACAAATTGTTGAATATGACCTTAAACATGGAGTAGTATTTTGAACATGAAATTATGTGACCTATTAACTGTTCTTTCTCCTCTGAGATAAATTTGAACATTTCGAAGATGCTATTACACTTCTCTTCGAGTTTAGTAATTTCTGCTTGATTGACATTTCCATCAAAATAATGTCATTCCTCATTCTGTTATCCATATGCACTAGTGCAAGGCATGATATAATTCATCCTTCTAAAAAGTAACAACATTGCATTCAAAATTCTCTTCTTCAAAGTCTTTTTCAGTACTACATGTATGGCTACATTAAAAATAGGGTTAATTACATAAAAGAGCGTAAACTTAGGGTTCAGTTTCAATTGCAACATGAACTTTTTACTGTAACAAAAAATAAAACTCAACTTAACACTTATTTCAATTTGGGACATGTTCGGATATTTTCGGGCTCCAATTGCTGATATGGAGCCCAAATTATATATGTTAATTGCCAACATGTATATTTAAGTATAGTTTAATGAATTGCTTTAAATTTTGTAAACGTTTGATGATTAGGTGGTGGTGGATATTTCTGCTAAATGGATGGATTTTTCTGGTAAATGGTTTAGTCCGTGCTGTTTCATGGAGCCAATTATTGATAGAATGTCCATGAAATACACCGACGTTGACTTCATCAAAATCGACGTTGACTTCATCTCTGTAAGTTGATCCTATTTCAGTTTCGATTCAAGGAAATGATGATGCAATGTTTGTAGATCGAAATCCTCTGGATTTTGTTGCCCTTTTGGATTGTAAGTATTGATCAATTACTGAATAAGGGGTTTTTTTTTTTGGTTGTGGTTGGATTGTGTAGGAAGAGTCACGTAAGTTCGATGTCGATATCGAGGATATGACGACGTTCTTGCTGCTAAAGCAAGGGAAGGAAGTGGATAGGGTCGTCGGAGCTAACACGGATGAACTTGAGGAGAAGATCATCAAGCACAGGAAAGCTTTTAAATTTGATGTTAAATAAGTTCACTTGAATTGATATATATTATCTCATGTAATTTGAATGGTATGGAAAGTGACTGCAGATTGTTTTCTTTAATAAATTCAACTGGGCTTGTGTATTTAATGTTCATATGATGGTAGTGATTGATGATCATGGTGAATGGCTTGTTTTTGATGCATTTAGTACCATGTCCATTCAAGAATGGTGATTCATAATATAAGGGGAGTGAAATTCTTTCAGAATTCGATAAATTCAACTGGGGTTGTGTATTTAATGATCCTATTATGGTAGTGATTGATGATCATGGTGAATGCCTTGATTGTGATGCGTTTAGTACCAAGTCGTCCATTCAAGTTTAAAATATTTCAACCCTATAAGATAGTAAAACATTTCAAAAAATATTTTAAAACATTTTAAATTTTAAATAAGATAGTAAAACATTTCAAAATTGTAACAATTGTTAGTTCGTGTCAATGTTGTAAATTTTAAATCAAAGGTGTATCCATATTCCATAGTATTTTCACAAGATCCTTCAAATCACATCCTTTAATCCATACAATTCACATTACATATATCTTAAAATTAAGCTTCAATATTTAATTGATTTAATGTGCAAATGCCAAACTCTACATCAAAGCATTTTTAAGATACAATAAAACATTATAAGATTTTAAAATAAGCTTAAAATACTCTAAGGCTGTGTTTTACTCAACTTATAAGCGCTTTGAAATATTTATTAAATGTATAAAACCTTATAAACTTCTTAAAATTGTTCCATAAATATTTAAGCAAATCATATTTTATTTCAAAATAAGATTAGAAGTAAGAATACTAAAATCTTCTTTTCACAAACGTCCTTTCAATATGAAACACCGGATGAAACACGAAATAGAACAAAAGATCCTTGAGATAATAGAGCTAGCAATTAGATATATTTATAGATGGAGGACCAAATGAAGAGGGGCAATATATATATGTATATATATATATATATATATATATATATATATAAATTTAAGTGCCCAGTGACCATTCAATTTTGTGGGTTGAATTGGAAGATCATCAGGTAGGCTGCAGAGTCCAAGGCAGGGCTTGCACCTCCTCATGATTTATTTCTTCTAAATTACGTACTCTAATTAGATATACTACTACTAAATTACGTACTCTAATTTATATAGTACCATATATACATGTGAAAAATAGGTCTAAAAGTTAAATTTCATTTTACGAAGGGCTGTAAAATATTTAAAAGTTTAAAAACTATTATTCTAATAATGTTGTGAGGTTAATCTAAAAAAATCCACAAATAACTTTTAAAAATAAATTCAAACATATATGCAACAGAGATAACTATAAGAAAAAATATTTTAAAATGGTTTCAAAATTTAAAAAAAATATATTGTTTTAATTGTAAAATGAATTTGAAACCTAAATCTATACTATATATAAAAAGGAAGAAGTTGGCAAATTTACATATTTGTCACTCAAGTGCAAAATTGAAGATAATTACTGATTTGCCATTGACCAATAGAAAAATTGTAGAATAAAAAAAACTAAAAAACTTTGAGAATCTTATAGAACAAGCTTCATATATATTTTAAATATAATGAAAATAATGAAATTTAAACATTGTCAAAAATTTAAAAATTTGAAAATTCTGTAATTTTAATAGATAAATGTGAAAAATAGGTGTAAAAACTAAATTTCATTTTACGAAGGGCTGTAAAATGTTTAAAAGTTTAAAAACTATTATAAAATTATTAAAAAATAATAATTAAATTTGAAAGTAAAACTAATAATAATCTAATAATATTGTGAGGTTAATCTAAAAAAATCCACAAATAACATTTAAAAATAAATTCAAACATATATGCAATAGATATAACTATAAGAAAAAATATTTTAAAATGGTTTCAAAATTCTAGAAAAAATATTGTTTTAATTGTAAAATGAATTCGAAACCTAAATTTTTTAAATATAAACTAAGTTTTTGAATAAATATAATATTTGTAAAATAAATCCATCTAAAAAAATGTAGAAAATTATATACAAATTATTAAATATAATTCTAAGATATAAAGGAACAAAAATATGAATAGAACATATAAATTAACAAATATAATTAATCACTTATAATTAAAGCACACAAAACACAAAACTATTATTATTATTATTATTATTATTATTATTATTATTATTATTATTATTATTATTATTATTATTATTATTATTATTATTATTATTATTATTATTATTATTGTTATTGTTGTCGTTGTTGTTGTCATTGTCATTGTCATCATCATCAAAAAAATACGGAAATTTTTTACAAATTTCAAAATAATAAGATCTCATGAGTAATATTTTAATATAATAAATTTATTATATTATTAATAATCATATTTGTCATAATAAATAATAAACCGCGCATCGCGCGGGTATACTGATAGTCCATTTATATTTTTTAACAGTAAAAGGCAATAACAATAGAAAATTTTGAGTACAAGTGGTACTCATAATCTCGTCTTTCAACAACTAATCCATTTTATATGACATGGAAAAATGATATCATCTAAGTAACATATACACTTAGAATTAAAGACTACATACCATTTATATCAACAAAGGTTACATTATTGTAGGTGATAGCATCATGAGGAATTATTACCTCAACGAACCCATATTGTATGCGTTGTATAGTCTCATGCAACTGGTGCACAGTGCGAATTGGTTTGATCTGAAATCTATATTGGAGTTTACGTTATACCTTTCATCAATTATAGCATTGTTATGACATTTTAATCTAATGTTTATTTTTTCCTGTTCCACCTCATATTTACTCATGGAAAATTATCTATTATTAAATACAGATACATTACTTATACAAATCCATCGGGAAAAAAAGACACTATATAAGAAAGAAAAATATGAAAAATGTCGAATTTATCTACCTTATATAGTTGTGCTGGAAAACAATTTTCTACTCATGTAAAGTATCATCATATATAGGAGTACATACTATTAGAATTTATGTTGTATCATTCGATACCAATAAATTCAGCATGTTTTGTTCGCACGTACCACCTAAACTTAGGTCTACCAGTGCAAGTCTTGTGTAAGACCGTCTCACGAATCTTATTTCGTGAGACGTGTCAGCCCATAACCCACACTTAGCAATTCATATAAAAGTTTGTGGATATAGGTTCAATTCATGGACAATAAGGATCCATCTCACGGAAACTATCCGTAAGACCGTCTCACATGTGTTTTTATGAATGTGATCACCAAATTATTGTAGTCCATTGTTAATTTCATTTGTTATCTAGACGTAAGGATGATTGAATTAATTAAGGTATTATTTGAATAGGTGAATTTGAAATACAAGGTAGAAAACCCACCGATGGTGTTTGTATTGACGTGGATTTGAAATTCATGATTTTCATTTTGAACTAGATTTGAATCATTTTGATAAATTTCAAATTCACTCCAACTTAAATGGATTTCAAATCTCTACATTCAAATTCTAAATTTTAAACCATCATTTTTGAATGAATGTTTTTGTCAATTACAAAATCTTGATTTTGTCAAAATAATTTGGTGGATATATCAATTAAAAAGGGGTGTTGAACATATTAATATGAACCAAATTGAAACCATTTACTCACAAGATCATTTAACCCTTGCTTTTTTTTTTTTTTTTTAAGCCATTGTCTCAAGGAAAATAAAATTTACTCATATATTATTCAAAGAGATGGAACTTACTTTGGTACATGAAAGTGTACTGAGAAGCTTGAAACTAAACAAACTCAACCTTGAAGACAAATATGTGTTGAGCTTCAAAAATGAAAGAAAAATCAAGTTACTAAGAGGCTCTAATTTGGATAAAAAGATAGCAATAAATGATTGAATAAAGAACCAACACAAAAGGTATAGGGTCACCTTTTCAGCTTGATTCAAATTGCTCAACCCTTTTTGGGGCTGCTAGTACCTTGAACCACCAAAACAGTCGATTATTACCAAATGAAAGGAAGAACAATGGCGAGTCGAGTTTCACTTACCATTAGAGGTCCCGTGCTTGTGAAAGGGCCAGAGATTGACGAGGCGCTCCAAAACTGCTGCGCTTTTGGAGAAGTAGCCTGTGAACCCTTGAGGAATCGATGGGGGAGGGAAATCTTCAGCTGGCATTGCAAAAGGGCGAACCATCTTTTCCATCATTTCTAAACTTAAATGTGATCCGATTTCTTGCAGCCTCTCCGGGCCCATTATTGGCAATGTATGCTCCTGATGCAATGACGCTGCCTCACTATCATTTCCCTGTCAAAAAGTAAATAAAGGGAATCGCTCACCAAGAAATTCAAAATTGTTTGTTGATTCCCTTCATGATGTTAAATATAGTTTCTAAAATCGTGTATCATTGAAATGTTACCTCCAAGGGGGACAAATCTGCGCCTCGGCTAAAAGTCATCTCCATGCGGAATCTCTTTGGATCTTCTAAATCCACCTGCATTGAATTTGAATGCTAACTGTGGGAGCCAACTCTTATAAAAGGTACTTGAACATTAGAAACACACAATCAGCAATGCGTTGATTGGTTGCAGTTTGGAACTAAAGCGCCAAAAGAACGGAGAAAAAATATCCCTTGATCAGTTGTTTAAATGTGACTTCCAGATGGCATCTATACAGATTTAGTTTTCTATGGATCCTACCCAATTTAAACAAAAGAAACGCATAATTGCTGTCACTTCTTCACACAGGTATGTGAACTGTGTGTTTACAATTTTATGTAGTAGGACCAGAATACGGCTAAACCATTTTACAATGCGGGCAATACTTGCACCTAAAAACCGTATTCCAATTACCAAAACCTTTACCTCTAACCTGTTCAACTTTTCGACTTCTTTTCTTGATCATTTACATGAAAAAATCCTATTATGTTATGTTAGCCTAATTTCAGCTTTAGCAACATAAGGCAAATCAAAAGCACAAAAATTCCATATGGTCATGCAGATTAAGGGCTGCACAGAGAAAGGGACTTCTAAAAGATCCTTTCATGAAAATAAAGCAAGGAAATGCAATCAAATCTTATTTAAAATTAGATATGTACTCGAGAATAAGGATAGACTCAAAGGACTAACCTCTGTATTCTCAAACAACCTCAATACAATGTAACTCATGTAATCAAGTTCCTTTGTCTTATATAAGCGCTCCAAAGCATTATCACAAACAAGGCTTGGTTCTCCTTGAAGAGATTCATCCAGGTTGCAATAACGAAGAACATTCATCAGTGAGTGGATGTGGGATTCCTATCATTCATAATAAGTACAGGAAACATTAATTGGAGGCAAGACAGATAAAAACATAAATAATTTCAACAAAACAAAGGCAACTTGCAACATGAAATATAAAACTCTGCTAAAAATTTGTGCCTACTAGGGTAGCAAATAAAACTAATCCCCAATCCAAGAAAGGTTGATGTTCCAGAACATATGACACAATAGAACAGATTGCCCAAGCTGATCCAATTGGGGCCACGAAAGCCCAAACTATTTCTTTATTAGATCTCACTCCTAAACTTTGCGCATATAATCACATAAAAGTTTCCTTGGTTAGGTTTATATGCCAGCATAGGTGGGTCTATAATGCTACAAATGATATCAGAAATTATTAGTGCATACCAACTATAGGTTAAGGCATGGAAAATATTTACATTACCAATAACCTTGGTAACCTTTCTAATCAATCACTGATAGGATTTAATGTTCCTTTTCCACCAAACCTACTGAATAAAAAACTTAAGGAACCAATAGGTTCGATGGACAACTGAATGCAGTATATTTGGGTCATGGCAAACAAAGTCCTGTGATAAACCATTTTTCTCAGGCAATGTTAAAAGTTGTGAAGCCCAATACAAATGCTAGTAATGACATGCAACACCCACAATAGAAAAATGAAGGCAACACGGATCATGAAGCAATGAATATCAACGCATATTATGAAACAAAAGTATAAATGAAGTTGCCAGTGGGGGGGATCAATTGTTGCAATAATGGCGACTCACCGAAGTAAAGTATAGCCGAGTTCGCACATGACGCTCTGGTGTTTTCACGTTTGCATATCTGAAGAAGTAAAACCATTTATAAATAGAGAAACTATCTCTGCCTTCCGATATCTTGCAATGATTTTCTCGGACAGATAAAAGCATAACAATCAATAATAACTAGTAAAGAGTAAGTGCTTTTGAACAAAGAAGACACAAGAAAAGAAGATGTATAAGTTACTTTGGGTCCAAGCGGTATTTAGTTTCTTTTTCATCATCGTCATCTTGATCCATTGACATTTCACTGGTAAAACTAGCTCTTCTTGAGCCTTCAGTCTTACTGAGGGACTTTGAATAGTGATCTGTATCTTCTTTTCCAGCAGTAGGGACTGCTGAATTATTTTCTTGGCTGCTTTTTAATTCTGCGACACTGATTGCTTCTTCACGTGTATTTCTCAGATCAATCAAGATTTTTCCCAACAAGCGGCGGGCAATCTGAGAATTCATAAAACAAACATAGTTTTGTACTCAAAAAGTAAAAAAATAATGTTATTCTGTTACAGAAAAATTGTGCTAATACTTTGTGTGTGTGAAGAGGGAGACGGAGAGCTCTGAAAAACTTGATGAAGTTGATAGAGTAAAGGGAATGATTTCCATAAAATGCACTAACACTATACATGCAGCTTAGCAGAAAGCAGACAGTATCAGAAGTAGATGACAAAACACTTGATAAATGCTCTTCATGTATGTAGAGAACTTCTCTATGTATCCAGCTGTTTAATCATTTTAATTATCTGAAAAGATTAGCTATAATTCAGAAGTGTCTGTACTATGTGACTCTTGACAATTTGATACAATGTAAATTCCCATTCCAAGCCTCTGCAGCATAATGGATCCAGCTAACATGGCCTCCTAACATTTAATATAGCATCATAATTCTTTCAATGGAGGGGAACTTTGTTTCCTGCAACCAATCTTTTCTACCCATCTGTGATCATCAAAGTCCCCCCACCTCACCAAGCTTTTCAGAGTTGCACATAGTTTGAGGAATGGTGTAAATTTGACGAAAAATTGACTCGATAAAAAGTGAGAGGGTGTTGTAATTAAATATTTGCTAATTACCTTTGATCCAATTTTTAGTTTTTGCTTTGGATTGATTCCATATTCATTTGGAATAACACCATCTGCAAGTAACTGATAAAAAGAGAAGCCACAATAAATTTAACCCTATATAGTCTTCAATCCAACCCCGCTGTCACCATTAGGTGATATATCACTTTAGGAGTGTGTTGTTTATAGTAAATTGTGTTTTTCAATATTCAATTGGAACTGATTATTAGAAAAACAATATATATTGTAAGTAAAATAATGAAATTATTAAATGGATATTATAGTAAAACTACTTAGTAATATTTAATAAATAAACTCACCAATACGACATCTTAATTGTTATTCTGGTAGCAATACAAAGATACTGTACTAACGAAGCATTATAATATCAATATATATGGTGCAAAATAACATAATAAAAAATAATTAAAAACACCATTAATCTTATATGTAAAAATATTAACTAAATTCTGATCATATACAAAATGGGAAAAATTCAATTTTAGTTCATTTAAAAAGCCACTGTCCAATTTTCGTCCACCATGAAAGCAGTTTTCAATTTTAGTCAAATTAAGCCAAAAATTGTCGCTATTTGATCCATTTTTGGCTTAATTGGACTGAAATTGAAAACTGAAAATTGAAAACCGCTTCCATGGAGGACGAAATAGTGACAAAAATGGACCAAATAGTGACGAATTTTGGTTTAATTGGACTAAAATTGAAAATCGCTTCTATGGTAAACGAAAATTGGACAGTGGCTTTTCAAATGGACTAAAGTTGAATTTAACCCTATACAAAATCAATAAATCACCAAAAGAAAGAAATTGAACTATTATCTCATCATCAATTACTCCAATTCTCCCTAATATTAGACAGAATCAACGTAAATGAATTGAGCATTTTCGTAAACTCCCATATACAAATTTGAATTTCAATAAAATTAAACAAAAACTAAAAAGAGAAAATAATGAAAGAGATGCTCCCAAAATTGCATAATAACACAAAATCGTCATTACAAAAAATCTGCATTGTTACTACACTCTAACGATGAAAGATTCCTAAAAACATAAAATAGAGATATACATTATAATTGATAGAAGAACAGAAACACGAGACATAGGTAGGCATAGAAGAAAGAGCATAGAAGAGCTCAATCCTTCTTTTACTTACAAATTTAAAAATTAGTGCGTAATAGTGGAATCACACGAAATCATTCTATAATTAGTATGTATATTGAATTTTATCATAAAGTTTCCTTAAATATATATTTATATGTATATATCAAATATGATTTATATTTATTAAATAAATAAATAAACATTTCTAGTTTTGACGGGAAAATATGCATTTTACTTTTTTTTGGCAATGTTTGTGTTTTTATATATATAAAGATAAAGATAAAGATATAGATAGATATAAATATTATAAAACCAAACATATATAGAGTATTTATAAAATAAACGAATTTATGGATAATATGGGTAATTTATTTTATTCAAATTTGAGATGAATATGAGTAGTGTTATTTCGACAAGTTTAATTTGGTTTCAAGTACCTTTAAATGGATGGTACCCTACCCATTGTTACACACACATCACACAGCTCATAATTCCACCCAAAAAAAAAGGACAAATAATTGCAAAGAATAATTTTTTGACAAAGGAAATCCAATCAAATCACCTTTCTCCAATTTTCCTTCACAAATGTATGACCCACAACATTTTGAAACTTTTCCTTCACCGCAGCTTCCTCTTTGATTTCATATATTAGAAAAAAAAAGGGGTTATAATCACATAGCTTCCTTCTTCCAAGTCTTCACAAAATCAACATTGCATAGTTAACTTTTGCAACTATTATGGCAGAGGCATTTCTTCAAGTTCTGAAAGAGAATTTAACTTCTCTGATTCAAGAAGAGATTGGATTGATTTTGATTTATTTAAATCAAAAATATTATATTAATATTCACCTTAAATAATAATTTTTTATAAGGATATACAATCTATGTTTAAATTAAATTTAAAAAAAGTCCACAGTAGATTAGAGTATTTCTCATAATAGAACTCTATATGATTTTGGTTTAGAATTCTAATATAAAATTATTTAATTATGAAAATCATAAATTACTATTATAACCTTAAATAAAGTCTTTAATAAGAATATATTAAACATTCCATATTTTGTAACAAATATTCATACTTTTATATAGGTAATAGAAATAGATATAGTTTCTTGCCACATCGTAGTTTAAACCAAAAAAATAAATTGGGAAAGGTTCCATTATATTTCAATTAATTTTTTATTTGATAATTTAGAATCTAACGGACTTTAGCACAAGTGGATTTCTTAAATATTAGCAACCAACAACTCTTGTCTTGCAAAGAAATTTCATCAATTAAGGACAAAGACTTGTTTTATTTAAAAAGCAAGTCAATAATCCAATCACCTTCCTCCCATTTACATTCACCACCACAGCATAAATTATATAATAAAGATACCAATTATTGACCCCTTTACTATCATTAACCATTTTGCTAAGAATCACAATCCTTCTTTCTGCATAAACAAACTTTTCATAAACTTCTTCTTTGATTTCAATTATTGATAAAAAAAAAAGAGAGAGAGAGAGCTAGAATCACATATCTTCTTTCTGCCTGCAGAAAATTTTCTTTCAATCCTACACATCTCCATCGTATAGTTTCGATTTTGCACGTGCTCTTAAATTTCTAGAGTTCCTCTTTGATCGAACTATTTCAACGTTATCATGGCAGAGGCATTTCTTCAAGTTCTGATAGAGAATTTAACTTCTCTGATTCAAGAAGAGATTGGAATGATTTTGGGAGTCGATAAAGAAATGAAGAAGCTTTCCAACACTCTCACCGCCATCCAAATGGTGTTGGAAGATGCTGAAGATAAGCAGTTCAAAAACAAAGCTATTCAGAATTGGCTGAGCAAGCTTAATGATATCGCCTTTGAGATTGAAGATATACTCGATGAGTGTCTCACTGAGGTCTCCAAACTCAAGATCCGCAAAGGTGGCATCAGATTCAACTTCCTCAAGAAAATTCTGTATAATCACGAGATCGGAAGAAGGATGAAAGAAGTTGCTGAGAAGTTGGATGCTATTGCAGCAGATCGTCACAACTTCCATTTGTGTGAAACCCAAGTTATAGTCCAGTCAAGCCAGGTTGACACGGTACGCGCGACGGGGTGTATTGTGAACGAGCCAGATCACGTCTATGGAAGGGAAGAAGATAAAGAGAAGATTGTGGACGTGTTGCTCAACCAAGTTCCAAATTCTGACCACCAACTCTCTGTGCTGCCTATAATTGGTGTTGGTGGCCTTGGAAAGACCACTCTTGCTCAATTACTCTATAACGATGAGAGGGTTAGTCGTCATTTCGACACCAAATTATGGGTTTGTGTTTCCGATAATTTTGATCTGAAAATTTTGGTTGAGGTTATGATTGAATCAGCCACGGGAAGTGCTCCAAGTTTAAAGCATTTCAATGCTTTACAGTGCCAACTTCAACAAGAGTTGAATGGAAAGAAATACTTGTTGGTATTGGATGATGTGTGGAATGAGAATCAAGAAGCCTGGGCTAAGCTAAAGAGCATTTTGGCATGTGGATCAAAAGGGTCCTCAATTATTGTGACCACACGTTTTCAAAAAGTGGGCGATATAATGAGAACACTTCCAGCTTATTGCTTGAAAGAGTTATTGGAAGAGCATTGTTGGTTGCTCTTTAAATTAAGAGCATTTGGAGAAGAAAATCATCATCCTAATCTTGAAAGTATTGGGAGACAAATAGTGAAGAAATGTGCTGGTGTTCCTTTGGCTGCTAAGGCTCTTGGAGGGGTTTTGCGATTTAAGAGAGAAGAAAGGGAATGGACTCGCATCAAAGAAAGTGAAATTTGGAATCTTCCCGAAGAAGAAGAAAATTCAATCTTACCAGTCTTGAAGTTGAGCTATCGTCATCTATCTGTTGTGTTGAAACGCTGCTTTGTTTATTGTGCTGTCTTTCCAAAGGATTTTGAAATGGAGAAAGAAGATTTGATCTTTCGTTGGATGGCTCATGGATGCATTTCTTCGAAGGGAAACCGGGAAGTGGAGGATGTTGGTGATCAAGTATGGAATGAGTTGGTTTTGAGATCATTTTTCCAAGAAGTTGTTGTTACACGTGGAGGAAGATGTACCACCTTTAAGATGCATGATCTTGTTCACGATCTAGCTCAGTCTATTATGGAGAACAAAGGCAGCAACACAAGTACTTCAAACAACAAAATACGTGAGGTACATTGCAATAAATATTCCGGTCATCAAACTTGTTCTTCAAGTATTACACTTCAAGTGTCCACGTCAAACACCATTATGAACTACAATCGTCTGAAAATTATCAAATTTATTGGCCTAGATATGGTGGAGTTGCCTAGTGCAATAGGCCAGTTGAAACTTTTGCGGTACTTCGATTTGTCACGTTCTAAAATTCATTCTCTTCCTCGTACATTTTGTGATCTTTGGAATTTGCAAACATTAATTTTGAATGGTTGTGTTCTTCTTAAGAGTTTGCCGAAGAACATGAGATACATGACCAATCTGCGTCATATTTTTTTAGAAGGGTGTCCGAAATTGAGTGATATGCCCTCTAGAATTAGGGAATTAGTCTCTCTGAAGACATTGAGTTTGTTCATAATAGGTAAGAAAATAGGCAATCAACTTGATGAATTGGAACACTTGAATCTTGGAGGTAGACTTGTAATTAAGCATATGGAGTTGAATGCGAAGAAAGCAAATTTTGGTGGGAAATCAAAGCTTGAAGATTTGGTCTTAGATTGGGGAAGTGAGAGTACATCCTCGAAATCGGCAAGTATGAAGGAAGATGAGCAGATACTGGAAGCTCTTCAACCTCATGTGAATTTGAAGACTCTGGAGATATCGGGATTCAGAGGGGGACAATTTCCTCTTTGGATGACAAAGATGGAAAATTTAACTGATCTAAAAATATATAAGTGCCCCAATTGTACTCATCTTCCACCGATCGGAGGCCTTCCTCGTCTCCGGTCCTTGAATTTAAGTTATCTTGATACCTTGGAGTATATGAATGGTGGGGATGAAATCGGAGTAAGAGTTTCAGGATTCCCAAATCTTGAGAGGCTGACAATTTACAATTGTAAGTTGTTGAGATTGCCACCACTCTCACTCTCTGCCCTCAAAGACTTGTCTATTACGAACTGCAGCATGTTGACTCTGTCTTCATTCTCAAATTGTAAGTTTGAAAATCTGTCATCTCTTAGTCTGGACTTCGGCAAGATTAATAATGATACACCAAGAAGTAGATGGGATATTCCAGAAGACGCATTGGAAGGCCTCTATAATCTCAAGGAATTGAGAATCTATGGTGCAGGGCAGTGCCAAGCTTTTCCTCAGAAATGGTTTGAAGGCCTAAAGTCTCTCACAAAATTAGAGTTGTGGAGCTGCAAGATAGGGAGTAGTTTTCCAGAGGGGTGGTTGCGCCACCTCACTGCTCTTGAGGAACTAACGATACAATACTGCTCGGAGTTGGTAGAGATGGGAGAGGAGATACGATACCTCCATCTCCTCAAACGCCTCCTTTTTGATAGTGTTGATGAGATTGTATCCCTTCCACAAGGACTCCAACATATCCCCACGCTCCAATCTCTAAGACTATGGGATCTTTCTCGACTCACTTCACTGCCGGATTGGTTGGGTAATCTTACGTCCCTCACTCACTTGCAAATACACAACTGCCGACAAGTGCCATCACTCCCATCAACAATCAAAGAAATGACAAAACTCGAGGTTTTAACCATTGTGGGATGCCCAGAACTGAAAAGGAGATGTGAGAAAGAAAAGGGTGAAGATTGGCACATCATTGCTCACATTCCCCGACTCTACATTGGGCTTTAATTCACACTCAGGTATTCATCCACTTCCTTTTCTTCTTTACACCAAAGAACTAATGCTTATACAATGACATTTACTTATTACTTTTTCATATTTTTCTCTTCTAACTTTAATACTTCCAATTTTAAACGTGCATGAGTATTTTATGATACATTCACATCACAAAAATCTCCTCCAGAAATAAAATATCAACAAAAAATATATATATAATATTTGTGCTTATTAACTCTCTAGACAACTTAATTAATTTGCACATACTTATCTTAAAATTGCATCCATTTTATAATAGCCTCTTCTTTTCTGATGACAGATTAAAATACCAAAATATTTATTTTGTGTAAAGTATAAGTTCAAAGTACAAAATACAATTTTGTGGTTATTGAAACATGCTTTTAATTTTGTCCAACTTGATTGTCTGGTGAGATAGTTTGAGACTTTGAGTGCAATAATAATGTTTATGCTTTGTATCACTACTAGAAAAATTGGTTATAACAACATTAATTTTGTGACATTTGAATGTGAATGTATTGATAGGGGTTTTTTTGAGACATTTTATTAATTGGTACCTATTAAGGCACTATGGCTACAATTATATTAACCTTATTAAGGCATTATAAATTATATGTATTATATTACTATCTATTATGACACTTTAAATAATATTATTCTTTTAACAATAAATAATAAGAATTGGCGTGAAACAAGAGACATTATACCCGTGAACTTCATTTCTAATTATTTCCAAATAAATAGTTACTTATCTTAATTAAATCAATTAACTAATTTTGGATCAAAACATTGACTCCACTTATTCAATTTCAATTTCAATTTCTTTTTTGTATAATCGGAGTTAGATTGTCTGCGTTTTATTTGATTAGGAATAACAAATAGACATGCTTTTAATCTTTGAATAACTTTAAGGTTTGGTTGTTTAGGATTTTCACTGAATTTTTTGTGATGATGTTAATAACTTATATTTCATGATTCTTATTTCAGGAATGGTGTAGTTTCTATGCAATTGAAGCAAGTTTATATAGTGAAGAGAGTATTAGGATAACATCACAGAACACTGAAAAAAGAGAAAATGAGGTATGTTATGTTTAGATTTATTGTATTAACTTGCATCTTATGTGTGCCCTTCTGCATTTGATTGTTTAAGTGAGTGTTTTCATTAACTTTCAGTTTGATCTTAATAACTCAGAATATGAATATCTTTTGAGTTTATGGAGACAACGAATGTTAGAAGAGGCGAAAACAAAGTGTACAAGGTCAAGGACAGGTGAATCAATATATTAAGTTAAAGGAAGTTCAGAGGTTCAAACTTGTTGTCAAAGGCCAGGTGAATCCATGGATTAATTTAAAGGAAGTCCAGAGATTCAAGCTTGTTCGCGATGCTTGAGTTTGTATTTGATTTGTGCAATAGCTAGCTAGTTTTAATGTTGTGTAGTACTTGTCAAATGGAAAATCTTCTTAATTCTTGCATTTATGTTTTTAACTGTTTGTAGAATGATTTGGAGAAGAATTTGATACATATGTAGTTTCAATTTTTCATTCACCTTCGCATCATGTTAAAACTATAACATAAAAATTTATATAAACATTGTTATGAAATAAAATGTTATCTATAGCTTAAAAAGTAATCAACTAAGATGTCAAACTGAATTATAGGACCTAAAAAGCTTCATAATAAATATGAAACTCAATTTTAACAATATACTAGAAAGTTAAAAAATAAATCCGTATAAATATCTTTTTGCAATTTTAAGTAATAAATAGTATGATAATACTTTAGAAGACACTTTTAAATGATATCTTACATAATTTATTAAGACACTTTGAAGTGCATTATAATAAAGCTTTTAATGACATTTCAAAATGCATTAATAGGATGTCTTTCAATACATTTGATATATTGCTACATTAGAATAGAAGACACTTTTAGGAAGTGTTTTAATAGCTTAAATGTATTAATATATAATCTATTAGGACATTTTCCAGTGTCACGTAAAGACAATTTTGTAGTAGTGTATTGTTTGTTTTTATTATAAACATAATAAGTAAAACAAATTATTATTCACAGAAACTCACGTGAGAGCCTCACAAACATACGGAGTCTGATATTCGTAAGCAAAACTCATAAACTCATATATGTCTTGCAGATTGTGGTTTGACTTATCACATGAAATTCGATTTGTGAGATGAAGAATCATTCTCATTATGCCCCAGAGGTATAGCCAAGTGGTATGAGTTGTGGTAATTTGGGAGGCTATCAACATTCGGAATTGTCAACTTCGGACGATATGTATGTCAAGCCACATACGTCATCAAACTAACCACCAACGGTGTGCCCCCATGAGATCTTCAATGCAGTTGGATATGGTTTTTGAAACTAATAAACGGGTTAATATCATTGTCACCAGAATTATATCATATTCATGCATAAAGTACACGATTTGTCATAGTTTGTAATCTACAGTGTGTCAATATTTTCAATCTTTATAGCACGAACTTGAGCAAAACCATTCAAAAATTTCATACAACTTCTTGGAGATTTTCTTTCATTTGTGTAGATGAGAAGGATCCGAAACCCTTTGAAATGCATGTGCAAGGCATGTTATCTTAGTCCGGCAACAAAAGTGGTCGAAATAAGCTACAAAGTATGGAAAAAATGACAGTTTGGATGAAAATGATATTAAGCCATACGTATAGAGTATTTATAAAATAAATGGATGTGTGTATGGAACAAGCAATTTATTTCATCGTAAAGCCTCTTATGAGACCATTTCATACGATACCTTGAGTGAGATCGAGCTTTATATAGCTTATATATGTAAGACCAATATTGACTCTGTTAAATGAGTTGTAGTTGATCCGTTTTTATTGATCTATTTGAACTTCGTATTAAGGTTTCATTTGAGACCCTTCTCTTTATTCATACTAGTGAGATGCCCGTGCATTGCACGGTACTGGCTTTTGAGCTTGTGTCATGATATTTGTGATTAAATTGTTTTTTTTTTTTTTTTGTCTTTGTTTTAGAAACAAAGTTGTAGTAAAATTTCCTCAGGAAGAGACCTCCAATTTACTAGCAATTCAGTCCTGGAATTTGATAACTTGGAAGTGGATAATATGTCATAATTGAGAATGAAATTATGATGTTTCATTTGAAGTATTGTAAAGAAATAATGTCCATTGTTCTTAATAACAACCAAACTAAGTAATAGAAGAAATGAACGTGCAAAGCAATAGATGAAGCTATAGCCATCTAATTAAGTGAAGTGTTGTTGAAATTGTTGACCACTAAATTGTGTTCCCCAAATGTTGTCCATTGGCCAAAAAAATACTATAACACATAAGATCATTTTTTTTTTATGGAAAAAAGTTATTCTTTGTTCTTATCCTACCAAATTGAATAAAAAATAAATCGCATCCTAATCTCGAGGTGTATGAAGTTGTTTATAGGTGATCGAGTTCATATGAGACATATTGGTGAAGATAAATTGTGTTGTACACCAGCCTTCCTCTAAAACACTCTCTCCCTCAAAAGAAGATGAGTACAAAGACAACTTCCTCTGTAATTCAACTTGTTGAAAAAGCATTAGGTGAGGCTAAATCTTCTAATTTATTGGGTACTTAAGTTTTCATTCACTTTCTTTTCTCCTAATGTGGATAATATTTGGCATAATGCTGACAAAGATGTGGGTTTTGTTGAGGAATTAGGCGATGCCGTTTTTTTATTTTTTTTTTTGGTGAAATTGTGGGATAGCGACGACAACTAACTATTTCAGTGTGCAACAAATTGTTGAATATGACCTTAAACATGGAGTAGTATTTTGAACATGAAATTATGTGACCTATTAACTGTTCTTTCTCCTCTGAGATAAATTTGAACATTTCGAAGATGCTATTACACTTCTCTTCGAGTTTAGTAATTTCTGCTTGATTGACATTTCCATCAAAATAATGTCATTCCTCATTTTGTTATCCATAGGCATGATATAATTCATCCTTCTAAAAAGTAACAACATTGCATTCAAAATTCTCTTCTTCAAAGTCTTTTTCAGTACTACATGTATGGCTACATTAAAAATAGGGTTAATTACATAAAAGAGCATAAACTTAGGGTTCAGTTTCAATTGCAACATGAACTTTTTACTGTAACAAAAAATAAAACTCAACTTAACACTTATTTCAATTTGGGACATGTTCGGATATTTTCGGGCTCCAATTGCTGATATGGAGCCCAAATTATATATGTTAATTGCCAACATGTATATTTAAGTATAATCATCATCTAAATGTAAATTTTTACGTCAATAATTAACTTATACAATTTGAACTTAATGTCGGCAATGGAGCCCGAAACACCCAAACATGTTGCAAACCAGTCATCATCCACATGTAAATATATATGTCAATAATTAATTTGAACTCCAAATCAGTACTTGGAGCCCGAAGAAAATCAAACATGTCTTAAATTGAAACAAGTGTTAAGTTTAGTGTTTTTTGTATTACAGTCAAAAGTTCATGTTGTAATTAAAACAGAACCTTAAGTTCGTGTTTTTTTATGTAATTAACCCTTAAAAATATGAATTGTTTTTGACCATTATAAAATGTTGTCTTTATAAAGGGAAAATAAAACCTCTCATTCCCATTATGTGATTTCCAAAATAAATGTCGTTTCAGAAATTTGTACACAATTTTAAATAGTTGATAAAAAAAAATCATCTATTTTTATTTAAATACAATGCCCATTTAATATGAGAAACATAGTATAGAGTATTGTCTTGTACAAAATGAGTTGTCGAAGGTAAAACATAAAAAGAATGACGAAAAATTCTGATGGATGAGAGCCCAATGAAATGAATTGGAAAAGAAAAAGGGTGGTGAGCTTTAATCCACTTCCAAGGGTAAAGTTTAACACCATCGACAATTTGAATTATATCAACACTGCTCAATTGAATGGTAGACGAGGATGAAAATTGAAAGTCCTATATGGATCTGTAAAAACAAAACAAAAAATAAAATAATTAAAGTACACGGTGTTGTCAGCGGTGTCGACAACACCAGTGTAACACACAACGAAAAATGGATCGAAAATAAAAGTTGCAGAACACAAACGATGTATCCACGAGTATACAAATACTCGTGGAATGTCTTCAGGGCGAAAACTCCTTTATTGTTCTTTCGTATGTATACAAGGAGATAGAAAAATCTCTAAAAGAGATTCTTCCGTACAAAGACACAATACATCCTAAGGAATAAATGTAAAGACTAGGGACGTATACAAAGACTCTCAGTTGAACACTCTGAACACCTATACTAAAAATGTCACGAGTATGCAAACTCTATGACAATTGAAGAAAACGGTGTTGCCTTCAGTGTGAACAATACAAAGCTTGACACCAGTGTACTGCTAGACTTAAGACTGCTTGAACTCTCGATTTTTGTGTGTGTTGATCTTCAGCAGTCTTCACCTATTTATAGAGCTCCACTTCCCATGATCTTGCAGTGCTCCATGATCTCCATATTCTCATGTGCATCATGGAGATAATGGGGTGGACTTGTTCTTCTTTCTCTTCCACTTCCTTGGACTAGTTCTCCTTGACTTCTTCATGATCTTGAACTCTTGACTTGATCAATCTTGATTCACGTTCTCTCAAGCTCAAAACCACGATCTCTCAAAGTCACGTTCTCTTTCTCTTAAGCTCACGTATTTTTGATTTCTTCAATCTCACTTATAAATCTCTTTGAATCCTATCAACAAAAGGAGCAAACAACAACTTCCCAAGACTTAGAAAGTTTGTTAGTTAGGATGAGATTCACAATTTAAATCACGTGAGTTTTAAGTCAAATCTATAGGAGAGAGAAATCAAATCTTTTTCAAATAAATAAATCTAATAAAATCAAATTTGATTTTAGAATAAAAATGAAAAAGGAAAAATTAATATTCACCTTAAATAATAATTTTTTATAAGGATATACAATCTATGTTTAAATTAAATTTAAAAAAAGTCCACAGTAGATTAGAGTATTACTCATAATAGAACTCTATATGATTTTGGTTTAGAATTCTAATATAAAATTATTTAAATATAAAAATCATAAATTACTATTATAACCTTAAATAAAATCTTTAATAAGGATATATTAGACATTTCATATTTTGTAAGAAATATTCATACTTTTATATAAGTAATAGATATATAATTATTCGAATATATTCGTTAATACTCGAATCGAATATCGTCATATTCTTATCCGTATTCGGATAATATACGAATATAAAAAAAAATCTTATTCGGATTCTTATTTGTATTTTTCGAATTCGAATCACTATATTCGAATTCCAATACCGAATCGAATCAAAAAGATTCGATTCTTTTACAACCCTAGTGGGGGTGGATAATTGTTCCCCTGCAAGATTATTCTTAGAGAGATGAGAGGAGAGATAAAATATCAACATTTTCAATTCTTTATTAATTATTTTATCCAAGAATAATATATCAAAAATTTCATTGATGTTGATGCTCTTTTAACTTGAAAATATTGTCTTTATGTTACATCGGTTAAAAGAGTGACATACAATTTTATTTTAATATGTCAACATTTAGGGGTCGTTTGGTAGGCGGGTTTAGCCTGTATTGGGTTTGATAACTACCCTAATCAGTTGTTTGGTATCTATGTTTTCGGCCCGGGTTTGCCTTTAGGCCCGGGTTTCGTCTGTGGGTTTATGTTGTATTATTCAAAGGTTACTAAACCCGGGGTCCTTGGTGGGTTTATTCCTTAATGAACAGTGTCCATATTTTCAACCCTATTATGCCCTTACTATTCACTGTCATTTTACACATTTGCCCCTCCAATTCCAAGAATCAACCAAAATGACATTTCATATATTTGCAAACCCTGCCTCCATTCGACAGATTGTGCCCTAAGATTCCTTCACCCCGATTGCGTCGAGCGGCGGCGCCGACGGCGACGGCGACGACCGGTGGCCACAGGCGGAACAAGTGGGTACCTCAGGTACTACTTTATTTTAAAGTCATTCTCATCCATTCGTTCTTTCATGTTTTGTGGTGTTTCATTGACCAATATTGGAGACTGGTTCTTGTTAGCAACTATTAGCTAAGGTAGAGTAAATTGATTTAATCATTTATCTGTTTCATTCCTTTCATTTGACATGAATAGCTGGCTGATGCGAAGGATGTGATGGATGCAATTAAGAATTTGAAAGGTGTTAGATTGCCTGTGCTGATTCCCAATCTTAAAGTGGTACTAATTCTGGTTGAAAATGGTCCAGAAATTTATAAGAAATATTCTGATGTTTCATAATATTAATTGCCAGGGCTTTGACGCTGCTGTTGCAGCTGGTGTGAAAGAAATAGCTATATTTGCATCAGCTTCGGAGTCATTCTCAAAATCAAATATTAACTGCAGTATTGAAGAGAGCTTTGTTCGCTATCGTGTTGTTACTTCTGCTGCCAAAAAGCTTTCAATTCCTGTCAGGGGGTATGATTTCTTCTCTCCTGATTCACCCCTCCACCTCTACCCCAGAAATAAATTCTTTATACAATGATTATTAGTAAAACCTACTGACAGAGAAAAAATCATACTTTGGATTTTTCTAATTTAGTCACTTGTTAACCACATTTATAAGAGCTTGTCTATACCTGAGTGATCAGGATTTAAGCTCTGGGGCAATTACTTAGCCATTTCAGAGTGATTTTCTTACTGTGTAGTATCAACTTTTAGTAATGATTTCTTAAACTCGTCTACTGGTCCATTAGGTGACACCGTCACTTCAAGATTAGGACTGTTATTTAAGTATATGACAAAACTTTATCATTATAGACCGTGTATTCTTCATCATTATAGGTTTGAGTTCAGTTGACAATATATATGCAACAATTCAACAGGTATGTCTCTTGTGTTGTTGGATGTCCAGTTGAAGGATTTGTCTCCCCATCAAAAGTTGCATATGTAGCAAAGAACTTCATGATATGGGCTGTTTTGAGATCTCACTTGGAGATACAATAGGAGTTGCTACACCTGGTAATTACCTAGACAACTCATTTTATTTTATTTATGAAGTTAAATGAGTTGTTTTCCTTGCCTTGGACGCAACTTGTGATATTATAAGAAACCACTACATGGTTTATTCAGGACAGCTACCAAACCAGCCAATTATTTACTTTTATTAACCTCGGCAGTTATCTTGTGAAATTCAATGTCTAACATGTAAAAAAACTTATTTTAGTGATTTTAAGTGGTTGATGTTAGCTTATTAGTTTATTTATTCTGTAATGTGGGCATAATTAAAAAGGTGAGGATATTGTGTCGAATTGACAGATTTGCAAAACTGTGTTAGCAGCAAGAGTAGATGATGCATTGAACTTATGACTTGGCTGCTTAATTGTGGAACATTGAGCTCCCAAGCACTCCATCTGGCTTGAAAGAAGCTAAAAGTCACAATCTAACTTAAGGCATCTGTAAACTGAATTTTTAAGTTTTATTGAGGTTGATAAAAACAACTCTCACCTTGTGTTCCCTCATTGGAGATGCAACTTCTGTGTAACTTATTATGTATTTATGTGACAGAAAAACTCTATCCAATTTGCTTTCAAGTAATTTTACCCTCCTTATCTCGCCAAATGTAAATTGTTGTTAGTTTGATTTCTTATAGTTAATGATACTCTCTCCGTCCTGATAAAACAGTCATGTTTCTAATATATGATGTCTTTATTGTGTTACATTTTCGTTATTTGTGGTTCTCCAAGTGTTTCAACTCGTTTTTCATGTAAAACTTCATTAACAGATGGGAATAAGCACAGTGGATTCATCAGTTTCGGGTCTAGGAGGGTGCACTTATGCTAAGGGAGGTTCTGGAAATGTTGCCACCGAGGATGTTGTTTACATGCTCAACGGTCTTGGTGTGAAGACTAACGTTGACATGGACAATCTCTTGTCTGCTGGTAAGTACATCAGCTAATACTTAGGTCGTCCATCGGGCTCCAAGACAGCCATTGCACTGAGCCGTATCTCTGAAGATTGCTCGAAGATTTGAGACAGTCATGGTTACGTTCTTAGGAATGAGCTATGAGAACCCATTCCATATATCTATTTCATAGGCCATATATGTATACTACCATTTATCATTGAAGTAATGGTTGCTGAGAGGCATTACTATTTATAATTATGCTTAGATACAAATGTGTGTGTTGCTCATTGTAGCGAACCTATTATTGAAGAATCATCACATTGATGATATCTCTCGAAATGCTTAATCTCTCTATGCTGAAATGTAAGCATTTGGGATTTTTCTTTATGCATTTCAATCTCCTATTTTAGTTTATCATGTTACAATTCTTGAAAGAACACTTGGTATGAATCTCTTTATTTCTATTGAGAAAAATAAAAACTTGCTTTGCGTAATTTAGTTTATTCCTTTTAAAAAAATTCAATTAATTTTATTCTTTTAATTTTAGGGACATTTTAGTAAAATTACATATTATATTCATATTAACCAATATACCAAACAACAAATAACAATCAAACCAACTTTAACAAACATCTACTCATCCATACCAAACAATAAATTGTAATCAAACCTACTACAAAATCTCCATACCAAACACCTAACGTATAAAAGTGAACAGTGTAATCCCACTGATTTTATCAATCTCTGTCAATCCCGACCTGTGTACCGAACGGGCCCTTAGAATATAAAATGCTTTATGAATGACAATATTTACGTGCTTTTCCATCAAGTCGGAATTCTCCTTTTTCGTTTCTTGTATTATTTAAATTAATTTTAAAGTTTTGAAACAATCATGATTTGAACACAAGAAAAATAAGTTAATAGCATAAATGAATAAGGAAATATATGTTGTATTTTTTAACCTTTATCTGTTCACACGAGGTCAATTCTATAGTTTAAAGAAAAGAAATTATGGATTTTAAAAATAAAAGAACACGAAAATTTATGCAAGACGGTCTCACGAATAGTTTCCGTAAGAATAATCCTTATTACCAATGAATTGAATCAATATCCACAAATTTTCATATAAATTGTCAAGCGTGGGTTGATCCATCTCATGAAAAAAAATTCATGAGACGGTTTCACACTAAACCTTCTCAAAACGAAAATGTTAGAAATTCGATTCTTATAATTAAGAATAAAGCAAGATGCTTGGATTGGAGCAGGAAAAGAATCTCCTTCTTGTCACCAATAAAGACCCGACCCGAGACAACATGTTTCGATCCGACCCGACTCAGATTTCATTATTTAAATTTCGAAATCGTTCTTTTGACTCCCAGAGACTCTCTTTGTCAGAAAATTCAACCTAAACTATAATCCATGGGTGGCATCGTGTCTAGCCTGATGGCATCGGATTACTCGCTTTCAATTCCATCTTTTCTACGAATTTCAACGGAATTTCCTTTCTGAAATGATCGATTGGGAGTTTATTGGAGTTGTTGGCCAGATTTTGAAGATTTATGAGTTTTGGTGAATACCGATTTGAGCTCTTCCGATCTGGAAGATACTTTAATGAATTGCTTTAAATTTTGTAGACGTTTGATGAAATACACCGACGTTGACTTCATCAAAATCGACGTTGACTTCATCTCTGTAAGTTGATCCTATTTCAGTTTCGATTCAAGGAAATGATGATGCAATGTTTGTAGATCGAAATCCTCTGGATTTTGTTGCCCTTTTGGATTGTAAGTATTGATCAATTACTGAATAAGGGGTTTTTATTTTTGGTTGTGGTTGGATTGCGTAGGAAGAGTCACGTGAGTTCGATGTCGATATCGAGGATATGACGACGTTCTTGCTGCTAAAGCAAGGGAAGGAAGTGGATAGGGTCGTCGGAGCTAACACGGATGAACTTGAGGAGAAGATCATCAAGCACAGGAAAGCTTTTAAATTTGATGTTAAATAAGTTCACTTGAATTGATATATATTATCTCATGTAATTTGAATGGTATGGAAAGTGACTGCAGATTGTTTTCTTTAATAAATTCAACTGGGCTTGTGTATTTAATGTTCATATGATGGTAGTGATTGATGATCATGGTGAATGGCTTGTTTTTGATGCATTTAGTACCATGTCCATTCAAGAATGTTAATTCATAATACTACCTCCGTCCCAAAATAAATGACGTTTTAGCCTTCTGCACATATATTAAGAAATGTAATAAAAAGTCCAATCTACCCCTATTTAAGTTTAATTAATGAGGAATTTTTATCTCTTTAATACATTTAATTTGAGATGAGTAAATAGGGTCATATTTGGTATATTGCATGTAAATATGCTTTGGAATACGAAAACGACAATTATTTTGGGACAAATTTTAGTTGCTAAAATGTCATTTATTTTGGGACGGATGTAGTATAAGGGGAGTGAAATTCTTTCAGAATTCGATAAATTCAACTGGGCTCGTGTATTTAATGTTCATATGATGGTAGTGATTGATGATCATGGTGAATGGCTTGTTTTTGATGCATTTAGTACCATGTCCATTCAAGAATGGTGATTCATAATACAAGGGGAGTGAAATTCTTTCAGAATTCGATAAATTCAACTGGGGTTGTGTATTTAATGATCCTATTATGGTAGTGATTGATGATCATGGTGAATGCCTTGATTGTGATGCGTTTAGTACCAAGTCGTCCATTCAAGTTTAAAATATTTCAACCCTATAAGATAGTAAAACATTTCAAAAAATATTTTAAAACATTTTAAATTTTAAATAAGATAGTAAAACATTTCAAAATTGTAACAATTGTTAGTTCATGTCAATGTTGTAAATTTTAAATCAAAGGTGTATCCATATTCCATAGTATTTTCACAAAATCCTTCAAATCACATCCTTTAATCCATACAATTCACATTACATATATCTTAAAATTAAGCTTCAATATTTAATTGATTTAATGTGCAAATGCCAAACTCTACATCAAAGCATTTTTAAGATACAATAAAACATTATAAGATTTTAAAATAAGCTTAAAATACTCTAAGGCTGTGTTTTACTCAACTTATAAGCGCTTTGAAATATTTATTAAATGTATAAAACCTTATAAACTTCTTAAAATTGTTCCATAAATATCTAAGCAAATCATATTTTATTTCAAAATAAGATTAGAAGTAAGAATACTAAAATCTTCTTTTCACAAACGTCCTTTCAATATGAAACACCGGATGAAACACGGAAATAGAACAAAAGATCCTTGAGATAATAGAGCTAGCAATTAGATATATTTATATATAAATTTAAGTGCCCAATGACCATTCAATTTTGTGTGTTGAATTGGAAGATCATCAGGTAGGCTGCAGAGTCCAAGGCAGGGCTTGCACCTCCTCATGATTTATTTCTTCTAAATTACGTACTCTAATTAGATATACTACTACTAAATTACGTACTCTATTTTATATAGTACCATATATAAATGTGAAAAATAGGTCTAAAAGTTAAATTTCATTTTCGAAGGGCTGTAAAATATTTAAAAATTTAAAAACTATTATTCTAATAATGTTGTGAGGTTAATCTAAAAAAATCCACAAATAACTTTTAAAAATAAATTCAAACATATATGCAATAGATATAACTATAAGAAAAAATATTTTAAAATGGTTTCAAAATTCTAAAAAAAATATTGTTTTAATTGTAAAATGAATTTGAAACCTAAATCTATACTATATATAAAAAGGAAGAAGTTGGCAAATTTACATATTTGTCACTCAAGTGCAAAATTGAAGATAATTACTGATTTGTCATTGACCAATAGAAAAATTGTGGAATAAAAAAACTAAAAAACTTTGAGAATCTTATAGAACAAGCTTCATATATATTGTAAGTAAAATAATGAAATTATTTAATTTAAATGGATATTATAGTAAAACTACTTAGTAATATTTAATAAATAAACTCACCAATACGACATCTTAATTGTTATTCTGGTAGCAATATAAAGATACTGTACTAACGAAGCATTATAATATCAATATATATGGTGCAAAATAACATAATAAAAAATAATTAAAAACACCATTAATCTTATATGTAAAAATATTAACTAAATTCTGATCATATACAAAATGGGAAAAATTCAATTTTAGTTCATTTAAAAAGCCACTGTCCAATTTTCGTCCACCATGAAAGCGGTTTTCAATTTTAGTCAAATTAAGCCAAAAATTGTCGCTATTTGGTCAATTTTTGGCTTAATTGGACTAAAATTGAAAACTGAAAATTGAAAACCGCTTCCATGGAGGACGGAATAGTGACAAAAATGGACCAAATAGTGACGAATATTAGTTTAATTGGACTAAAATTGAAAATCGCTTCTATGGTGAACGAAAATTGGACAGTGGCTTTTCAAATGGACTAAAATTGAATTTAACCATATACAAAATCAATAAATCACCAAAAGAAAGAAATTGAACTATTATCTCATCATCAATTACTCCAATTCTCCCTAATATTAGACAGAGTCAACGTAAATGAATTGAACATTAATTTTCATAAACTCCCATATACAAATTTGAATTTCAATAAAATTAAACAAAAACTAAAAAGAGAAAATAATGAAAGAGATGCTCCCCAAAATTGCATAATAACACAAAATCGTCATTACAAAAAATTCTGCATTGTTACTACACTCTAACGATGAAAGATTCCTAAAAACATAAAATAGAAATATACATTATAATTGAGAGAAGAACAGAAACACGAGACATGGGTAGGCATAGAAGAAAGAGCATAGAAGAGCTCAATCCTTCTTTTATAATTATATAAAATATAAATTTAATTAGTATATTAAAATTACATTTAAATTTGATTGGAAACATTTTCGGAATAAAACTAATGAAACAAATCCTTTCGAATGATAATTGATATAGCCACAATTTACGGGAATGAATTACTATATTCCAGAAATAGATTTATACTTATTTCTTAAGTAAACATGTTAGCAGATTTTTATTCTCTCAAATAATAGATATGTGTTCATTTCTCAAGAAAATATCATGTGAATAAAAAAAAGATATTAACTTAAATATCAATTTTTGAATCATGACTAAAACTGATATGGTCATTAAGTCTAATTACTACATAAAATTTATAATTTATTAATAATTTACTTAAATATATATTTATATGTATATATCAAATATGATTTATATTTATTAAATAAATAAATAAACATTTCTAGTTTTGACGGAAAAATATGCATTTTACTTTTTTTGACAATGTTTGTGTTTTTATATATATAAAGATAAAGATATAGATAGATATAAACAGGGACGGTCCTACCTAGGGGCCAAGGGGAGCACTGGGCCCCCCTGAGATTTTGCAAAAAAATAAAGGGTATTTTGGGTATTTTCAATTTAAATAAAAATTAAAAGAAAAAATACATATACATTAACTAATTTTTAATCAAATATCATCAAATTCCCATTGAAACACCAAATTTGAAGAATTGTAAGGTAATTCCTTCATATTTCAACACACTGTTTATTGTTTCTCATTGATTAGTAATTTTATTTTAATTTATTTGAATATCAATTATTAGAAAACATATAATATATTTATTCCTTTTGATTTAATGAAATATTAAGTGATTACAAAACCAATTATTACTTTTAGTTTTTTATTGTATTTTTGATTTATACTATTATTATGCGAATTACTAGATTTGAGTTAAGAATGATAATAATTAAAATGTTGATTTATAAATTGTATATTAGTTAATTTAATGAGATGTTGTTTTATAATTTAAAATGAATATCATTAAGAGTCTTGGCAAAAATATGATTGATACAATATTGAATTATTATTATCATATTAATTTCAAAATTTTCTTTTTTAGAATTTTTGTGGATCAAAAGGATTTCACGCATGCCCTAACGACCCGAACCTAAAACTTAAACTTACTTAGCATATATCTACCAAGCTATATATCATACTTGGTCATGTATTTGTAAATGTTAGCAATGAAAATATTATGTAATGATTTCAAAATTCAGAGAAAAAAGAAGAAGATTAGCATGGTGTTTAGTTATTGTGTTTGAATTGTTTCATTTTTTATGTTAATATTGTCATATTGTAATGTTATAAAGTTGTTATTTTATAATGCAATATATATATATATATATAATTTTGTTAATTTTAGAGCTATTGTGTATTGATTTTTTACGGTTAAAAATGTTTTCCTATTCCAACTATATCCTATTTTGAAGCACGTGTTGGTTGGATAAATTGATTGGAATAGTCAAATTTAATGTATAGTGATAGTTTAGTAAAGTTTAGTTAGTACGGTGTCACAATTTAAAGTTTTTATCAAAAAAATGTAAAATTAAACGCAGTTGAGATGAGAAAGCACTTTTAGCCCATTTTTCTATACGTTGGATTCAAGAGAAAAGAAATATCTGTTGGGCCCCCCTGATAAAAAATTCTGGGTCCGTCACTGGATATAAATATTATAAAACCAAACATATATAGAGTATTTATAAAATAAACGAATTTATGGATAATATGGGTAATTTATTTTATTCAAATTTGAGATGGATATGAGTAGTGTTATTTCGACAAGTTTAATTTGGTTTCAAGTACCTTTAAATGGATGGTACCCTACCCATTGTTACACACACATCACACAGCTCATAATTCCACCCAAAAAAAAAAAAGGACAAATAATTGCAAAGAATAATTTTTTGACAAAGGAAATCCAATCAAATAACCTTTCTCCAATTTTCCTTCACAAATGTATGACCCACAACATTTTGAAACTTTTCCAAAGATAATGAAAAATGTATGGCCAATTATTAAAGGCGAAAACACACCTTTAATATCAAGAACATATTTACTTCCTTCACCACAGCTTCCTCTTTGATTTCATATATTAGAAAAAAAAAGGGGTTATAATCACATAGCTTCCTTCTTCCAAGTCTTCACAAAATCAACATTGCATAGTTAACTTTTGCAACTATTATGGCAGAGGCATTTCTTCAAGTTCTGATAGAGAATTTAACTTCTCTGATTCAAGAAGAGATTGGATTGATTTTGATTTATTTAAATCAAAAATATTATATTAATATTTACCTTAAATAATAATTTTTTATAAGGATATACAATCTATGTTTAAATTAAATTTTAAAAAAGTGCACAGTAGATTAGAGTATTACTCATAATAGAACTCTATATGATTTTGGTTTAGAATTCTAATATAAAATTATTTAAATATGAAAATCATAAATTACTATTATAACCTTAAATAAAGTCTTTAATAAGAATATATTAAACATTCCATATTTTGTAACAAATATTCATACTTTTATATAGGTAATAGAAATAGATATAGTTTCTTGCCACATCTTAGTTTAAACCAAAAAAATAAATTGGGAAAGGTTCCACTATATTTCAATTAATTTTTTATTTGATAATTTAGAATCTAACGGACTTTAGCACAAGTGGATTTCTTAAATATTAGCAACCAACAACTCTTGTCTTGCAAAGAAATTTCATCAATTAAGGACAAAGACTTGTTTTATTTAAAAAGCAAGTCAATAATCCAATCACCTTCCTCCCATTTACATTCACCACCACAGCATAAATTATATAATAAAGATACCAATTATTGACCCCTTTACTATCATTAACCATTTTGCTAAGAATCACAATCCTTCTTTCTGCATAAACAAACTTTTCATAAACTTCTTCTTTGATTTCAATTATTGATAAAAAAAAAAAAGAGAGAGAGAGAGAGCTAGAATCACATATCTTCTTTCTGCCTGCAGAAAATTTTCTTTCAATCCTACACATCTCCATCGTATAGTTTCGATTTTGCACGTGCTCTTAAATTTCTAGAGTTCCTCTTTGATCGAACTATTTCAACGTTATCATGGCAGAGGCATTTCTTCAAGTTCTGATAGAGAATTTAACTTCTCTGATTCAAGAAGAGATTGGAATGATTTTAGGAGTCGACAAGGAAATGAAGAAGCTTTCCGACACTCTCACCGCCATCCAAATGGTGTTGGAAGATGCTGAAGATAAGCAGTTCAAAAACAAAGCTATTCAGAATTGGCTGAGCAAGCTTAATGATATCGCCTTTGAGATTGAAGATATACTCGATGAGTGTCTCACTGAGGTCTCCAAACTCAAGATCCGCAAAGGTGGCATCAGATTCCTCAAGAAAATTCTGTATAATCTCAAGATCGGAAGAAGGATGAAAGAAGTTGCTGAGAAGTTGGATGCTATTGCAGCAGATCGTCACAACTTCTCTTTGTGTGAAACCCAAGTTATAGTCCAGTCAAGCCAGGTTGACACGGTACGCGCGATGGGGTCTATTCTGAATGAGCCAGGTCACGTCTATGGAAGGGAAGAAGATAAAGAGAAGATTGTGGACGTGTTGCTCAACCAAGTTCCAAATTCTGACCACCAACTCTCTGTGCTGCCTATAATTGGTGTTGGTGGCCTTGGAAAGACCACTCTTGCTCAATTACTCTTTAATGATGAGAGGGTTAGGCGTCATTTCGACACCAAATTATGGGTTTGTGTTTCCGATAATTTTGATCAGAAACTTTTGGTTGAGGCTATGATTGAATCAGCCACGGGAAGTGCTCCAAGTTTGAAGCATTTGGAGGCTTTACAGTGCCAACTTCAACAAGTGTTGAGTGGAAAGAAATACTTGTTGGTATTGGATGATGTGTGGAATGAGAATCAAGAAGCTTGGGCTAAGCTAAAGAACATGTTGGCATGTGGATCAAAAGGGTCCTCAATTATTGTGACCACACGTTCACAAAAAGTGGGCGATATAATGAGAACACTTCCAGCTTATTGCTTGAAAGAGTTATCGGAAGAGCATTGTTGGTTGCTCTTTAAATTAAGAGCATTTGGAGAAGAAAATCATCATCCTAATCTTGAAAGTATTGGGAGACAAATAGTGAAGAAATGTGCTGGTGTTCCTTTGGCTGCTAAGGCTCTTGGAGGGGTTTTGCGATTTAAGAGAGAAGAAAGGGAATGGATTCGCATCAAAGAAAGTGAAATTTGGAATCTTCCCGAAGAAGAAGAAAATTCAATCTTACCAGTCTTGAAGTTGAGCTATCGTCATCTATCTGTTGTGTTGAAACGCTGCTTTGTTTATTGTGCTGTCTTTCCAAAGGATTTTAAAATGGAGAAACAAGATTTGATCTTTCGTTGGATGGCTCATGGATGCATTTCTTCCAAGGGAAACCGGGAAGTGGAGGATGTTGGTGATCAAGTATGGAATGAATTGGTTTTGAGATCATTTTTCCAAGAAGTTGATACACGTGGAACTTTTTACAATGGAAGACGAGGAAGATATACCACCTTTAAGATGCATGATCTTGATCACGATCTAGCTCAGTCTATTATGGAGAACAAAGGCAGCAACACAAGTACTTCAAACAACAAAATACGTGAGGTACATTTGAGAAGTGCATATTACGGTCATCAAACTTGTTCTTCAAGTATTACACTTATGAACTCCACGTCAAACACCATTATGAACTACAATCGTCTGAAAATTATCAAATTTATTGGCCTATATGTGGAAGAGTTGCCTAGTGCAATAGGCCAGTTGAAATATTTGCGGTACTTCGATTTGTCTCGTTCTTACATTCATTCTCTTCCTCGTACATTTTGTGATCTTTGGAATTTGCAAACATTAATTTTGAATGATTGTCATTTTCTTAAGAGTTTGCCGAAGAACATGAGATACATGACCAATCTGCGTCATATTTTTTTAGAAGGGTGTGAGGAATTGAGTGATATGCCCTCTAGAATTAGGGAATTAGTCTCTCTGAAGACATTGAGTTTGTTCATAATAGGTAAGAAAATAGGCAATCAACTTGATGAATTGGAACACTTGAATCTTGGAGGTAGACTTGAAATTAAGCATATGGAGAGAGTTTCAACCCATTTGAATGCGAAGAAAGCAAATCTTGGTGGGAAATCAAAGCTTGAAGATTTGGTCTTAGATTGGGGAAGTGAGAGTACATCCTCGAAATCGGCAAGTATGAAGGAAGATGAGCAGATACTGGAAGCTCTTCAACCTCATGTGAATTTGAAGACTCTGGAGATATCGGGATTCAGAGGGGGACAATTTCCTCTTTGGATGACAAAGATGGAAAATTTAACTGATCTACAAATACATAACTGCCCCAATTGTACTCATCTTCCACCGATCGGAGGCCTTCCTCGTCTCCAGTCCTTGGATTTAAGTGATCTTGATACCTTGGAGTATATGAATGGGGGGGATGAAATCGGAGTAAGAGTTTCAGGATTCCCAAATCTTGAGTGGCTTACAATTGAGAATTGTGAGTTGTTGAGATTGCCACCACTCTCACTCTCTGCCCTCAAAGACTTGTCTATTTGGAATTGCAGCATGTTGACTCTGTCTTCATTCTCAAATTGTAAGCTTGAAAATCTGTCACATCTTTGTCTGGACTTCGGCGAGATTAATAATGATACACCAAGAAGAAGATGGGATATTCCAGAAGACGCATTGGAAGGCCTCTATAATCTCAAGGAATTGGTAATCCGTGGTGCAGGGCAGTGCCAAGCTTTTCCTCAGAAATGGTTTGAAGGCCTAAAGTCTCTCCCAAAATTGCACTTGTGGAGCTGCAAGATAGGGAGTAGTTTTCCAGAGGGGTGGTTGCGCCACCTCACTGCTCTTGAGGAACTAAGGATAGATTCCTGCTCGGAGTTGGTAGAGATGGGAGAGGAGATACGATACCTCCATCTCCTCAAACGCCTCTATTTTCGTGATGTTGATGAGATTGTATCCCTTCCACAAGGACTCCAACATATCCCCACGCTCCAATCTCTAACACTACAGAATCTACGTTATCTCACTTCACTGCCGGATTGGTTGGGTAATCTTACGTCCCTCACTCACTTGCAAATATCGGAGTGCCCACAAGTGCCATCACTCCCATCAACTATCAAAGAAATGACAAAACTCGAGGTTTTAACCATTGGTTGGAAATGCCCAGAACTGAAAAGGAGATGTGAGAAAGAAAAGGGTGAAGATTGGCACATCATTGCTCACATTCCCCAACTCAGAATTTGGTCATCATTGCACACAGGTATTCATCCACTTCCTTTTCTTCTTTACACCAAAGAACTAATGCTTATACAATGACATTTAGTTATTACTTTTTCATATTTTTCTCTTCTAACTTTAATACTTCCAATTTTAAACGTGCATGAGTATTTTATGATACATTCACATCACAAAAATCTCCTCCAGAAATAAAATATCAACAAAAAAATATATATATATAATATTTGTGCTTATTAACTCTCTAGACAACTTAATTAATTTGCACATACTTATCTTAAAATTGCATCCATTTTATAATAGCCTCTTCTTTTCTGATGACAGATTAAAATACCAAAATATTTATTTTGTGTAAAGTATAAGTTCAAAGTACAAAATACAATTTTGTGGTTATTGAAACATGCTTTTAATTTTGTCCAACTTGATTGTCTGGTGAGATAGTTTGAGACTTTGAGTGCAATAATAATGTTTATGCTTTGTATCACTACTAGAAAAATTGGTTATAACAACATTAATTTTGTGACATTTGAATGTGAATGTATTGATAGGGGTTTTTTTGAGACATTTTATTAATTGGTACCTATTAAGGCACTATGGCTACAATTATATTAACCTTATTAAGGCATTATAAATTATATGTATTATATTACTATCTATTATGACACTTTAAATAATATTATTCTTTTAACAATAAATAATAAGAATTGGCGTGAAACAAGAGACATTATACCCGTGAACTTCATTTCTAATTATTTCCAAATAAATAGTTACTTATCTTAATTAAATCAATTAACTAATTTTGGATCAAAACATTGACTCCACTTCCCCACTACCCACTCCCCTACCCACTAAACTTACTTTTTTCACCCTCCAAATCCTCGCCGTAAAATTCATAGGTTGCGTATATTTGGTAAGTTTCGGTAAGCATTTTTATTCAATTTCAATTTCAATTTTTTTTTGTATAATCGGAATTAGATTGTCTGCGTTTTATTTGATTAGGAATAACAAATAGACATGCTTTTAATCTTTGAATAACTTTAAGGTTTGGTTGTTTAGGATTTTCACTGAATTTTTTGTGATGATGTTAATAACTTATATTTCATGATTCTTATTTCAGGAATGGTGTAGTTTCTATGCAATTGAAGCAAGTTTATATAGTGAAGAGAGTATTAGGATAACATCACAGAACACTGAAAAAAGAGAAAATGAGGTATGTTATGTTTAGATTTATTGTATTAACTTGCATCTTATGTGTGCCCTTCTGCATTTGATTGTTTAAGTGAGTGTTTTCATTAACTTTCAGTTTGATCTTAATAACTCAGAATATGAATATCTTTTGAGTTTATGGAGACAACGAATGTTAGAAGAGGCGAAAACAAAGTGTACAAGGTCAAGGACAGGTGAATCAATATATTAAGTTAAAGGAAGTTCAGAGGTTCAAACTTGTTGTCAAAGGCCAGGTGAATCCATGGATTAATTTAAAGGAAGTCCAGAGATTCAAGCTTGTTGGCGATGCTTGAGTTTGTATTTGATTTGTGCAATAGCTAGCTAGTTTTAATGTTGTGTAGTACTTGTCAAATGGAAAATCTTCTTAATTCTTGCATTTATGTTTTTAACTGTTTGTAGAATGATTTGGAGAAGAATTTGATACATATGTAGTTTCAATTTTTCATTCACCTTCGCATTATCTTAAAACTATAACATAAAAATTTATATAAACATTGTTATGAAATAAAATGTTATCTATAGCTTAAAAAGTAATCAACTAAGATGTCAAACTGAATTATAGGACCTAAAAAGCTTCATAATAAATATGAAACTCAATTTCAACAATATACTAGAAAGTTAAAAAATAAATCCGTATAAATATCTTTTTTGCAATTTTAAGTAATAAATAGTATGATAATACTTTAGAAGACACTTTTAAATGATATCTTACATAATTTATTAAGACACTTTGAAGTGCATTATAATAAAGCTTTTAATGACATTTCAAAATGCATTAATAGGATGTCTTTCAATACATTTGATCTATTGCTACATTAGAATAGAAGACACTTTTAGGAAGTGTCTTAATAGCTTAAATGTATTAATATATAATCTATTAGGACATTTTCCAGTGTCACGTAAAGACAATTTTGTAGTAGTGTATTGTTTGTTTTTATTATAAACATAATAAGTAAAACAAATTATTATGCACAGAAACTCACGTGAGAGCCTCACAAACATACGGAGTCTGATATTCGTAAGCAAAACTCATAAACTCATATATGTCTTGCAGATCGTGGTTTGACTTATCACATGAAATTCGATTTATGAGATGAAGAATCATTCTCATTATGCCCCAGAGGTATAGCCAAGTGGTATGAGTTGTGGTAATTTGGGAGGCTATCAACATTCGGAATTGTCAACTTCGGACGATATGTATGTCAAGCCACATACGTCATCAAACTAACCACCAACGGTGTGCCCCCATGAGATCTTCAATGCAGTTGGATATGGTTTTTGAAACTAATAAACGGGTTAATATCATTGTCACCAGAATTATATCATATTCATGCATAAAGTACACGATTTGTCATAGTTTGTAATCTACAGTGTGTCAATATTTTCAATCTTTATAGCACGAACTTGAGCAAAACCATTCAAAAATTTCATACAACTTCTTGGAGATTTTCTTTCATTTGTGTAGATGAGAAGGATCCGAAACCCTTTGAAATGCATGTGCAAGGCATGTTATCTTAGTCCGGCAACAAAAGTGGTCGAAATAAGCTACAAAGTATGGAAAAAATGACAGTTTGGATGAAAATGATATTAAGCTATACGTATAGAGTATTTATAAAATAAACGGATGTGTGTATGGAACAAGCAATTTATTTCATCGTAAAGCCTCTTATGAGACCATTTCATACGATACCTTGAGTGAGATCGAGCTTTATATAGCTTATATATGTAAGACCAATATTGACTCTGTTAAATGAGTTGTAGCTGATCCGTTTTTATTGATCTATTTGAACTTCGTATTAAGGTTTCATTTGAGACCCTTCTCTTTATTCATACTAGTGAGATGCTCGTGCATTGCACGGTACTGGCTTTTGAGCTTGTGTCATGATATTTGTGATTAAATTGTTTTTTTTTTTTTTGTCTTTGTTTTAGAAACAAAGTTGTAGTAAAATTTCCTCAGGAAGAGACCTCCAATTTACTAGCAATTCAGTCCTGGAATTTGATAACTTGGAATATGTCATAATTGAGAATGAAATTATGATGTTTCATTTGAAGTATTGTAAAGAAATAATGTCCATTGTTCTTAATAACAACCAAACTAAGTAATAGAAGAAACGAACGTGCAAAGCAATAGATGAAGCTATAGCCATCTAATTAAGTGAAGTGTTGTTGAAATTGTTGACCACTAAATTGTGTTTCCCAAATGTTGTCCATTGGCCAAAAAAATACTATAACACATAAGATCATTTTTTTTTTATGGAAAAAAGTTATTCTTTGTTCTTATCCTACCAAATTGAATAAAAAATAAATCGCATCCTAATCTCGAGGTGTATGAAGTTGTTTATAGGTGATCGAGTTCATATGAGACATATTGGTGAAGATAAATTGTGTTGTACACCAGCCTTCCTCTAAAACACTCTCTCCCTCAAAAGAAGATGAGTACAAGACAACTTCCTCTGTAATTCAACTTGTTGAAAAAGCATTAGGTGAGGCTAAATCTTCTAATTTATTGGGTACTTAGAGCATCTCCAACCAACTACTCAAAATGGACTCAAACTCAAATTTGTGGAAAAATTCTCTCCAACCCAGCCGCAATTTTGGTGGCAAATTTGCCATTGTGAACAGTAAGTGGCAAATTTGCCACTTAATGTTCACAACTCAAATTTCTTTTTTTTTTTTTTGATTTCTTTTATTACTCATATTTCCACATGTTTTTTATTATATTTTATGCATTGATTTTATATACTAGATATTTGATATTTGGTACATTATATAATTTATATATTATAAGCATAGCATTATATTGTAGATTATATAATTTATTAAATATAAACACAAATTATAACTAATAGAAATATAATAAAATATCATACAATGTACGAAATATTAATGATAATCACTTTGAGAAAAATGGTGTAATTCTGAATGTTAGTGATGATCATTATATAATTTATATTTACTTGTCATATGTAATTTATTTTCATTGTGTTGTATGACTAGATTATTTACTTTAGTTTATTAATATGTATTTGTGATGAATTTTATAATATAATTTTGGTATTTTTAATAAGATTTATAGTTCATAAATATTTTTTTATAACTGAAATCGTTATGATTAAATTTTTTTATGAACTTAAATAAACAAATATTTGATATTAAAGAAATTAAAAAATAAAAATTAAGAATATTGTAAGAGAATATTCCAATTTGAGTTTAAAAGGTTGGAGATGGTGGCAAATTTGGTGGCAAAAACAAGATTTGAGTCCAAATTTGAGTTATAGGGTTGGAGATGGTCTTAAGTTTTCATTCACTTTCTTTTCTCCTAATGTGGATAATATTTGGCATAATGCTGACAAAGATGTGGGTTTTGTTGAGGAATTAGGCGATGCCGTTTTTTTATTTTTATTTTTGGTGAAATTGTGGGATAGCGACGACAACTAACTATTTCAGTGTGCAACAAATTGTTGAATATGACCTTAAACATGGAGTAGTATTTTGAACATGAAATTATGTGACCTATTAACTGTTCTTTCTCCTCTGAGATAAATTTGAACATTTCGAAGATGCTATTACACTTCTCTTCGAGTTTAGTAATTTCTGCTTGATTGACATTTCCATCAAAATAATGCCATTCCTCATTTTGTTATCCATATGCACTAGTGCAAGGCATGATATAATTCATCCTTCTAAAAAGTAACAACATTGCATTCAAAATTCTCTTCTTCAAAGTCTTTTTCAGTACTACATGTATGGCTACATTAAAAATAGGGTTAATTACATAAAAGAGCATAAACTTAGGGTTCAGTTTCAATTGCAACATGAAATTTTTACTGTAACAAAAAATAAAATTCAACTTAACACTTATTTCAATTTGGGACATGTTCGGATATTTTCGGGCTCCAATTGCTAATATGGAGCCCAAATTATATATGTTAATTGCCAACATGTATATTTAAGTATAGTCATCATCTAAATGTAAATTTTTACGTCAATAATTAACTTATACAATTTGAACTTAATGTCGGCAATGGAGCCCGAAACACCCAAACATGTTGCAAACCAGTCATCATCCACATGTAAATATATATGTCAATAATTAATTTGAACTCCAGATCAGTACTTGGAGCCCGAAGAAAATCAAACATGTCTTAAATTGAAACAAGTGTTAAGTTTAGTGTTTTTTGTATTACAGTCAAAAGTTCATGTTGTAATTAAAACAGAACCTTAAGTTCGTGTTTTTTTATGTAATTAACCCTTAAAAATATGAATTGTTTTTGACCATTATAAAATGTCGTCTTTATAAAGGGAAAATAAAACCTCTCATTCCCATTATGTGATTTCCAAAATAAATGTCGTTTCAGAAATTTGTACACAATTTTAAATAGTTGATAAAAAAAAATCATCTATTTTTATTTAAATACAATGCCCATTTAATATGAGAAACATAGTACAGAGTATTGTCTTGTACAAAATGAGTTGTCGAAGGTAAAACATAAAAAGAATGGCGAAAAATTCTGATGGATGAGAGCCCAATGAAATGAATAGGGAAAAGAAAAAGGGTGGTGAGCTTTAATCCACTTCCAAGGGTAAAGTTTAACACCATCGACAATTTGAATTATATCAACACTGCTCAATTGAATGGTAGACGAGGATGAAAATTGAAAGTCCTATATGGATCTGTAAAAACAAAACAAAAAATAAAATAATTAAAGTACACGGTGTTGTCAGCGGTGTCGACAACACCAGTGTAACACACAACGAAAAATGGATCGAAAATAAAAGTTGCAGAACACAAACGATGTATCCACGAGTATACAAATACTCGTGGAATGTCTTCAGGGCGAAAACTCATTTATTGTTCTTTCGTATGTATACAAGGAGATAGAAAAATCTCTAAAAGAGATTCTTCCGTACAAAGACACAATACATCCTAAGGAATAAATGTAAAGACTAGGGACGTATACAAAGACTCTCAGTTGAACACTCTGAACACCTATACTAAAAATGTCACGAGTATGCAAACTATATGACAATAGAAGAAAACGGTGTTGCCTTCAGTGTGAACAATACAAAGCTTGACACCAGTGTACTGCTAGACTTAAGACTGCTTGAACTCTCGATTTTTGTGTGTGTTGATCTTCAGCAGTCTTCACCTATTTATAGAGCTCGAAGTACACTATGTAGACTCCACTTCCCATGATCTTGCAGTGCTCCATGATCTCCATATTCTCACGTGCATCATGGAGATAATGGGGTGGACTTGTTCTTCTTTCTCTTCCACTTCCTTGGACTAGTTCTCCTTGACTTCTTCATGATCTTGAACTCTTGACTTAGATCAATCTTGATTCACGTTCTCTCAAGCTCAAAACCACGATCTCTCAAAGTCACGTTCTCTTTCTCTTAAGCTCACGTATTTTTGACTTCTTCAATCTCACTTATAAATCTCTTTGAATCCTATCAACAAAAGGAGCAAACAACAACTTCCCAAGACTTAGAAAGTTTGTTAGTTAGGATGAGATTCACAATTTAAATCACGTGAGTTTTAAGTCAAATCTATAGGAGAGAGAAAATTCAACCTAAACTATAATCCATGGGTGGCATCGTGTCTAGCCTGATGGCATCGGATTACTCGCTTTCAATTCCATCTTGTCTACGAATTTCAACGGAATTTCCTTTCTGAAATGATCGATTGGGAGTTTATTGGAGTTGTTGGCCAGATTTTGAAGATTTATGAGTTTTGGTGAATACCGATTTGAGCTCTTCCGATCTGTAAGTTGATCCTATTTCAGTTTCGATTCAAGGAAATGATGATGCAATGTTTGTAGATCGAAATCCTCTGGATTTTGTTGCCCTTTTGGATTGTAAGTATTGATCAATTACTGAATAAGGGGTTTTTTTTTTTGGTTGTGGTTGGATTGTGTAGGAAGAGTCACGTAAGTTCGATGTCGATATCGAGGATATGACGACGTTCTTGCTGCTAAAGCAAGGGAAGGAAGTGGAGAGGGTCGTCGGAGCTAACACGTCATTTATTTTGGGACGGATGTAGTATAAGGGGAGTGAAATTCTTTCAGAATTCGATAAATTCAACTGGGCTCGTGTATTTAATGTTCATATGATGGTAGTGATTGATGATCATGGTGAATGGCTTGTTTTTGATGCATTTAGTACCATGTCCATTCAAGAATGGTGATTCATAATATAAGGGGAGTGAAATTCTTTCAGAATTCGATAAATTCAACTGGGCTTGTGTATTTAATGATCCTATTATGGTAGTGATTGATGATCATGGTGAATGCCTTGATTGTGATGCGTTTAGTACCAAGTCGTCCATTCAAGTTTAAAATATTTCAACCCTATAAGATAGTAAAACATTTCAAAAAATATTTTAAAACATTTTAAATTTTAAATAAGATAGTAAAACATTTCAAAATTGTAACAATTGTTAGTTCATGTCAATGTTGTAAATTTTAAATCAAAGGTGTATCCATATTCCATAGTATTTTCACAAAATCCTTCAAATCACATCCTTTAATCCATACAATTCACATTACATATATCTTAAAATTAAGCTTCAATATTTAATTGATTTAATGTGCAAATGCCAAACTCTACATCAAAGCATTTTTAAGATACAACAAAACATTATAAGATTTTAAAATAAGCTTAAAATACTCTAAGGCTGTGTTTTACTCAACTTATAAGCGCTTTGAAATATTTATTAAATGTATAAAACCTTATAAACTTCTTAAAATTGTTCCATAAATATTTAAGCAAATCATATTTTATTTCAAAATAAGGTTAGAAGTAAGAATACTAAAATCTTCTTTTCACAAACGTCCTTTCAATATGAAACACCGGATGAAACACGAAATAGAACAAAAGATCCTTGAGATAATAGAGCTAGCAATTAGATATATTTATAGATGGAGGACCAAATGAAGAGGGGCTATATATATATATATATATATAAATTTAAGTGCCCAATGACCATTCAATTTTGTGTGTTGAATTGGAAGATCATCAGGTAGGCTGCAGAGTCCAAGGCAGGGCTTGCACCTCCTCATGATTTATTTCTTCTAAATTACGTACTCTAATTAGATATACTACTACTAAATTACGTACTCTATTTTATATAGTACCATATATAAATGTGAAAAATAGGTCTAAAAGTTAAATTTCATTTTCGAAGGGCTGTAAAATATTTAAAAATTTAAAAACTATTATTCTAATAATGTTGTGAGGTTAATCTAAAAAAATCCACAAATAACTTTTAAAAATAAATTCAAACATATATGCAATAGATATAACTATAAGAAAAAATATTTTAAAATGGTTTCAAAATTCTAAAAAAAATATTGTTTTAATTGTAAAATGAATTTGAAACCTAAATCTATACTATATATAAAAAGGAAGAAGTTGGCAAATTTACATATTTGTCACTCAAGTGCAAAATTGAAGATAATTACTGATTTGTCATTGACCAATAGAAAAATTGTGGAATAAAAAAACTAAAAAACTTTGAGAATCTTATAGAACAAGCTTCATATATATTTTAAATATAATAAGTAGTCTTTTAATTTAATATAGGGGTAAAATGAAATAGAGGAAATTATTTTGGACGGTATTATTATATGATTATGTCTTAATGATATAATTAAAAAATCTGAAAATAATGAAATTTAAACATTGTCAAAAATTTAAAAATTTGAAAATTCTGTAATTTTAATAGATAAATGTGAAAAATAGGTGTAAAAGCTAAATTTCATTTTACGAAGGGCTGTAAAATGTTTAAAAGTTTAAAAACTATTATAAAATTATTAAAAAATAATAATTAAATTTGAAAGTAAAACTAATAATAATCTAATAATATTGTGAGGTTAATCTAAAAAAATCCACAAATAACATTTAAAAATAAATTCAAACATATATGCAATAGATATAACTATAAGAAAAAATATTTTAAAATGGTTTCAAAATTCTAAAAAAAATATTGTTTTAATTGTAAAATGAATTCGAAACCTAAATTTTTTAAATATAAACTAAGTTTTTGAATAAATATAATATTTGTAAAATAAATCCATCTAAAAAAATGTAGAAAATTATTTACAAATTATTAAATATAATTCTAAGATATAAAGGAACAAAAATATGAATAGAACATATAAATTAACAAATATAATTAATCACTTATAATTAAAGCACACAAAACACAAAACTATTATTATTATTATTGTTTTTGTTATTGTTGTCGTTGTTGTTGTCATTGTCATTGTCATCATCATCATCATTAAAAAAATACGGAATTTTTTTACAAATCTCAAAATAATAAGATCTCATGATTAATATTTTAATATAATAAATTTATTATATCATTAATAATCATATTTGTCATAATAAATAATAAACCGCGCATCGCGCGGGTATACTGCTGGTCCATTTATATTTTTTAACATTAAAAGGTAATATCAATAGAAAATTTTGAGTACAAGTGGTACTCAACCCTTAATCTCGTCTTTCAACAACTAATCCATTTTATATGACATGGAAAAATGATCTCATCTAAGTAACATATACACTTAGAATTAAAGACTACGTACCATTTATATCAACCAAGGTTACAATTATTGTAGGTGATAAAGCATCATGAGGAATTATTACCTCAACGAACCCATATTGTATAGTCTCATGCAACTGGTGCACAGTGCGAATTGGTTTGATCTGAAATCTATATTGGAGTTTTCGTTATACCTTTCATCAATTATAGCATTGTAATGACATTTTAATCTAATGTTTATTTTTTCCTGTTCCACCTCATATTTACTCATGGAAAATTATCTATTATTAAATACAGATACATTACTTATACAAATCCATCGGGAAAAAAAAGACACTATATAAGAGAGAAAAATATGAAAAATGTCGAATTTATGTTGAAAGTATCATCGAATTTATATACACTTAGAATTTAATGGACTTATGACAATTATTTATGTCATAAGTCCATTAAATAGTTGTGCTGGAAAACAATTTTCTACTCATGTAAAGTATCATCATATATAGGAGTACATACTATTAGAATTTATGTTGTATCATTCGATACCAATAAATTCAGCATGTTTTGTTCGCAACCTAAACTTAGGTTTACCAGTGCAAATCTTGTGTATGACCATCTCACGGATCTTTTTTCGTGAGATGTGTTAATTCATAACCCACACTTAGCAATTCATATAAAAGTTTGTGAATATAGGTTCAATTCATGAACAATAAGAATCTGTCTCACGAAAACTATCCGTGAGACCGTCTCACATGAGTTTTTGTAAATGTGTTCCCCAAATTATTGTAGTCCATTGTTAATTTCATTTGTTATCTAGACGTAAGGATGATTGAATTAATTAAGGTATTATTTGAATAGGTGAATTTGAAATACAAGGTAGAAAACCCACCGATGGTGTTTGTATTGACGTGGATTTGAAATTCATGATTTTCATTTTGAACTAGATTTGAATCATTTTGGTAAATTTCAAATTCAATAATCCAACTTAAATGGATTTCAAATCTCTACATTCAAATTCTAAATTTTAAACCATTCAATCCAAATGTTTAAATACTTGTATCATTCCAATTTAAAAAGACTGGAGTCCAAACATGACTAGATGGGTTTTAATTTTCATCATTTTTGAATGAATGTTTTTGTCAATTACAAAATCTTGATTTTGTCAAAATAATTTGGTGGATATATCAATTAAAAAGGGGTGTTGAACATATTAATATGAACCAAATTGAAACCATTTACTCACAAGATCATTTAACCCTTGCTTTTTTTTTTTTTTTTTTATCTCAAGGAAAATAAAATTTACTCATATTATCATTCAAAGAGATGGAACTTACTTTGGTACATGAAAGTGTACTGAGAAGCTTGAAACTAAACAAACTCAACCTTGAAGACAAATATGTGTTGAGCTTCAAAAATGAAAGAAAAATCAAGTTACTAAGAGGCTCTAATTTGGATAAAAAGATAGCAATAAATGATTGAATAAAGAACCAACACAAAAGGTATAGGGTCACCTTTTCAGCTTGATTCAAATTGCTCAACCCTTTTTGGGGCTGCTAGTACCTTGAACCACCAAAACAGTCGATTATTACCAAATGAAAGGAAGAACAATGGCGAGTCGAGTTTCACTTACCATTAGAGGTCCCGTGCTTGTGAAAGGGCCAGAGATTGACGAGGCGCTCCAAAACTGCTGCGCTTTTGGAGAAGTAGCCTGTGAACCCTTGAGGAATCGATGGGGGAGGGAAATCTTCAGCTGGCATTGCAAAAGGGCGAACCATCGTTTCCATCATTTCTAAACTTAAATGTGATCCGATTTCTTGCAGCCTCTCCGGGCCCATTATTGGCAATGTATGCTCCTGATGCAATGACGCTGCCTCACTATCATTTCCCTGTCAAAAAGTAAATAAAGGGAATTGCTCACCAAGAAATTCAAAATTGTTCGTTGATTCCCTTCATGATGTTAAATATAGTTTCTAAAATCGTGTATCATTGAAATGTTACCTCCAAGGGGGACAAATCTGCGCCTCGGCTAAAAGTCATCTCCATGCGGAATCTCTTTGGATCTTCTAAATCCACCTGCATTGAATTTGAATGCCAACTCTTATAAAAGGTACTTGAACATTAGAAACACACAATCAGCAATGCGTTGATTGGTTGCAGTTTGGAACTAAAGCGCCAAAAGAACGGAGAAAAAATATCCCTTGATCAGTTGTTTAAATGTGACTTCCAGATGGCATCTATACAGATTTAGTTTTCTATGGATCCTACCCAATTTAAACAAAAGAAAGGCATAATTGCTGTCACTTCTTCACACAGGTATGTGAACTGTGTGTTTACAATTTTATGTAGTAGGACCAGAATACGGCTAAACCATTTTACAATGCGGGCAATACTTGCACCTAAAAACCGTATTCCAATTACCAAAACCTTTACCTCTAACCTGTTCAACTTTTCGACTTCTTTTCTTGATCATTTACATGAAAAAATCCTATTATGTTATGTTAGCCTAATTTCAGCTTTAGCAACACAAGGCAAATCAAAAGCACAAAAATTCCATATGGTCATGCAGATTAAGGGCTGCACAGAGAAAGGGACTTCTAAAAGATCCTTTCATGAAAATAAAGCAAGGAAATGCAATCAAATCTTATTTAAAATTAGATATGTACTCGAGAATAAGGATAGACTCAAAGGACTAACCTCTGTATTCTCAAACAACCTCAATACAATGTAACTCATGTAATCAAGTTCCTTTGTCTTATATAAGCGCTCCAAAGCATTATCACAAACAAGGCTTGGTTCTCCTTGAAGAGATTCATCCAGGTTGCAATAACGAAGAACATTCATCAGTGAGTGGATGTGGGATTCCTATCATTCATAATAAGTACAGGAAACATTAATTGGAGGCAAGACAGATAAAAACATAAATAATTTCAACAAAACAAAGGCAACTTGCAACATGAAATATAAAACTCTGCTAAAAATTTGTGCCTACTAGGGTAGCAAATAAAACTAATCCCCAATCCAAGAAAGGTTGATGTTCCAGAACATATGACACAATAGAACAGATTGCCCAAGCTGATCCAGTTGGGGCCACGAAAGCCCAAACTATTTCTTTATTAGATCTCACTCCTAAACTTTGCGCATATAATCACATAAAAGTTTCCTTGGTTAGGTTTATATGCCAGCATAGGATGGGTCTATAATGCTACAAATGATATCAGAAATTATTAGTCCATACCAACTATAGGTTAAGGCATGGAAAATATTTACATTACCAATAACCTTGGTAACCTTTCTAATCAATCACGGATAGGCTTTAATGTTTCTTTTCCACCAAACCTACTGAAGAAAAAACTTAAGGAACCGATAGGTTCGATGGACAACTGAATGCAGTAGATTTGGGTCATGGCAAACAAAGTCCTGTGATAAACCATTTTTCTCAGGCAATGTTAAAAGTTGTGAAGCCCAATACAAATGCTAGTAAATAGTAATGACATGCAACACCCACAATAGAAAAATGAAGGCAACACGGATCATGAAGCAATGAATATCAACCCATATTATGAAACAAAAGTATAAATGAAGTTGCCAGTTGGGGGGGGGGGGGGGGGGATCAATTGTTGCAATAATGGCAACTCACCGAAGTAAAGTATAGCCGAGTTCGCACATGACGCTCTGGTGTTTTCACGTTTGCATATCTGAAGAAGTAAAACCATGTATAAATAGAGAAACTATCTCTGCCTTCCGATATCTTGCAATGATTTTCTCGGACAGATAAAAGAATAACAATCAGTAATAACTAGTAAAGAGTAAGTAAGTGCTTTTGAACAAAGAAGACACAAGAAAAGAAGATGTATAAGTTACTTTGGGTCCAAGCGGTATTTAGTTTCTTTTTCATCATCGTCATCTTGATCCATTGACATTTCACTGGTAAAACTAGCTCTTCTTGAGCCTTCAGTCTTACTGAGGGACTTTGAATAGTGATCTGTATCTTCTTTTCCAGCAGTAGGGACTGCTGAATTATTTTCTTGGCTGCTTTTTAATTCTGCGACACTGATTGCTTCTTCACGTGTATTTCTCAGATCAATCAAGATTTTTCCCAACAAGCGGCGGGCAATCTGAGAATTCATAAAACAAACATAGTTTTGTACTCAAAAAGTAAAAAAATAATGTTATTCTGTTACAGAAAAATTGTGCTAATACTTTGTGTGTGTGAAGAGGGAGACGGAGAGCTCTGAAAAACTTGATGAAGTTGATAGAGTAAAGGGAATGATTTCCATAAAATGCACTAACACTATACATGCAGCTTAGCAGAAAGCAGACAGTATCAGAAGTAGATGACAAAACACTTGATAAATGCTCTTCATGTATGTAGAGAACTTCTCTATGTATCCAGCTGCTAAATGTCGGTAAAAATTGGTATCGATTTCAATATCAGTGGCTTCAGGTAAAAATTATAAGAAAATTCATGAATATCAAGGAAATATCGGTAAATATCGCTGAAATATCGATGAATATCGGGAAAATATCGGTAAATATCGATAAATATCTGGAAATATCGGCAATATATCGGTAAATATCGAAAAAATATATGTACCGATATTTCCACCGAAACCGATATAACAATCGATATTTCTATAAAATCAAGATACCGATATATCAATCGAAACCGATATTTTCATCCTTGCGTGCAACCAATCTTTTCTACCCATCTGAGATCATCAAAGCCCCCCCACCTCACCAAGCTTTTCAGAGTTGCACATAGTTTGACGAATGGTGTAAATTTGACGAAAAATTGACTCGATAAAAAGTGAGAGGGTGTTGCAATATTTGCTAATTACCTTTGATCCAATTTTTAGTTTTTGCTTTGGATTGATTCCATATTCATTTGGAATAACACCATCTGCAAGTAACTGATAAAAAGAGAAGCCACAATAAACATCAGTAACCATCCAAGCACCGAATACAGCAAATGTTGCATTGATACGTTGTATGTATATATATATATATATATATATATATATATATACATATATACTAGTTTTGTACCCTGCTAAGTTTTGTTTTTATAAACTTAATTAATAAATAGTGAATAAAATAAATTATTATTATGGTTAAAGTTAATTTATAAATTTGAGAACGAAATATTATATAATTATAAAATAAGTATGATCGATCAAATTAATTAAACTCATAAATTAATAAAATTGAAACACTTGTGGTGATGTTATTTTCCTTAGCCACATATTACCATCTTTAAGTTAAAAAACCAACTAAAAAAACAATCATATATCCACGAAGTAGGAAAAAGAACAAAGGGATGCATCAAGATCTAGAAAGACAATTCCAAAGGATTCTCAATCTTTTTATTTATTAACAACAATTTTTTATTTCTTTCTTATTGATTGAAATCAAAAATTTACCGTTGAATCTCCTATTCACTTGACTTTTTTTCTCAAACACTTACACAATTTTAGACAACTTATGAGGCAGATACATTATTTTCAAAAGAACAAATTGAAGAAATATTAATCATGATTATTAATAAATAAATTATTCTTGAAAAGAAAAAAAACTAACCTAATATGTTCGTTGTTTTCAAAATTAGTTTGCTTCAATATGGATGTAAAATCATGTTATTATTTAACCCAAAAACTGACAGAATAGCATATAATAACATTTTGATCAATTATTAACTTAACAGTTGTTTAAAATACCTCGTTCATATTGTTAGAACCATTTCCTTGGATACGACTTTGAACAGAACCTTCTTTCGATCAAGATTTCAATATTAGGATGGACAATATCCAAAATTTCATGCAACTTTATCTTAAATCATGTATAAATACGAAAAATATATTTGTTAATAAAATAAAGAAAAATTATTTTCTTCCAAAATGACTATTATTTAAATAATCAAACAAATACTTACCATTTGTGCTCTCAATTCAAAAGTTGTTTAATCAATTGCTCAATACATTTTTCATCACAAATAGTAAAAATTACTTTGTCAATTTTATCTACCACACCAAGACTACTTTATTTAATTACATAATTCATATTTTTTTAACGTCTAATATATATAATACATAGAACATATTCATTTTAATTCATTATATATAAAAATCTATGAAATAAAATAAAGTAAAAAACCTGTAATGACATAAATATAATAATTCGTATAACATCAATATATTAATTTATTATTCTAACTGCATAATTATTTCATGACTAACATAATGTGTATTTGCTAGTTTTTAGATTTTTTTATATCATCAATATGTAAAATGTGTATATAACCATTTTTATTACTAATATACAATTTTTTATTTGAACGTGTCACTTAAATTGATTTTTTAATCGAATAATTTGTAGAAATATCTTACTCTATAGTCTTCAATCCAACCCTGCTGTCACCATTAGGGTGATATATCACTTTAGGAGTGTGTTGTTTATAGTAAATTGTGTTTTTCAATATTCAATTGGAACTGATTATTAGAAAAACAATATATATTGTAAGTAAAATAATGAAATTATTTAATTTAAATGGATATTATAGTAAAACTACTTAGTAATATTTAATAAATAAACTCACCAATACGACATCTTAATTGTTATTCTGGTAGCAATATAAAGATACTGTACTAACGAAGCATTATAATATCAATATATATGGTGCAAAATAACATAATAAAAAATAATTAAAAACACCATTAATCTTATATGTAAAAATATTAACTAAATTCTGATCATATACAAAATGGGAAAAATTCAATTTTAGTTCATTTAAAAAGCCACTGTCCAATTTTCGTCCACCATGAAAGCGGTTTTCAATTTTAGTCAAATTAAGCCAAAAATTGTCGCTATTTGGTCAATTTTTGGCTTAATTGGACTAAAATTGAAAACTGAAAATTGAAAACCGCTTCCATGGAGGACGGAATAGTGATAAAAATGGACCAAATAGTGACGAATATTAGTTTAATTGGACTAAAATTGAAAATCGCTTCTATGGTGAACGAAAATTGGACAGTGGCTTTTCAAATGGACTAAAATTGAATTTAACCATATACAAAATCAATAAATCACCAAAAGAAAGAAATTGAACTATTATCTCATCATCAATTACTCCAATTCTCCCTAATATTAGACAGAGTCAACGTAAATGAATTGAACATTTAAAAAAAAAACTCCCATATACAAATTTGAATTTCAATAAAATTAAACAAAAACTAAAAAGAGAAAATAATGAAAGAGATGCTCCCCAAAATTGCATAATAACACAAAATCGTCATTACAAAAAATTCTGCATTGTTACTACACTCTAACGATGAAAGATTCCTAAAAACATAAAATAGAAATATACATTATAATTGAGAGAAGAACAGAAACACGAGACATGGGTAGGCATAGAAGAAAGAGCATAGAAGAGCTCAATCCTTCTTTTATAATTATATAAAATATAAATTTAATTAGTATATTAAAATTACATTTAAATTTGATTGGAAACATTTTCGGAATAAAACTAATGAAACAAATCCTTTCGAATGATAATTGATATAGCCACAATTTACGGGAATGAATTACTATATTCCAGAAATAGATTTATACTTATTTCTTAAGTAAACATGTTAGCAGATTTTTATTCTCTCAAATAATAGATATGTGTTCATTTCTCAAGAAAATATCATGTGAATAAAAAAAAGATATTAACTTAAATATCAATTTTTGAATCATGACTAAAACTGATATGGTCATTAAGTCTAATTACTACATAAAATTTATAATTTATTAATAATTTACTTAAATATATATTTATATGTATATATCAAATATGATTTATATTTATTAAATAAATAAATAAACATTTCTAGTTTTGACGGAAAAATATGCATTTTACTTTTTTTGACAATGTTTGTGTTTTTATATATATAAAGATAAAGATATAGATAGATATAAACAGGGACGGTCCTACCTAGGGGCCAAGGGGAGCACTGGGCCCCCCTGAGATTTTGCAAAAAAATAAAGGGTATTTTGGGTATTTTCAATTTAAATAAAAATTAAAAGAAAAAATACATATACATTAACTAATTTTTAATCAAATATCATCAAATTCCCATTGAAACACCAAATTTGAAGAATTGTAAGGTAATTCCTTCATATTTCAACACACTGTTTATTGTTTCTCATTGATTAGTAATTTTATTTTAATTTATTTGAATATCAATTATTAGAAAACATATAATATATTTATTCCTTTTGATTTAATGAAATATTAAGTGATTACAAAACCAATTATTACTTTTAGTTTTTTATTGTATTTTTGATTTATACTATTATTATGCGAATTACTAGATTTGAGTTAAGAATGATAATAATTAAAATGTTGATTTATAAATTGTATATTAGTTAATTTAATGAGATGTTGTTTTATAATTTAAAATGAATATCATTAAGAGTCTTGGCAAAAATATGATTGATACAATATTGAATTATTATTATCATATTAATTTCAAAATTTTCTTTTTTAGAATTTTTGTGGATCAAAAGGATTTCACGCATGCCCTAACGACCCGAACCTAAAACTTAAACTTACTTAGCATATATATCTACCAAGCTATATATCATACTTGGTCATGTATTTGTAAATGTTAGCAATGAAAATATTATGTAATGATTTCAAAATTCAGAGAAAAAAGAAGAAGATTAGCATGGTGTTTAGTTATTGTGTTTGAATTGTTTCATTTTTTATGTTAATATTGTCATATTGTAATGTTATAAAGTTGTTATTTTATAATGCAATATATATATATATATATATATAATTTTGTTAATTTTAGAGCTATTGTGTATTGATTTTTTACGGTTAAAAATGTTTTCCTATTCCAACTATATCCTATTTTGAAGCACGTGTTGGTTGGATAAATTGATTGGAATAGTAAAATTTAATGTATAGTGATAGTTTAGTAAAGTTTAGTTAGTACGGTGTCACAATTTAAAGTTTTTATCAAAAAAATGTAAAATTAAACGCAGTTGAGATGAGAAAGCACTTTTAGCCCATTTTTCTATACGTTGGATTCAAGAGAAAAGAAATATCTGTTGGGCCCCCCTGATAAAAAATTCTGGGTCCGTCACTGGATATAAATATTATAAAACCAAACATATATAGAGTATTTATAAAATAAACGAATTTATGGATAATATGGGTAATTTATTTTATTCAAATTTGAGATGGATATGAGTAGTGTTATTTCGACAAGTTTAATTTGGTTTCAAGTACCTTTAAATGGATGGTATCCTACCCATTGTTACACACACATCACACAGCTCATAATTCCACCCAAAAAAAAAGAAGGACAAATAATTGCAAAGAATAATTTTTTGACAAAGGAAATCCAATCAAATAACCTTTCTCCAATTTTCCTTCACAAATGTATGACCCACAACATTTTGAAACTTTTCCAAAGATAATGAAAAATGTATGGCCAATTATTAAAGGCGAAAACACACCTTTAATATCAAGAACATATTTACTTCCTTCACCACAGCTTCCTCTTTGATTTCATATATTAGAAAAAAAAAAGGGGTTATAATCACATAGCTTCCTTCTTCCAAGTCTTCACAAAATCAACATTGCATAGTTAACTTTTGCAACTATTATGGCAGAGGCATTTCTTCAAGTTCTGATAGAGAATTTAACTTCTCTGATTCAAGAAGAGATTGGATTGATTTTGATTTATTTAAATCAAAAATATTATATTAATATTCACCTTAAATAATAATTTTTTATAAGGATATACAATCTATGTTTAAATTAAATTTAAAAAAAGTCCACAGTAGATTAGAGTATTACTCATAATAGAACTCTATATGATTTTGGCTTAGAATTCTAATATAAAATTATTTAAATATGAAAATCATAAATTACTATTATAGCCTTAAATAAAGTCTTTAATAAAATATATTAAACATTCCATATTTTGTAACAAATATTCATACTTTTATAGGTAATAGAAATATATATAGTTTCTTGCCACATGTAGTTTAAACCAAAAAAATAAATTGGGAAAGAATCTAACGGACTTTAGCACAAGTGGATTTCTTAAATATTAGCAACCAACAACTCTTGTCTTGCAAAGAAATTTCATCAATTAAGGACAAAGACTTGTTTTATTTAAAAAGCAAGTCAATAATCCAATCACCTTCCTCCCATTTACATTCACCACCACAGCATAAATTATATAATAAAGATACCAATTATTGACCCCTTTACTATCATTAACCATTTTGCTAAGAATCACAATCCTTCTTTCTGCATAAACAAACTTTTCATAAACTTCTTCTTTGATTTCAATTATTGATAAAAAAAAAAAAAAAAAAGAGAGAGCTAGAATCACATATCTTCTTTCTGCCTGCAGAAAATTTTCTTTCAATCCTACACATCTCCATCGTATAGTTTCGATTTTGCACGTGCACTTAAATTTCTAGAGTTCCTCTTTGATCGAACTATTTCAACGTTATCATGGCAGAGGCATTTCTTCAAGTTCTGATAGAGAATTTAACTTCTCTGATTCAAGAAGAGATTGGAATGATTTTGGGAGTGGATAAGGAAATGAAGAAGCTTTCCAACACTCTCACCGCCATCCAAATGGTGTTGGAAGATGCTGAAGATAAGCAGTTCAAAAACAAAGCTATTCAGAATTGGCTGAGCAAGCTTAATGATATCGCCTTTGAGATTGAAGATATACTCGATGAGTGTCTCACTGAGGTCTCCAAACTCAAGATCCGCAAAGGTGGCATCAGATTCAACTTCCTCAAGAAAATTCTGTATAATCACGAGATCGGAAGAAGGATGAAAGAAGTTGCTGAGAAGTTGGATGCTATTGCAGCAGATCGTCACAACTTCCATTTGTGTGAAACCCAAGTTATAGTCCAGTCAAGCCAGGTTGACACGGTACGCGCGACGGGGTGTATTGTGAACGAGCCAGATCACGTCTATGGAAGGGAAGAAGATAAAGAGAAGATTGTGGACGTGTTGCTCAACCAAGTTCCAAATTCTGACCACCAACTCTCTGTGCTGCCTATAATTGGTGTTGGTGGCCTTGGAAAGACCACTCTTGCTCAATTACTCTATAACGATGAGAGGGTTAGTCGTCATTTCGACACCAAATTATGGGTTTGTGTTTCCGATAATTTTGATCTGAAAATTTTGGTTGAGGTTATGATTGAATCAGCCACGGGAAGTGCTCCAAGTTTAAAGCATTTCAATGCTTTACAGTGCCAACTTCAACAAGAGTTGAATGGAAAGAAATACTTGTTGGTATTGGATGATGTGTGGAATGAGAATCAAGAAGCCTGGGCTAAGCTAAAGAGCATTTTGGCATGTGGATCAAAAGGGTCCTCAATTATTGTGACCACACGTTTTCAAAAAGTGGGCGATATAATGAGAACACTTCCAGCTTATTGCTTGAAAGAGTTATTGGAAGAGCATTGTTGGTTGCTCTTTAAATTAAGAGCATTTGGAGAAGAAAATCATCATCCTAATCTTGAAAGTATTGGGAGACAAATAGTGAAGAAATGTGCTGGTGTTCCTTTGGCTGCTAAGGCTCTTGGAGGGGTTTTGCGATTTAAGAGAGAAGAAAGGGAATGGACTCGCATCAAAGAAAGTGAAATTTGGAATCTTCCCGAAGAAGAAGAAAATTCAATCTTACGAGTCTTGAAGTTGAGCTATCGTCATCTATCTGTTGTGTTGAAACGGTGCTTTGCTTATTGTGCTGTCTTTCCAAAGGACTTTAAAATTGAGAAACAAGATTTGATCTTTCGTTGGATGGCTCATGGATGCATTTCTTCGAAGGGAAACCGGGAAGTGGAGGATGTTGGTGATCAAGTATGGAATGAGTTGGTTTTGAGATCATTTTTCCAAGAAGTTGATACACGTGGAACTTTTTACAATGGAAGAACTGCAGGAAGATGTACCACCTTTAAGATGCATGATCTTGTTCACGATCTAGCTCAGTCTATTATGGAGAACAAAGGCAGCAACACAAGTACTTCAAACAACAAAATACGTGAGGTACATTTCAGTAAATATTCCGGTCATCAAACTTGTTCTTCAAGTATTACACTTCAAGTGTCCACGTCAAACACCATTATGAACTACAATCGTCTGAAAATTATCAAATTTATTGGCCTATATGTGGAAGAGTTGCCTAGTGCAATAGGCCAGTTGAAATATTTGCGGTACTTCGATTTGTCTCGTTCTTACATTCATTCTCTTCCTCGTACATTTTGTGATCTTTGGAATTTGCAAACATTAATTTTGAATGATTGTCATTTTCTTAAGAGTTTGCCGAAGAACATGAGATACATGACCAATCTGCGTCATATTTTTTTAGAAGGGTGTCGGGAATTGAGTGATATGCCCTCTAGAATTAGGGAATTAGTCTCTCTGAAGACATTGAGTTTGTTCATAATAGGTAAGAAAATAGGCAATCAACTTGATGAATTGGAACACTTGAATCTTGGAGGTAGACTTGTAATTAAGCATATGGAGAGAGTTTCAACCCATTTGAATGCGAAGAAAGCAAATCTTGGTGGGAAATCAAAGCTTGAAGATTTGAAGTTACATTGGGGAAGGGAGAGTACATCCTCGAAATCGGCAAGTATGAAGGAAGATGAGCAGATACTGGAAGCTCTTCAACCTCATGTGAATTTGAAGACTCTGGAGATATCGGGATTCAGAGGGGGACAATTTCCTCTTTGGATGACAAAGATGGAAAATTTAACTGATCTACAAATATTTAAGTGCCCCAATTGTACTCATCTTCCACCGATCGGAGGCCTTCCTCGTCTCCAGTCCTTGAATTTAATTGATCTTGATACCTTGGAGTATATGAATGGGGGGGATGAAATCGGAGTAAGAGTTTCAGGATTCCCAAATCTTGAGTGGCTTTCAATTAAGAATTGTGAGTCGTTGATATTGCCACCACTCTCACTCTCTGCTCTTCGAAGCCTGTACGTTTGGAATTGCAGCATGTTGACTCTCTCTTCATTCTCAAATTGTAAGCTTGAAAATCTGTCACATCTTTGTCTGGACTTCGGCAAGATTAATAATGATACACCAAGAAGAAGATGGGATATTCCAGAAGACGCATTGGAAGGCCTCTATAATCTCAAGGAATTGGAAATCCGTGGTGCAGGGCAGTGCCAAGCTTTTCCTCAGAAATGGTTTGAAGGCCTAAAGTCTCTCACAAAATTGGATTTGTCTGAATGCAAGATAGGGAGTAGTTTTCCAGAGGGGTGGTTGCGCCACCTCACTGCTCTTGAGGAACTAAGGATAGATTCCTGCTCGGAGTTGGTAGAGATGGGAGAGGAGATACGATACCTCCATCTCCTCAAACGCCTCTATTTTCGTGATGTTGATGAGATTGTATCCCTTCCACAAGGACTCCAACATATCCCCACGCTCCAATCTCTAAGACTATGGGATCTTTCTCGACTCACTTCACTGCCGGATTGGTTGGGTAATCTTACGTCCCTCACTGACTTGGAAATATGGAACTGCCCACAAGTGCCATCACTCCCATCAACTATCAAAGAAATGACAAAACTCAAAGCTTTAGACATTTGGAGATGCCCACAACTGAAAAGGAGATGTGAGAAAGAAAAGGGTGAAGATTGGCACATCATTGCTCACATTCCCCAACTCAACATTTGGTGATCTTATTTCAAACACAGGTATTCATCCACTTCCTTTTCTTCTTTACACCAAAGAACTAATGCTTATACAATGACATTTAGTTATTACTTTTTCATATTTTTCTCTTCTAACTTTAATTTGCACATACTTATCTTAAAATTGCATCCATTTTATAATAGCCTCTTCTTTTCTGATGACAGATTAAAATACCAAAATATTTATTTTGTGTAAAGTATAAGTTCAAAGTACAAAATACAATTTTGTGGTTATTGAAACATGCTTTTAATTTTGTCCAACTTGATTGTCTGGTGAGATAGTTTGAGTGCAATAATAATGTTTATGCTTTGTATCACTACTAGAAAAATTGGTTATAACAACATTAATTTTGTGACATTTGAATGTGAATGTATTGATAGGGGTTTTTTTGAGACATTTTATTAATTGGTACCTATTAAGGCACTATGGCTACAATTATATTAACCTTATTAAGGCATTATAAATTATATGTATTATATTACTATCTATTATGACACTTTAAATAATATTATTCTTTTAACAATAAATAATAAGAATTGGCGTGAAACAAGAGACATTATACCCGTGAACTTCATTTCTAATTATTTCCAAATAAATAGTTACTTATCTTAATTAAATCAATTAACTAATTTTGGATCAAAACATTGACTCCACTTCCCCACTACCCACTCCCCTACCCACTAAACTTACTTTTTTCACCCTCCAAATCCTCGCTGTAAAATTCATAGGTTGCGTATATTTGGTAAGTTTCGGTAAGCATTTTTATTCAATTTCAATTTCAATTTTTTTTGTATAATCGGAGTTAGATTGTCTGCGTTTTATTTGATTAGGAATAACAAATAGACATGCTTTTAATCTTTGAATAACTTTAAGGTTTGGTTGTTTAGGATTTTCACTGAATTTTTTGTGATGATGTTAATAACTTGTATTTCATGATTCTTATTTCAGGAATGGTGTAGTTTCTATGCAATTGAAGCAAGTTTATATAGTGAAGAGAGTATTAGGATAACATCACATAACACTGAAAAAAGAGAAAATGAGGTATGTTATGTTTAGATTTATTGTATTAACTTGCATCTTATGTGTGCCCTTCTGCATTTGATTGTTTAAGTGAGTGTTTTCATTAACTTTCAGTTTGATCTTAATAACTCAGAATATGAATATCTTTTGAGTTTATGGAGACAACGAATGTTAGAAGAGGCGAAAACAAAGTGTACAAGGTCAAGGACAGGTGAATCAATATATTAAGTTAAAGGAAGTTCAGAGGTTCAAACTTGTTGTCAAAGGCCAGGTGAATCCATGGATTAATTTAAAGGAAGTCCAGAGATTCAAGCTTGTTCGCGATGCTTGAGTTTGTATTTGATTTGTGCAATAGCTAGCTAGTTTTAATGTTGTGTAGTACTTGTCAAATGGAAAATCTTCTTAATTCTTGCATTTATGTTTTTAACTGTTTGTAGAATGATTTGGAGAAGAATTTGATACATATGTAGTTTCAATTTTTCATTCACCTTCGCATTATCTTAAAACTATAACATAAAAATTTATATAAACATTGTTATGAAATAAAATGTTATCTATAGCTTAAAAAGTAATCAACTAAGATGTCAAACTGAATTATAGGACCTAAAAAGCTTCATAATAAATATGAAACTCAATTTTAACAATATACTAGAAAGTTAAAAAATAAATCCGTATAAATATCTTTTTGCAATTTTAAGTAATAAATAGTATGATAATACTTTAGAAGACACTTTTAAATGATATCTTACATAATTTATTAAGACACTTTGAAGTGCATTATAATAAAGCTTTTAATGACATTTCAAAATGCATTAATAGGATGTCTTTCAATACATTTGATCTATTGCTACATTAGAATAGAAGACACTTTTAGGAAGTGTCTTAATAGCTTAAATGTATTAATATATAATCTATTAGGACATTTTCCAGTGTCACGTAAAGACAATTTTGTAGTAGTGTATTGTTTGTTTTTATTATAAACATAATAAGTAAAACAAATTATTATGCACAGAAACTCACGTGAGAGCCTCACAAACATACGGAGTCTGATATTCGTAAGCAAAACTCATAAACTCATATATGTCTTGCAGATCGTGGTTTGACTTATCACATGAAATTCGATTTGTGAGATGAAGAATCATTCTCATTATGCCCCAGAGGTATAGCCAAGTGGTATGAGTTGTGGTAATTTGGGAGGCTATCAACATTCGGAATTGTCAACTTCGGACGATATGTATGTCAAGCCACATACGTCATCAAACTAACCACCAACGGTGTGCCCCCATGAGATCTTCAATGCAGTTGGATATGGTTTTTGAAACTAATAAACGGGTTAATATCATTGTCACCAGAATTATATCATATTCATGCATAAAGTACACGATTTGTCATAGTTTGTAATCTACAGTGTGTCAATATTTTCAATCTTTATAGCACGAACTTGAGCAAAACCATTCAAAAATTTCATACAACTTCTTGGAGATTTTCTTTCATTTGTGTAGATGAGAAGGATCCGAAACCCTTTGAAATGCATGTGCAAGGCATGTTATCTTAGTCCGGCAACAAAAGTGGTCGAAATAAGCTACAAAGTATGGAAAAAATGACAGTTTGGATGAAAATGATATTAAGCCATACGTATAGAGTATTTATAAAATAAACGGATGTGTGTATGGAACAAGCAATTTATTTCATCGTAAAGCCTCTTATGAGACCATTTCATACGATACCTTGAGTGAGATCGAGCTTTATATAGCTTATATATGTAAGACCAATATTGACTCTGTTAAATGAGTTGTAGCTGATCCGTTTTTATTGATCTATTTGAACTTCGTATTAAGGTTTCATTTGAGACCCTTCTCTTTATTCATACTAGTGAGATGCCCGTGCATTGCACGGTACTGGCTTTTGAGCTTGTGTCATGATATTTGTGATTAAATTGTTTTTTTTTTTTTTGTCTTTGTTTTAGAAACAAAGTTGTAGTAAAATTTCCTCAGGAAGAGACCTCCAATTTACTAGCAATTCAGTCCTGGAATTTGATAACTTGGAAGTGGATAATATGTCATATTGAGAATGAAATTATGATGTTCATTTGAAGTATTGTAAAGAAATAATGTCCATTGTTCTTAATAACAACCAAACTAAGTAATAGAAGAAATGAACGTGCAAAGCAATAGATGAAGCTATAGCCATCTAATTAAGTGAAGTGTTGTTGAAATTGTTGACCACTAAATTGTGTTCCCCAAATGTTGTCCATTGGCCAAAAAAATACTATAACACATAAGATCATTTTTTTTTATGGAAAAAAGTTATTCTTTGTTCTTATCCTACCAAATTGAATAAAAAATAAATCGCATCCTAATCTCGAGGTGTATGAAGTTGTTTATAGGTGATCGAGTTCATATGAGACATATTGGTGAAGATAAATTGTGTTGTACACCAGCCTTCCTCTAAAACACTCTCTCCCTCAAAAGAAGATGAGTACAAAGACAACTTCCTCTGTAATTCAACTTGTTGAAAAAGCATTAGGTGAGGCTAAATCTTCTAATTTATTGGGTACTTAGAGCATCTCCAACCAACTACTCAAAATGGACTCAAACTCAAATTTGTGGAAAAATTCTCTCCAACCCAGCCGCAATTTTGGTGGCAAATTTGCCATTGTGAACAGTAAGTGGCAAATTTGCCACTTACTGTTCACAACTCAAATTTCTTTTTTTTTTTTGATTTCTTTTATTACTCATATTTCCACATGTTTTTTATTATATTTTATGCATTGATTTTATATACTAGATATTTGATATTTGGTACATTATATAATTTATATATTATAAGCATAGCATTATATTGTAGATTATATAATTTATTAAATATAAACACAAATTATAACTAATAGAAATATAATAAAATATCATACAATGTACGAAATATTAATGATAATCACTTTGAGAAAAATGGTGTAATTCTGAATGTTAGTGATGATCATTACATAATTTATATTTACTTGTCATATGTAATTTATTTTCATTGTGTTGTATGACTAGATTATTTACTTTAGTTTATTAATATGTATTTGTGATGAATTTTATAATATAATTTTGGTATTTTTAATAAGATTTATAGTTCATAAATATTTTTTTATAACTGAAATCGTTATGATTAATTTTTTTTATGAACTTAAATAAACAAATATTTGATATTAAAGAAATTAAAAAATAAAAATTAAGAATATTGTAAGAGAATATTCCAATTTGAGTTTAAAAGGTTGGAGATGGTGGCAAATTTGGTGGCAAATTTGGTGGCAAAAACAAGATTTGAGTCCAAATTTGAGTTATAGGGTTGGAGATGGTCTTAAGTTTTCATTCACTTTCTTTTCTCCTAATGTGGATAATATTTGGCATAATGCTGACAAAGATGTGGGTTTTGTTGAGGAATTAGGCGATGCCGTTTTTTTATTTTTTTTTTGGTGAAATTGTGGGATAGCGACGACAACTAACTATTTCAGTGTGCAACAAATTGTTGAATATGACCTTAAACATGGAGTAGTATTTTGAACATGAAATTATGTGACCTATTAACTGTTCTTTCTCCTCTGAGATAAATTTGAACATTTCGAAGATGCTATTACACTTCTCTTCGAGTTTAGTAATTTCTGCTTGATTGACATTTCCATCAAAATAATGTCATTCCTCATTTTGTTATCCATATGCACTAGTGCAAGGCATTATATAATTCATCCTTCTAAAAAGTAACAACATTGCATTCAAAATTCTCTTCTTCAAAGTCTTTTTCAGTACTACATGTATGGCTACATTAAAAATAGGGTTAATTACATAAAAGAGCATAAACTTAGGGTTCAGTTTCAATTGCAACATGAACTTTTTACTGTAACAAAAAATAAAACTCAACTTAACACTTATTTCAATTTGGGACATGTTCGGATATTTTCGGGCTCCAATTGCTGATATGGAGCCCAAATTATATATGTTAATTGCCAACATGTATATTTAAGTATAGTCATCATCTAAATGTAAATTTTTACGTCAATAATTAACTTATACAATTTGAACTTAATGTCGGCAATGGAGCCCGAAACACCCAAACATGTTGCAAACCAGTCATCATCCACATGTAAATATATATGTCAATAATTAATTTGAACTCCAAATCAGTACTTGGAGCCCGAAGAAAATCAAACATGTCTTAAATTGAAACAAGTGTTAAGTTTAGTGCTTTTTGTATTACAGTCAAAAGTTCATGTTGTAATTAAAACAGAACCTTAAGTTCGTGTTTTTTTATGTAATTAACCCTTAAAAATATGAATTGTTTTTGACCATTATAAAATGTTGTCTTTATAAAGGGAAAATAAAACCTCTCATTCCCATTATGTGATTTCCAAAATAAATGTCGTTTCAGAAATTTGTACACAATTTTAAATAGTTGATAAAAAAAATCATCTATTTTTATTTAAATACAATGCCCATTTAATATGAGAAACATAGTATAGAGTATTGTCTTGTACAAAATGAGTTGTCGAAGGTAAAACATAAAAAGAATGGCGAAAAATTCTGATGGATGAGAGCCCAATGAAATGAATAGGGAAAAGAAAAAGGGTGGTGAGCTTTAATCCACTTCCAAGGGTAAAGTTTAACACCATCGACAATTTGAATTATATCAACACTGCTCAATTGAATGGTAGACGAGGATGAAAATTGAAAGTCCTATATGGATCTGTAAAAACAAAACAAAAAATAAAATAATTAAAGTACACGGTGTTGTCAGCGGTGTCGACAACACCAGTGTAACACACAACGAAAAATGGATCGAAAATAAAAGTTGCAGAACACAAACGATGTATCCACGAGTATACAAATACTCGTGGAATGTCTTCAGGGCGAAAACTCCTTTATTGTTCTTTCGTATGTATACAAGGAGATAGAAAAATCTCTAAAAGAGATTCTTCCGTACAAAGACACAATACATCCTAAGGAATAAATGTAAAGACTAGGGACGTATACAAAGACTCTCAGTTGAACACTCTGAACACCTATACTAAAAATGTCACGAGTATGCAAACTCTATGACAATAGAAGAAAACGGTGTTGCCTTCAGTGTGAACAATACAAAGCTTGACATCAGTGTACTGCTAGACTTAAGACTGCTTGAACTCTCGATTTTTGTGTGTGTTGATCTTCAGCAGTCTTCACCTATTTATAGAGCTCGAAGTACACTATGTAGACTCCACTTCCCATGATCTTGCAGTGCTCCATGATCTCCATATTCTCACGTGCATCATGGAGATAATGGGGTGGACTTGTTCTTCTTTCTCTTCCACTTCCTTGGACTAGTTCTCCTTGACTTCTTCATGATCTTGAACTCTTGACTTGATCAATCTTGATTCACGTTCTCTCAAGCTCAAAACCACGATCTCTCAAAGTCACGTTCTCTTTCTCTTAAGCTCACGTATTTTTGACTTCTTCAATCTCACTTATAAATCTCTTTGAATCCTATCAACAAAAGGAGCAAACAACAACTTCCCAAGACTTAGAAAGTTTGTTAGTTAGGATGAGATTCACAATTTAAATCACGTGAGTTTTAAGTCAAATCTATAGGAGAGAGAAATCAAATCTTTTTCAAATAAATAAATCTAGTAAAATCAAATTTGATTTTAGAATAAAAATGAAAAAGGAAAAATTAATATTCACCTTAAATAATAATTTTTTATAAGGATATACAATCTATGTTTAAATTAAATTTAAAAAAGTCCACAGTAGATTAGAGTATTACTCATAATAGAACTCTATATGATTTTGGTTTAGAATTCTAATATAAAATTATTTAAATATAAAAATCATAAATTACTATTATAACCTTAAATAAAATCTTTAATAAGGATATATTAGACATTCCATATTTTGTAAGAAATATTCATATTTTTATATAAGTAATAGATATATAATTATTCGAATATATTCGTTAATACTCGAATCGAATATCGTCATATTCTTATCCGTATTCGGATAATATACGAATATAAAAAAAAATCTTATTCGGATTCTTATTTGTATTTTTCGAATTCGAATCACTATATTCGAATTCCAATACCGAATCAAATCAAAAAGATTCGATTCTTTTACAACCCTAGTGGGGGTGGATAATTGTTCCCCTGCAAGATTATTCTTAGAGAGATGAGAGGAGAGATAAAATATCAACATTTTCAATTCTTTATTAATTATTTTATCCAAGAATAATATATCAAAAATTTCATTGATGTTGATGCTCTTTTAACTTGAAAATATTGTCTTTATGTTACATGGGTTAAAAGAGTGACATACAATTTTATTTTAATATGTCAACATTTAGAATATAAAATGCTTTATGAATGACAATATTTACGTGCTTTTCCATCAAGTCGGAATTCTCCTTTTTCGTTTCTTGTATTATTTAAATTAATTTTAAAGTTTTGAAACAATCATGATTTGAACACAAGAAAAATAAGTTAATAGCATAAATGAATAAGGAAATATATGTTGTATTTTTTAACCTTTATCTGTTCACACGAGGTCAATTCTATAGTTTAAAGAAAAGAAATTATGGATTTTAAAAATAAAAGAACACGGAAATTTATGCAAGACGGTCTCACGAATAGTTTCCGTAAGAATAATCCTTATTACCAATGAATTGAATCAATATCCACAAATTTTCATATAAATTGTCAAGCGTGGGTTGATCCATCTCATGAAAAAAAATTCGTGAGACGGTTTCACACTAAACTTAGTCAAAACGAAAATGTTAGAAATTCGATTCTTATAATTAAGAATAAAGCAAGATGCTTGGATTGGAGCAGGAAAAGATTCTCCTTCTTGTCACCAATAAAGACCCGACCCGAGACAACATGTTTCGATCCGACCCGACTCAGATTTCATTATTTAAATTTCGAAATCGTTCTTTTGACTCCCACAGACTCTCTTTGTCAGAAAATTCAACCTAAACTCATAATCCATGGGTGGCATCGTGTCTAGCCAGATGGGCGGCTTTCCATTCCTCCGACCGCTGGGAGCTCTACTTCTATGAATCCATGCCATTGAATAAACTGGTATATTTCTACGGATTACTCGCTTTCAATTCCATCTTTTCTACGAATTTCAACGGAATTTCCTTTCTGAAATGATCGATTGGGAGTTTATTGGAGTTGTTGGCCAGATTTTGAAGATTTATGAGTTTTGGTGAATACCGATTTGAGCTCTTCCGATCTGGAAGATACTTTAATGAATTGCTTTAAATTTTGTAGACGTTTGATGATTAGGTGGTGGTGGATATTTCTGCTAAATGGGTGGATTTTTCTGGTAAATGGTTTAGTCCGTGCTGTTTCATGGAGCCAATTATTGATAGAATGTCCATGAAATACACCGACGTTGACTTCATCAAAATCGACGTTGACTTCATCTCTGTAAGTTGATCCTATTTCAGTTTCGATTCAAGGAAATGATGATGCAATGTTTGTAGATCGAAATCCTCTGGATTTTGTTGCCCTTTTGGATTGTAAGTATTGATCAATTACTGAATAAGGGGTTTTTATTTTTGGTTGTGGTTGGATTGTGTAGGAAGAGTCACGTAAGTTCGATGTCGATATCGAGGATATGACGACGTTCTTGCTGCTAAAGCAAGGGAAGGAAGTGGAGAGGGTCGTCGGAGCTAACACGGATGAACTTGAGGAGAAGAGTTCAGCTTTTAAAATTTGGTTGTTAATAGTTCACTTGAATTGATATATATTATCCTCATGTAATTTGCATGGTATGGAAAGTGACTGCAGAGTGTTTTCTTTTAATAAATTCACTGGGCTTGTGTATTTAAGTGTTCATATGATGGTAATGTTGAGATCTGGTGAGGTCTTGAATTTTGATGCATTTTAGTACAGGGCCCATTCAAGAATGGTGATTCATAATATAAAGGGGATTGAATCTTTCAGAATTCGATAAATTCAACTAGGCTCGTGTATTTAATGGTCATATGATGGTTGATTGATTGAGCATGGTGAAGGGCTTGTTTTTGATGCATTTATACCATGTCCATTCAAGAATGGTGATTCATAATATAAGATGTGAAATTCGTCTCAGAATTCAATAAATTCAACTGGGGTTGTGTATTTAATGATCCTATTATGGTATGAGTGATGATCATGGTGAATGCCTTGGATTGTGGATGCTTTTAGTAACCAAGTCGTCCATTCAAGTTTAAAAAATATTTCAACCCTATAGAATAGTAAAACATTTCAAAAAATAGTTTTAAAACATTTTAAAGTTTAAATAAGATAAGTAAACATTTCAAAAATTGTAACAATTGTTAGTTCATGTCAATGTTGTAAAGTTTAAATCAAAGGTGTATCCATATTCCATAGTATTTTCACACAAAATCCTTCAAATCACATCCTTTAATCCATACAATTCACATTACATATATCTTAAAATTAAGCTTCAATATTTAATTGATTTAATGTGCAAATGCCAAACTCTACATCAAAGCATTTTTAAGATACAATAAAACATTATAAGATTTTAAAATAAGCTTAAAATACTCTAAGGCTGTGTTTTACTCAACTTATAAGCGCTTTGAAATATTTATTAAATGTATAAAACCTTATAAACTTCTTAAAATTGTTCCATAAATATTTAAGCAAATCATATTTTATTTCAAAATAAGATTAGAAGTAAGAATACTAAAATCTTCTTTTCACAAACGTCCTTTCAATATGAAACACCGGATGAAACACGAAATAGAACAAAAGATCCTTGAGATAATAGAGCTAGCAATTAGATATATTTATAGATGGAGGACCAAATGAAGAGGGGCAATATATATATATATATATATATATATAAAAAAATTTAAGTGCCCAATGACCATTCAATTTTGTGGGTTGAATTGGAAGATCATCAGGTAGGCTGCAGTGTCCAAGGCAGGGCTTGCACCTCCTCATGATTTATTTCTTCTAAATTACGTACTCTAATTAGATATACTACTACTAAATTACGTACTCTATTTTATATAGTACCATATATAAATGTGAAAAATAGGTCTAAAAGTTAAATTTCATTTTACGAAGGGCTGTAAAATATTTAAAAGTTTAAAAACTATTATTCTAATAATGTTGTGAGGTTAATCTAAAAAAATCCACAAATAACTTTTAAAAATAAATTCAAACATATATGCAATAGATATAACTATAAGAAAAAATATTTTAAAATGGTTTCAAAATTCTAAGAAAAAATATTGTTTTAATTGTAAAATGAATTTGAAACCTAAATTTTTTAAATATAAACTAAGTTTTTGAATAAATACAATATTTGTAAAATAAATCCATCTAAAAAAATGTAGAAAATTATTTACAAATTATTAAATATAATTCTAAGATATAAAAGAACAAAAATATGAATAGAACATATAAATTAACAAATATAATTAATCACTTATAATTAAAGCACACAAAATACAAAACTATTATTATTATTATTGTTGTCGTTGTTGTTGTCATTGTCATTGTCATCATCATCATCATTAAAAAAATACGGAATGTTTTTACAAATCTCAAAATAATAAGATCTCATGAGTAATATTTTAATATAATAAATTTATTATATCATTAATAATCATATTTGTCATAATAAATAATAAACCGCGCATCGCGCGGGTATACTGCTGGTCCATTTATATTTTTTAACAGTAAAAGGCAATAACAATAGAAAATTTTGAGTACAAGTGGTACTCAACCCTTAATCTCGTCTTTCAACAACTAATCCATTTTATATGACATGGAAAAATGATCTCATCTAAGTAATATATACACTTAGAATTAAAGACTACATACCATTTATATCAACCAAGGTTACAATTATTGTAGGTGATAAAGCATCATGAGGAATTATTACCTCAACGAACCCATATTGTATAGTCTCATGCAACTGGTGCACAGTGCGAATTGGTTTGATCTGAAATCTATATTGGAGTTTTCGTTATACCTTTCATCAATTATAGCATTGTAATGACATTTTAATCTAATGTTTATTTTTTCCTGTTCCACCTCATATTTACTCATGGAAAATTATCTATTATTAAATACAGATACATTACTTATACAAATCCATCGGGAAAAAAAAGACACTATATAAGAGAGAAAAATATGAAAAATGTCGAATTTAACTACCTTATAATGGATGTGCATTCCATAATTATCATGATTTGAATTTCTTTTTTTTTTTTTTTTTTTTTGGCATAAGTCCATTAAAGTATCATCATATATAGGAGTACATACTATTAGAATTTATGTTGTATCATTCGATACTAATAAATTCAGCATGTTTTGTTCGCAAGTACCACCTAAACTTAGGTCTACCAGTGCAAGTCTTGTGTAAGATCGTCTCACGGATCTTTTTTCGTGAGACGTGTCAACCAATAACCCACACTTAGCAATTCATATGAAAGTTTGTGGATATAGATTCAATTCATGGACAATAAGAATTCGTCTCACGAAAACTATCTGTGAGACCGTCTCACATGAGTTTTTGTAAATGTGTTCCCCAAATTATTGTAGTCCATTGTTAATTTCATTTGTTATCTAGACGTAAGGATGATTGAATTAATTAAGGTATCATTTGAATAGGTGAATTTGAAATACAAGGTAGAAAACCCACCGATGGTGTTTGTATTGACGTGGATTTGAAATTCATGATTTTCATTTTGAACTAGATTTGAATCATTTTGGTAAATTTCAAATTCAATAATCCAACTTAAATGGATTTCAAATCTCTACATTCAAATTCTAAATTTTAAACCATTCAATCCAAATGTTTAAATACTTGTATCATTCCAATTTAAAGACTGGATGGGTTTTAATTTTCATCATTTTTGAATGAATGTTTTTGTCAATTACAAAATCTTGATTTTGTCAAAATAATTTGGTGGATATATCAATTAAAAAGGGGTGTTGAACATATTAATATGAACCAAAGTGAAACCATTTACTCACAAGATCATTTAGCCCTTGCTTTTTTTTTTTTTTTTTTAAGCCATTGTCTCAAGGAAAATAAAATTTACTCATATATCATTCAAAGAGATGGAACTTACTTTGGTACATGAAAGTGTACTGAGAAGCTTGAAACTAAACAAACTCAACCTTGAAGACAAATATGTGTTGAGCTTCAAAAATGAAAGAAAAATCAAGTTACTAAGAGGCTCTAATTTGGATAAAAAGATAGCAATAAATGATTGAATAAAGAACCAACACAAAAGGTATAGGGTCACCTTTTCAGCTTGATTCAAATTGCTCAACCCTTTTTGGGGCTGCTAGTACCTTGAACCACCAAAACAGTCGATTATTACCAAATGAAAGGAAGAACAATGGCGAGTCGAGTTTCACTTACCATTAGAGGTCCCGTGCTTGTGAAAGGGCCAGAGATTGACGAGGCGCTCCAAAACTGCTGCGCTTTTGGAGAAGTAGCCTGTGAACCCTTGAGGAATCGATGGGGGAGGGAAATCTTCAGCTGGCATTGCAAAAGGGCGAACCATCGTTTCCATCATTTCTAAACTTAAATGTGATCCGATTTCTTGCAGCCTCTCCGGGCCCATTATTGGCAATGTATGCTCCTGATGCAATGACGCTGCCTCACTATCATTTCCCTGTCAAAAAGTAAATAAAGGGAATTGCTCACCAAGAAATTCAAAATTGTTCGTTGATTCCCTTCATGATGTTAAATATAGTTTCTAAAATCGTGTATCATTGAAATGTTACCTCCAAGGGGGACAAATCTGCGCCTCGGCTAAAAGTCATCTCCATGCGGAATCTCTTTGGATCTTCTAAATCCACCTGCATTGAATTTGAATGCCAACTCTTATAAAAGGTACTTGAACATTAGAAACACACAATCAGCAATGCGTTGATTGGTTGCAGTTTGGAACTAAAGCGCCAAAAGAACGGAGAAAAAATATCCCTTGATCAGTTGTTTAAATGTGACTTCCAGATGGCATCTATACAGATTTAGTTTTCTATGGATCCTACCCAATTTAAACAAAAGAAACGCATAATTGCTGTCACTTCTTCACACAGGTATGTGAACTGTGTGTTTACAATTTTATGTAGTAGGACCAGAATACGGCTAAACCATTTTACAATGCGGGCAATACTTGCACCTAAAAACCGTATTCCAATTACCAAAACCTTTACCTCTAACCTGTTCAACTTTTCGACTTCTTTTCTTGATCATTTACATGAAAAAATCCTATTATGTTATGTTAGCCTAATTTCAGCTTTAGCAACACAAGGCAAATCAAAAGCACAAAACTTCCATATGGTCATGCAGATTAAGGGCTGCACAGAGAAAGGGACTTCTAAAAGATCCTTTCATGAAAATAAAGCAAGGAAATGCAATCAAATCTTATTTAAAATTAGATATGTACTCGAGAATAAGGATAGACTCAAAGGACTAACCTCTGTATTCTCAAACAACCTCAATACAATGTAACTCATGTAATCAAGTTCCTTTGTCTTATATAAGCGCTCCAAAGCATTATCACAAACAAGGCTTGGTTCTCCTTGAAGAGATTCATCCAGGTTGCAATAACGAAGAACATTCATCAGTGAGTGGATGTGGGATTCCTATCATTCATAATAAGTACAGGAAACATTAATTGGAGGCAAGACAGATAAAAACATAAATAATTTCAACAAAACAAAGGCAACTTGCAACATGAAATATAAAACTCTGCTAAAAATTTGTGCCTACTAGGGTAGCAAATAAAACTAATCCCCAATCCAAGAAAGGTTGATGTTCCAGAACATGACACAATAGAACAGATTGCCCAAACTGATCCAATTGGGGCCACCAAAGCCCAAACTATTTCTTTATTAGATCTCACTCCTAAACTTTGCGCATATAATCACATAAAAGTTTCCTTGGTTAGGTTTATATGCCAGCATAGGATGGGTCTATAATGCTACAAATGATATCAGAAATTATTAGTCCATACCAACTATAGGTTAAGGCATGGAAAATATTTACATTACCAATAACCTTGGTAATCTTTCTAATCAATCACTGATAGGATTTAATGTTCCTTTTCCACCAAACCTACTGAAGAAAAAACTTAAGGAACCGATAGGTTCGATGGACAACTGAATGCAGTAGATTTGGGTCATGGCAAACAAAGTCCTGTGATAAACCATTTTTCTCAGGCAATGTTAAAAGTTGTGAAGCCCAATACAAATGCTAGTAATGACATGCAACACCCACAATAGAAAAATGAAGGCAACACGGATCATGAAGCAATGAATATCAACCCATATTTTGAAACAAAAGTATATATGAAGTTGCCAGTTGGGGGGGGGGGGGGGGTCAATTGTTGCAATAATGGTAACTCACAGAAGTAAAGTATAGCCGAGTTCGCACATGACGCTCTGGTGTTTTCACGTTTGCATATCTGAAGAAGTAAAACCATGTATAAATAGATAAACTATCTCTGCCTTCCGATATCTTGCAATGATTTTCTCGGACAGATAAAAGCATAACAATAAATAATAACTAGTAAAGAGTAAGTAAGTGCTTTTGAACAAAGAAGACACAAGAAAAGAAGATGTATAGGTTACTTTGGGTCCAAGCGGTATTTAGTTTCTTTTTCATCATCGTCATCTTGATCCATTGACATTTCACTGGTAAAACTAGCTCTTCTTGAGCCTTCAGTCTTACTGAGGGACTTTGAATAGTGATCTGTATCTTCTTTTCCAGCAGTAGGGACTGCTGAATTATTTTCTTGGTTGCTTTTTAATTCTGCGACACTGATTGCTTCTTCACGTGTATTTCTCAGATCAATCAAGATTTTTCCCAACAAGCGGCGGGCAATCTGAGAATTCATAAAACAAACATAGTTTTGTACTCAAAAAGTAAAAAAATAATGTTATTCTGTTACAGAAAAATTGTGCTAATACTTTGTGTGTGTGAAGAGGGAGACGGAGAGCTCTGAAAAACTTGATGAAGTTGATAGAGTAAAGGGAATGATTTCCATAAAATGCACTACACTATACATGCAGCTTAGCAGAAAGCATACAGTATCAGAAGTAGATGACAAAACACTTGATAAATGCTCTTCATGTATGTAGAGAACTTCTCTATGTATCCAGCTGCTTAATCATTTTAATTATCTGAAAAGATTAGCTATAATTCAGAAGTGACTGTACTATGTGACTCTTGATAATTTGATACAATGTAACTTCCCGTTCCAAGCCTCTGCAGCATAATGGATCCACCAGCTAACATGGCCTCCTAACATTTAATATAGCATCATAATTCTTTCAATGGAGGGGAACTTTGTTTCCTGCAACCAATCTTTTCTACCCATCTGAGATCATCAAAGCCCCCCCCCCCAACCTCACCAAGCTTTTCAGAGTTGCACATAGTTTGACGAATGGTGTAAATTTGACGAAAAATTGACTCGATAAAAAGTGAGAGGGTGTTGCAATATTTGCTAATTACCTTCGATCCAATTTTTAGTTTTTGCTTTGGATTGATTCCATATTCATTTGGAATAACACCATCTGCAAGTAACTGAAAAAAAAGAGAAGCCACAATAAACATCAGTAACCATCCAAGCACCGAATACAGCAAACGTTGCATTGATACGAAAGTGTAAAGTGAGTTTTTCTTTAGGCAAAAAGCATATGATCCCTCTCCTTTGCTTGAGCCTTTACCTTTTGCTAGGGTGAGGGAGTAGCGTTGAACCCCAAAAGTACAAGAACATCACAAGTTTGACTATTAAGTACCTGAGCAACTTTGAAGAGTTCATATAAGCCTTCTAGATTTAGATGTGCATTGTGCAAGAGATCATACCTATAAAAAAAGAAAGGTCGTATTAGGAATGAGAATCAGAGTTACTCTGTTATCTGTGAATCTTTTCTCTATCTCTTAACATTCACAGGTCAAGCATCTTCATCGAATATGCATGCCTCCCTACATATGAATTTGTATCAATGCGCCAAATGAAAGTCTAAGTGGATTGACAAAATAAAACAAATAACCCTCTCTCCCACACCCTAAAGGTCCTCTCTTGCTTGCTAAAAGCCTGTGCAAAGAAAAAGAAGGCAAGAAACAGCAAAGCGACGATTGATAAAAGACTTGAACCTACAGGATAGTAACATACATCAATGGTATAATACTTCATAGTTCCTTCCTTGTGACTCAAATTTGGGGATGAAAAAACGTCTTTATGCACAAAGATATCATAACATGATGTTACAACAAAGATGATCTACTATTTTCTTACTTGCAAGAATCATAAACATCAGGAATTTGTGTTACATCGAATCTCCTGCAATCATGTTGAACTTAAGTTAGTAAATATTCCTACAAATGGAATCAGCCAAATCTGATACAAAAGTGAATTATTGCAATTTATATAATAAGGAAATGATCAGAGATCACTTACCCTTTACGTTCATTATACAAATCCCTCTCAAGTTTTCTCCATCGAGCAAACATGAGAAGAAAACCCTCACTACCACAAGGTAAACCTGCGGCAATCCGATCAACATCTATGTTTGTCTTACCCAGTGCCTTAGCTTGATCATATGGAGGAATCACATCATATGAACTCGTCTCTGCAAGCTCCTCATCTTCGTCCTTGGCTAGAAGTCTCACTTGTTCAGTGACCTTCTTCGTCAATTTCACCTAGTAGTGATTGTAATAAAGAATTAGAACCAATAGATAATATTATAAAGCTCTCTCATGACCAAGGAGTATTGTTGGCATATCGAAAGAACATGGTTGATGAGGAAGACAAATATAGTATGGACATATGCTACTAATCATTCCAGGATATTAGCAATTCCTTACCAGTTTGGGTAAAAGTTCAGAGGCATTTGGAGGAAGTCCTGCTCCATCAATCATCCATGGTTTCTCTCGCAAGCTACTGCTATGAACAGCTTTTGTGCCAGAAGTTATAATCTCATTCAATCTGGCCTGGAAAAAAGAAAACAGTACTCAACATTGATTCAAAAAGAGTACATAAAATTTTCAAGACAGAATTTTATTTCATGTTTGGATGATTTTGATTCTCCAAGACTCACAAGGTATGTAAGCGGAACTTCCCACTTATTAGCCATAAGCACCAATTTGCTTTTCCAACTTTTTACAATTTTCCCTGAAGGTGTCTTTCATTGGTCTTATATGGGTTAGACACATTTGATTTGTTATGACCCCAAACTGAAGATAAATATGTTATGTGGCTGATACTTGAAATATTAACAGATCATTCATCTTTAACCTTTCCCCAGTCATCCACAGATCAGACTCTCTGATAGACTGACATAGCATATGATCTAGGTAAAGAACCAGCAGTGGGAGTTGTTCTTTGGCTGGCTTAGTAAAAGCAAATAGCACAAGAATATCAATGACAGCTAACCATAGTAGAAGGGACTCAAGTAAAACACACTTCATCACTAGACAACAGAGGTTATAAGCCTTCTATAAAGGGACCTTAATTAGAAGCAGTGCAGCTGCATCTCTTCATACTAATCTAAGCAGTAGGCAAGTATTTTAATGAACAAAAATTGGAAGACATCTAGCATCAGGATGTATACAAGAAACATAAAATTCTTGAGGGCCAACGAGCCAGTCAAACTATCTACTCAATGCAATAGAGTCATGGTTCAAATACTCATACTTTCATTTCTCTTTTTTTAATTTATCAAAAGGAAACAACCATGTTCGATGTGAAATAAGGAAATAGAAACCTAAAATAAGATAAAAAATGCATATAAAAATGTAATTTATGGGATTTATATGTCAAACTTTCAACTACAACTCATTTCCACTAAACATCTCATGTACTCTTTTATGTGGTTAAACTATTTTCTGGTAGGAGTCCATACAAAGCCCCGGACTATACATAGACGATTTTAAATTTTAATTTTCTTTTTCTTTTAAGTTATGTAACTATTTCAACCCCATGCAGCTTATGCAGACTCTGTGATGCCTGTGGTTACATCTACATGGCTACTTGAAAATAACTCATCTTTTTTTCTCCACCATGTTCCTGAACTTCTTACAAGCATGGTAAACAAAGCAACCTGTAGCTCGAACAACAAACCTTAGCTTCTTTTATCTCAATACTGGCATTGTCAAGTCCATCCAACATTGAGGAATCCTTGCTGACAAGTGACACCTTAAAGGGATAAAGGAAATGAAGAGTAAGTCAATTAAAAAAATTAACATTAAGAGGTATCAAGAAAAAAAAAAAAGGAAGTCTTTTAGCCCTCTAACTTGCATTCTTAGATTTTTAGTCTTTCTATCCAATTTTTAATTTTATTTTAGCCCTATATCCTTCAAAACTTCCAATTTTTAGTCCAATTACCAGTAATGACAGGTCAAAGTGAGCCGTTGTATTTATTTGTCATTCAAACTAAATGTTATAACTAAATAAAATTTCTAAAATAATTTTAAAAAATCCATTCATCAGCAAAAAAAAAAAAAAAAAGTATTAATTCATAGTAGTAAAAGAAAAGAAGTCTACAGACTGTTCTAAAATAATGTTAATTTTTTAAAATGTAATAATACTATTAGATAACTTTTTTTTTTTTTTTGAACTTTTTAAGTTTTATTACAATTGAATAAAGTCCAAATAGGTACCATGTAGGTAAAAAGTTGTCAATACATAAGTTTGGATGCCAAGTAAACATCGGTTTATTATGACCTCTTATAACAAGTCTCACTACTGGACTAAAAATCAGAAGATCTCAAGATTACAGGACTAAGACAAAAAAAAACAAAAAATAAGATAGATAAAGAATTAAAAATCTAAGGCAAGGTTAGAAGACTAAAAAAACTATTTCCCCAAGCATTAATGTTACCAACCAAAATAGGTGTCAATTGTCCTTCCAAGTCAAGGAGACCTTTAGCAAAAGCAGCTGCTGACATCTGTCCAGAGTAAGCAAATAACTAAAGTCAACAATCCTGGGGTCACAAGTCTGTTAAAACCCAACAACAACATCAAGGAACCACAATGGAATTTGCAACAGCCTTCAAAGTATCCCATATTTAACTTCAGATGAGATCTCATGCAAAACAACACAATGCTTGTTGAGTTAGTTAATACATTAACTATATTTGGAATCATAACCTGTACACGGCCTTCATCTGAACTGTATATTTTTAGGTCATGACGATACGTACTGTGGAGACGAAGCAAGCCAGTACCTTCACCTGAGACAGAAAAATTAATTCAAGAATAGTTAATGTAATGTCAAGAATAGTAGAAAAAAGACAAATTTTTCAACAGACAAATGAACCAAGGTGAAGAGAATATCTTGACTGCACATACTTCACAGCAACACAATGGAAAGGATTGAAAGCTACAAGCTACTTACAGTAGGGATCTTTAATTCCCCACACATGCTCACTCATCCCACATAAAAGGAACATCATTAAACAAAATTTAGTTCACAAGCACGCAACTAGATCTTGATAGCTAAATGCTAACCTGGATACATATTATTCCGAAAGTACCTCCCCAATTCTTCAGCCTGCAAAAATAATAATAAATGAAGTGCAGGGTGTACAAAGATATCCGTGTAACAAGCTAATCAGAGAGCAAGCTATTGTAGCATACCAATGAAAATCAAGAATTGATTCACATTGTGATACCAAAGAATATACAACAGAACTATGACCTGCTTTCTCCCAGCATGAGTAAGAACACCACCGTATTTAAGAACCATCAGGGCTTCAGTAGGCCGTTCTTCTTCTCCTTCACCATTCACTTTTGGAACCTTAACCCACTTCAATGGCTTAAGTTGAACCTTTCTGTATATACCAGAGAAATGCCCCCCCTAGATACCAAAAACATCAAGAATCATTCAAGGACCAAAACTACCATCTCCAAGAAATCCCTTGAAATAAAAGTGACGAAAAGAAGATAAGCAGATATAAGATCAGAAACAAGATAGGTATTGTCACTAGATGAAGAAGCAAAAATTTGAAACTATCAGCTTCAAACACATAAAAGTACATGATTCAGAGAAAGCATATCCTGTGGCCAGAAATTGTGGATTGTTTATAGGCGCAGGCTTTCTATACAAGGGATCCAAACAGAATTGATGAAAGAAGTGGCTTAACTGAAGGATCTGAATAGCATATAATTAGCTTACTTTTTCCAGTCTTTTATTATGATTATAAATAAAGTCCTCGAGGAGATAGGAGGGCATCATAAATCTTTATTCCAATAATCAGTATATTGGAGAGGATTATAGTTCCTGTTGGGGAAATCATTTCCTGTACTTGTTCTCAGTTCTAGTTTTAATTAGTAGAAATCAACTTTTTGGTTCTTTTCTCTAACAATTTACATGAGCATAGGCAACAGAAACAGAGATGCATTTAAGGATTGGAATTTTAACAACAAAATTGGAAAGCTAGATTTATATTTACAATGCTTGGTTCTTTTTGGGTGCATCGGGACTACATCATAGGAGATCTTCTTCCTACAAAGAGATCCCCCAATCTAAAGAAGTCGCACGATCAATCACTACCAAATTTGTACCCAAAAGTTCAAATATAAATCAGTGGTTTCTGTTAGTTACACGCCCCACACACACACACAGCTAGACAATGAAGGATTCAGGTCAAAATTTTGAGAACATTACTTGTAGATTTAGAGAATTCAAAAGCAGATGAGAAATATAAAGCCTTCCTTGTTTCAGAATATCTCAATATCTCAGAACTACTACATCCAACCATCTTCTTTGAAACAAATTTTTATGTTGGAGAAAATGAGAAGGCGGGATCAAAATCAAACACATAACAAAATAAATATATGTAGATCTACCATGTTCCTTACTTTGGTTCCCAACAAGATGGACAAGCAATACAGATTGAACCCACACAAATGACCTAAAAGTTCAACTTGTCGAACAAAACAGCAGAAAAGCGAACACTGTAATCAAATGGTAGAAATAGAGTATAAAATTAACCTCCTCAAGCACAGCTTTCACTTGACGAAGCTTTTCAGCATGTTCAATATCTTCAGCTTCACTATCACTTTCTCGACCAGGTCTGGATGACAATTTGATTATCAATATATAGTGATCTTACAAAAATACAGCATGCAGATTAACTGTATTACATATGTTCCTAAAAGAAACCTAAAGTTTTGTCTCAATAAGAAGATGAATCTAAATATTGGTCCTGTTCCAGAAGCATATTCACAAGTTAAATTAGTCTCATAAATCAAACTGAGAACCAGCTCTCACCTAGTACGAGGTACTAATATTCGTGTAGCATCCAAAAGATCTTGCAACTGAATGGCACTTTTTAGCTTTGTCTGCATAAGTTAAAAGAGAAGCTAACAAGTATGAACATGTTACTTTTACATAATGCCGAGAATACCATCAGTGAACTGAGGAGATTATTGAAGCATTAAATTACCTCTGCTCTAGGTCTTCCCCCATTATATTTCAACATCAAATTTAAAAGTTTTTCTTCAGTAACTTTCAACTTCACTTTTTGCTTCGGAGTTCTGTCACCACTACAAGAAAAGAATGATATCTCAAGGGAGAACCAAAACATGCAAAACAGAATTGAAAGCAAAAGTGATGTATCTTACTGACGAATAACAGCAATCACACAGCGCAGCTCTTCTGATTGCCCAAATGTTCCAATAATCCCACTCCCCTGCCGTGTTAGTCCTTCGGACTGCTGAACTGGCTCATTGACTTTCCAAGGTAGAATTGGAGGAATTGCTGAAGAAAGATGAGGAGCTTTTGCATCAAGAAACATCTTCCTCAAAACACAAGCAGCATCATCATAATATCTGCAAAAAGAACACAGAAATAAATCAATCAATTACTAGACAACTCTCACCAGGTGAACAAAGAGCAAAAAGAAGAAAAGAATTGAAGGAAAATATTAGGAAAGAAAGATTTTTAAGAGTGTATGTGGAACTTCTAGATAGACTGACAAAATAGATGTCACAGTCCATAAGCACAACAATTAGATCATATTAACTTATTTTCAAAAGAAGATCACAATTATCTCTAACACACTAGTTACAATTTGTGTACTGAATCGCATGTAGCCAAACAATACAGGAAAACAAAACAGCAAACAAAATAGATTACTTGTGAGAATTCTTAACAAAGCTCCACCCATTGACATCACAAACGTATGATCGTCCCTCGCTACGTAGAAGATCAAATCCACAAACCTGTAATAATATAAAAGTAAACAATTCACATACTAATACATTGTCACATTAGCCCTTCATAAAGTGTTGCTTGGTGGTATCACAGGCATACTGAATACATGAGGTGTAAGTTAATGACATGATAACTTGGATTCATAATCAAATTCTTATCAGTTTGATAATGCACTAAAAACCAAGACAATCCACAAAATCCAAAGCAATTAAGTTGGTCCAATTGGTGAAAATTTTGGAGAACTCCAGTGAGAGGTAATGAAATGAAAAGGTTACAATGATCTCTCCAAATATGAATGCAACAAAGTGGTGTATATCCATCCAGACTAAATTATAAGCTCTGGCTAGAACCCAAGAAAAAATATTCTCGCTTATCTATGTATCATGCAACACAGAATATCAAGGTCATACAGCCAGAACTTCATTTGAAACCCAAATGATTTTTCATAAAATGTACATGCATGCAATCTTTGGGAGACAAGAAGACCACAAAAGTGAAGTTACTTACTGAAAGCTGTTCTCCATTGATTGGTATAATAAAATAATCAAAAAGAAATAAATGAATGATATTTGAAGATTCGTGTCAACTTACAGCTTGCCTAAACGCAATGCACACCTCTCTTGCTATTTGCTTCTCAGTTGGAGTAAGTAGAACAGGATATCTAACCTGGAAAAAAGCTACTTTTAAAGTTAATAAAGCGAATTCAAGCTGATGATAGACTAAAATGATCTCAACCTAAGAGATTCACCAATCAGAAACTTGATGCCAATTGCAGAGTATGCAAGTTAATCAACAATTAGCATGTTACTTTTGTAGTAACTACACTCAAACTTAAATTATTTAGCACAATAAGATAGTTATAGATAAAGAAGGTCAGAAACAGTAGCAGCAAGTGGGTCCTTGTTGTGAGAGAGAGGCCAAAAATCATGGGCAAGAGGGTGAAACATAGAGAACTGACCACCCAAACCACCACCTCCCACCCCTGAAAAAAGAACTAGAGAAGATTGAAGCTGCTTTGATCTAGTCTACTCTACTAACATGACGAAACATGCATCTCTGCATATACCTAATGCTGCAATATATTTTGCGTTGTGTACAATTAACTCAGATGCTAAGATTTTAGCACAAAGTTAAAGGAAACCTCAAATGCATGAAATCTTAAAACAAGTCATTAACATGTATGACTTACTTCTTTACCATCAGGATTTCTCATGACAACACCATCGACCACAGGAGATTTCCTTGCCTCTGCATGAGCATATTCAGGACCAACTGTGTAAACCTAAGATACAAGGAGAATAAATTTGTTTTTTAAATCAAATAATGGTGATAATATCTCTGCAGAACATCAAACGACATCAATTTCAATAATTAACTCAAATACATAATAATAAAAGTCTAAATTACAAATTTCTCTCGACCTCTTTCCTTCAAATGGCACCAATGCAGTAAACTCAAGTGCATATTCATAAATGTCTAAATTATTAATTTCTCACCACCATGTCCTTGTTAATATTTTTCTTCTTGAGTAGAATAAGAAAAGGAACACATGCAGGAGAGAGAATGACAAGCAAAAGTTCTCAAAGGTCCATGAATAGAAAGATAAAGGAACTTCCATATCTGCCGATGTATCAAAAACATTGAAATACTTGTATACTAATAAATGTAAAAGTTTCTGAAGATTTCTTCACCCAACAATGCAAAGCACAATCAAACAACCTTCACATCAGTTCCACCAGTAGGCATGAATTCCTCATATATATAAGACCCTTCACGTCTCACTCTTCTGACCTCAGGATGAAATTCACTCGAGCGGTTACCAACCTATGTAAAAAGCAAATATATAATTACCTTGAGAACAGTAAACATTGTTTACAATGAGGAGAATAAATCAACAAAATTAGGGATATAAATACATAGAACTCATCAACACACTAACCTATTTCCAGATCAAGAATGCACAACTAAATCAACACAATTTTTGAATTATAAACCAGTTGAAATCAAAGAATTATACTATATACACAAATGTTACTATGATACATTTTACACATCTAAGTTTAAGAAATGGATTTAACCAGTTGTAGTCAAAACATAAATTTAAACTTAACAACAACATCACACGGTGAAATGGAAATTAGATGATATTAAAGGACTTCATTTCCTTAAAATCATTCAAGGAGCAGCAGCTTTTCTGATTCAAAATCCTTCACAGAGAATTTGTATATTTAAATGCCCAAAGTGTTCATATGACATGAAAAATAGGAATTGAAAAAATATAGCAATCGCCACAAGTCTGAAACAAATGAAAAGACACATCTGCCAATTTTCTCACCTTTCGGAATAACTCCTTCATTCCCCCACCAGCTGAACTAGGGTAATAAATCATTATACTGTGATTATCACCTATTAATAAATAAAAGAAGAGATGAAATGCTGCATGCATGTCAGAGTAAATACTAAAATGTAAAGGAAGCACTCTTTACACTACAATATAAACCCTCCCCCTCGAAAGATAACAAAAGGAAACAGAGCATATTAACAAGTCCATAAACTCTGTCAAAGAGAAAGGAGGCGTTTAGTCAGCACCAATCATAGGCAAGACTATTTTATATTGATCTACTGATCCAATTATTAAATGATTCAACTAGAATTTATCCAGGAACTTCATACAGTAACAAAAAATGTTCTAAAGTTCTATACAAAGAAATGTTTTTGGAATAGCATAAATTGAAGTGCGGAAAAAAAAAACAGTGAAGGACTCAATCTGAAATCAGAAATACTACATCAAATCCTAGATTTAAGTATTGACAACCATTAGATGTAAAAAAAGAATCATAAGTAGATCCCTCTCATTTCCTAGTTCCTCCTAAACCTCTAATTGTACATTATCTATAAAACAGTGTGAGGTTAAACAATTCGAACAGAATTCCAGATTTGCCTTTTCTAAGATTTTATTGCTGAAGGCAGTCTTGAGTGAAAATCAATATCAAATTTGGAAGCCTGCAACCCAAGTGCAAAAGTGGAATCCCAAATTCTGATGAATTGCATGAAAAGGGCAAACATACATTACAGACAAAGATTCCAAGATATCCAACCAACATGTGACATATATGAAATAGATTATTTACCATCAACAGGCTTTTCCACAAAAGGCTTCCAGAACCGGTTTCCATGAACCTCAACAAAATCTTCCTCCTCTATAAAATAATCCAGCTTTTGATTGGGAAAGTCCCGGTTAACTAGAGCATATCTTGGAACAGGAATTCCGTACATTTCAAGACGCTAGAATGACCATCAGTTAACCACCAACAATCAAAATAACCACCCTCACAAAAAAGAGAAGGGAATTTAGTAAAAAAGAATGATAGTTTCATACAGAATAAATTAAAAATACAATCATATCACAAAATGATAACTACAGAAGATGGCTAACAAATGAACTGAATACTTTCCAGATAGATAAATAAATATAAGAAAAACCTTGTTTAACAGGATTACATCTTATCATTCAATATATGAACAACAATAACTAAAACTGTATGAAGTAACAGAGAAATCAAGAGAGACTGGAAAGTCTATAAAAGGTACTAAACTCTTTTTTTGTATAAAACAACTAGAAGATAGTTTGAGAACTTGCTGCACATGTTAGTTCCAGCAATTCAACATCTAGTATAGTTACTATGACTGAAGTAAGGTAAGGTAAAACTACAAACAAGTTTTTATCGTTCTACTTGGTCTCTTGAAATATATGTACTTGCATGCACATAGAATGTAAGAAATTGAAAGCAACTAACAATGAATATGTCAAGGTATTTGTGCATATTGTAATTCTCTAGAAGATCTTAAGGTGCAAACCTCATACACTTTCCTTCGATCATGAAGAAGGTGCTGTTGCTCCAATTCATTTACAAGAAAAGGCCTGACAAATATAGATATAAAGCTGCATCAGAGATGGTAAACTGAGAGAAAGCAAAAGGCAAAACTATGATTCCATATAGTGTGATAAAAAATAAAACTAGAAAAGAAACATTATTAGAGAAAATGCTTCCTGTTAAGATAACATGATGCACTTTTCTCCAGAGAGGAATGATCTCTCTCAGTGAACCTGCAGAAGATCTACCTGTTTATTCAAATAGCCAAGCAGCTGCTAAATATTTTCTAATTAACTGGGAAATGACTCGAGTCAATTTCAGACAAGAAAACAGATGAAAACCAAAGAACCTTCAACTAACAAACAACTGCACCTAGCACAGCCTTCAGCACTGTCAGTGTCTTTCCATGGTTCCATGACCATCTATTGCCTTGACCTATTCCTCCACAATTTTACATGACGTACATACTTTTTATTCTTAATCTCACCAATAAATTATCTTTTCTCCGTTACTCAAAAACGTTTTAGTCAAATTCAACCTCAACAGTCCTTGATACAGAAGATTTTCACAAGTTGGATACATGTATGTATTCCCTTTTCTATATTTTAAAATCTACACGCAATAAGACACAGATTGCAGTATTTAGATTCTAAATGGTTTTTGCACTGTTTCCAAAGATTGAAATGACTATAATGATCATGGGAATGATAGCACTTCAACAATGCACGGCTGCTTATGCCAACTGTAGATTGCCAAATTAGTGATAAACAGAAATTATGCAGATTTGAGAAAGAAAAAAAAAACTAAAAAGGGAAAACCACAAATAACTTACTTTCTCAGTGCAGCATATGCCTCAGCTCTCTGCATCGGATAGCCAGTAGAATGGAAAGCAATCAGGCATTCACATATAGGCCACCTGCAATTTAAGATCAACAACAATACAACATTATCAACCAGCATCAGTCTACAGTTGAGCAATTCATAAAATCATAAACACGGCCTTGGAGATCAAAATCTAACATGAAAAACTAACACAAATAAAAAATCATAACTAGATCAACGTAAATTTCCAAAGCGAGAAAATTCACCTCTCAATAGGCTCTTCAAGAATGACCTTGTCCCCAAAATAAACTATCTGCACCAGTCAGAATCAAACTGCTTATCATTTAAAAGAAACAACACCAACGTAACTCAGAACCGACATTACACTGCTTCTTGTACACTTATCACTCCACAATGAATCCCATTGACTAAATTCACAAAATTTCACGATCTAACAAGTTACCTCGAATTCTCCAAAAGCCTCTAATCTCTCCAAAATCTGCAACATCGGCGCTGAAAAGGCCTAAAACAATTCAAACAGCAAAGAAAAAAAACCAAACAAACAGAAATCAGCACTCATCGACACCATTCGAACAAGCAGTGCATGGTTTTGTGAAGTGAAAAGTGAAAACTAAAGGACCAGAACCTCGGAGCCGCACTTCACCTTCTTTTCCATTACACAAACTCCTACAGTTATCTTCTTCTTCAAACCATCCTCTTCTCCCTCCATTTCCAACGCTGTGTTAGTACTACAAACAGCGAAACCAACACGCCTTCCTCTTCCTTCACTGATCAAAACTCAACCGAAACAAAACACAGAACCAGCATTCATTCATTCACATCCATAACAATTCAGAGCAGAATGAGAAAAACAACAACAAACCACATATTTTGTTACCAGAGAGACCGGTGTAGGATTCGCAAACTCCGTCGCGTAGCAGGCAGAAAGGCTGCGAACTTTAGCAGCTGAAAAAACGAGAAGAGAGAGAGAGAGAGAGGAGTGAGAGAGAGAGAGAGAGAGGTGAGGAGAGAGGATTCAATGGATATACGAAAAGGAGATGGGGGGTTGTTTGGCCACTGCATATTCTCTTATTCTATTTTTTATGTACTTCGTACTTATATTTGGGAATCAAATTGCAACCGTAATATATAAACGTTAACTTTTGAATTATTATTTTATAATAAAAATGTGAACGCATAACACCCACTTCGACTTTATATCAACAAAACTCGTGTGCAACCGTCGCACATGCGACGGAATTCCAGATCACATACTTATAGCTGAAAAAGACATACTTATGAGTGTAAAAGACATACTTTTAAAACTCATGTTTATACCTGAAAAAATATACTTATAAAACACATACTTATAGCTGAAAAACACATACTTATACCTATAAAAGACATACTTGAATTTGCTCGCATGTGAGACAGTCTCACAAGAGACCAACTCACTTTATATATGACTCACCTTAAATTACAAGATTGTAATTATACTCTTATATTTTACATATTCACGTTTTTGTCGAAAAATAACTTGAAAGTTGAAATTTGACAAATATTAGTAGTTGAGGTTGAGTTTAATAAAAAAAAAAAAAAAACGTTATGTATAATTGGGTAGCATGGAATCACATGTTATGTTTGAAGATGAGAAGATTTTTTATTTATCACTATAATAATGTTTATAACGAATCAAAATCTCACAATTTTTATAATTTTAACCTTTTGCTATGCTTTCACTACTTCTATACAATTTTTAATATTTTGGGGTCCTTCTGTAGTATACCGGGTGTATTAATACACCAAACTCTCCATCATTTTCAGTCATTAGATCTGAGACCATAGTTGACTTTGACCTTAATGATCTCAGATCTGATGGTTGAAAATGAGTGGAGAGTTAATACACCAGGTGTACTATAGAATTACCCAATATTTTGATATTCCAATTAGTTTAGTGGCATTTATTTTGCAACTTGAAAATAACAAGTCACTTTAGACTTAGTTGTTAATTCGATCTATATGTAGAGATTTTCTTTAAAAGTTACAATCTATTTAAGATTTTTTTTAACTTTACATTTCCCTCTCTTTGAATGAAAATCTTCATCTCATATGCAAGAATTAGAGAAATGATACTTGGAATGATGCTTTGATCTTGAAATGAAATTAACAATATTATATATATCATTCATCATTGTCATCCCTAGGCATATACATCTACCTAACATCAAATATTCGATATCTGATTTTATCATAATTATGTGTTTCGATAACAGTATAAATATTCCGGCAATTGAGACCACGAGCCTAGTAATAAAAGCAGAATTCCACGTTAATAATGAAAGATATAGATTATGATGACCACATTTGAAGATACATATTATAGTGACCACAGTTTGAATTTGAATAACGTAAGTTTTATAGTCCGTATTTTCTCTCTTCTACTCCCTCGAACTCATTAAAAAAGCTCCGGAAATTGGCTAGGGGTATAAACGGAAAAGAGGGTTTGCAAAGGCTATATATTGCGTGTCCTTGTCATGTCCATCCAAGTAAATCTCTATTGTCTTTTCTTTTATGTTTGTTTTTTTTTTTTTTCCATTTTTCACCAAATATTTAAAATACTAAAAAGGATAAATACTAAAAAGGATGTGTCACCCTTTTTAAAGAAAAAGGGAAAAATGAAAAGTGTGTCCTCATCGTTCTTTTCTGACGATGATTTTTGTTTTGGGATTGTTGGAATTTTTTATTTTTTATTATACTTAACAATTAATGTGCATATTTTATTTCTTTTTTCTTTTTTTAGCAGTTTCTCTTTTTTTTTTTTCACAATTAAAAAAAATTGTTCAGAAGCCTTTGAAATTCAATTCAACATGAAAAATTGGAGAAGAAAACGACAATAAAATTTGAGTTCAAACTTCAAACTGAGTATGAAAATAGTTTCTTATTTTGATCATAGTAATTATACTTTCTTTTATGAAGTGATCGATATTGTATGAAAAATTGCAATCCCTTTTTACTGTGAACACGTGGAAAAAAAATGATATTTTCGTATATTTTCATCTTTTTTTAAGGAGAAACATAACTAAAAGTTGTCATTTTCATTTTTAATCATCTTCTTGTTACAATAGACTTTAATACCATATTTTCTCATCTTGTGACATTTGATTGAAGTAGGTAGCATCCCTATAAAAATAAAAAAATAAAAAATCTATGAGTTGCCCTGAATTTTGGAAAGTGTCACTTTCATTCGTAATCAATCGTAGATTTATGGCAAAAACTTATGATTTAGTCTCCCATGCACTAATTGTATGAATCTGAAATCCATGTAACTGGGCCACGCGTGGGCTGCTCACGGGTTAGGCTGGTCTCTTTACTTTTTTCACGTGTTTTGGTAGTTAGACTATGTTTATTCACAACCCAACCCAACCCAACGCTCTAATATAAAAATTATTTCTCTCTCATCCACATACACAACTTACAACCCAACTCAACCTTCAATTATTTAAACGTCTATTAGTGACACCAACTCAACTTTTAAAATATTTCTTTTCTTATTATTTATAATTGAATATTATATATAATCATTTTTTGAATAATACAGAGAGTTTGGATAATCTTCAGAATTTGGAAATGATTGAAAATTTGGATAATCTTGGTAGTTTTGATAATTTTGGGAGGTTGAAAAATAATTTGAATTATTTAGATCCATAATAGGAAATGATAAAAATTTGATGAGAAAATGAGAGAATTTAAGATTGTGAGGAAATCGAACTCTTCAAATTGTGTTTGAAAATTTATCAATATTGGACTCTATTTATAGAGAGAAAAAAAACATAAATTTTGATAAATTTTTTTATATTTTTTTGATACACATTATCTTCAATATCAACAATCTAAATTATATCCATAAAAAATATATGAAACAAATAAGATTGTGACATTTGTCACAATCCAATAAAATGAGATAAAGGTAAGTTGACCAACCCAGGATCGGCTGACCGATTGGGTAGGCTACCTCTAATTATGTTTCCTTTTTTTTTTCTTTTTTTTTTATATGGGTTGGGTTGGGGGAAGTCACTAATAAACATAGTCTTACCTTCACGTTATGTTAGTGTTACCTTCGTGTTATGTTAGGGCTACATTCGCATTATGTTAATGTAACCCCATCTCCAGATTTCATACTCTTAGTTTAAAACAACTGAACTAAAATAACACGAAGGTAACACTAATATAATATGAAGGTAACATTAACATAACATGAAAGTAACATTAACATAACATAAAGGTAAAAAACAATGTTAATCATACATTCGTGTTATGTTAGAGTGACCCTCACGTTATGTTAGGGTTACCTTCATGTGATGTTAGGGTTACCCTCATGACACATGACATGAGGGTATGACTGCCTGGAGCGAATTTTTGTGGGTTTGAGCGCACCCACCAGGTGCATGGTGGCGCGTGAGAGCACATTGGGAAGCGTGAAAACTCGCGTCAGAGGTGTGTGAGGCGGGTCGACCCGGGTGCATGGATTCTAGATCCATGTACCAGTTGTACAAAATATTTTGCCAAAACTTATATATCTCTGGGGCACATAGGGGCACAGATCTAAGTGTTATATACATGTTCTTCAGGTGTTATATATATATATATATATATATATATATATATTCTATACGTGTTATGGTTCTTAGTGTTATAAATATACTCTACATGTATCATACATATATAAAACTAGGACAAAACTTATATACCCTTGGGGGACATAGGTGCACAGATTTAGGTGTTATACACATGCTTTTTAGGTGTTATATATATACTCTATAGGTGTTATGTTTCTTGGTGTTATGAATATATTCTACAGGTATTAATGTATATAAAAACAAATATATGATACCTAAAGAGTATACATATGATACCTATAGAGTATATATATAACACCATATAATAGGTTAAGTTGGGGGCATCGTACCCCCGGGCACACAAGTGTCACTCATAAAACTATACATGTAATATCTGAAAAGTATATACATAATATATGTAGAGTATATATTTAACATCATATGATGATTAATTGGGATTCCTGACATAAAAAATATAAAAATTATCAATTAAAAGATCATGTCATTGTGTGGTCAATATTGTGGTCAATATTGTGGTACGTGGGTCATAGTCAGAGTGAGATAACAATATTTTAGAAAGTGATTTTTTTAACCATATTTTTGAAAGCGAAGGTTTCCTTTTTTTTTTTTTTTTTTTCTCTTTTTCAAAGAACAACAATTGACTCATGTTTGTACTCATAATCAGATAAGATTACAATTATGAGAATTAAATTGATAATAATGTATCCGTAAGTTGCACGCTATGTTATATATATATATATATATTAGCTTATAATATAATTAAATTTTCATTTAATGTCACATATTACTTATTTATTTAAATTATATTAGTTTGTCAAATATATGAAGAAGTGGAAAATTATATATTGATCCCATATTTTATAAATCACAAGTCAATTCACTCATAAACTCATTTTTGTCTTATCCCTTTCTATAATAGTCACCAATTAAACATCTTTATTTTAGTAGAAAATGAAATTAATTTATATATTGAATATCTAATACATTGGTAATGAACATATATGATGGCAAGATAATAAAACTGATTGAATCGATTTAGCCATTTTATCTTCTAAAATTTAGAGAATAATTCATTAAATAATCAGTTCTAAAATACAACTAATTAATGTGAACATTAATGGCTACCTCACCCCTAGACAACATTTAATACATTTTTTTTAAATTAAAGATAATGGAAAGAAAGAAATAAATATTAAGAGACTTAGGTGGTGCAGGTTCTCTCGTGTAGCAGGTGTACGAATCTATATTGGTGTAATTGGACAATCCGAACACGATCCGCATCCATTTAGTTTTTTTTTTCTTTTTCCGCTTAGGTTGTTACCTTTATATGATTATATGAATATGACCTTTATGTTATATAAGTGTGACATTTGTATACAAATTTGGTAACTTTTATATTCAATAACTTAAAAATAAATGAAAATTTTTAGAAAATTTTGAGCGCATTTTTTGGATGAATACATTTATGTCATATGAAGGTGCAACTAATCTCACATAAAAGTGCAAACTAATATTTACATAAATGTATAACTAATGTCGCATAAAGATAAATATGTATAAATTTCGAAAAAAATATTCTTTTTTTCTAAGTTAGAGTATATAAATATCACTACATTTGTACATAAATGTCACATCTATATAACATAAATATTTCAGACATACAACATAAAAGTAACAGTTTGAAACAAAAAATAAAATTCAAACAAAAAAAATGTGGATTCAGATCAACCTGAATCCAATTCAAATTTCGTGCGCACCTGGTGCATATAAGACCAACTCTCGAGGTAAAGATGAGTTCTACTTATATAAAAATATTTAATACAGGTATGGATAATGTTAAAGAGGTCACCTTCTAGTTTTAATCATGAATGCCACGTGTGCACCTTACGTGGTCTAGAGGAGGGACACTAGTCCACACGCTAATGAATATCTGTTTTTAAATCCTTAACTTTTTCTGGTTATAATAATTTTATTTGAATAATTATGTAATATAATGTAAATAAAAATTAGGATATTTATTTGATTAAATTAATAATATAGTTAAGTGAGTTGACATAAACTCATATATAAAGAATATAACTTGTATGAGTGAGATGGTAATGAAACAATATGAGTGATATGCATTAAAATCGAGATGATCTTTTATAAAATGTAATAAACATCACATGTAAAATAAAGATATTACATAATAAGTATGTGATGATTTAAATAGAAAATGTAACACCAAATTTAATAGAAGATCTGACGACTAGTTTAAATGTATATTTGTTCGGGAGTGGAACACCACTTACTTCAACGATCATGAATATTAAATTAAAGGAATTAGAAGTTTTAGGGTCTCGAAGACTCTTGAAGAAGGTCATGTATGTGACAAGTCATATTTAATAAAATTTGATTCAAGTTGTAAATATATATCATAAAAAACTTTATTTATGATCGTTTCATGTGCGACGGTCCCGTGTATGGTCGATCGTGCACGACGACACGGTATATAAGTATGTCTTTTTCAATTATAAGTATGTGACTATGTAATTTTTGGCCCAACGCATGATCGTGTCTTGGATACGGTCGTGCCTTTTGCGAAAAAACAATAGTTGTTAGTGGCCATGATCATGTCCCAGCCTCCCAGGCATGGTCAGTATAAGTATGTGATTATTTGTTTTTTTTTTTCCTTTTTTGTTCCACCGTATTTTGGACACGACTATGTTCCAGAGAATGGTCCTACTTGTGTGCCGTCGCGCATGCAACACAGTCTCAAAAGAGACTAATTCAATATAAATTATCAATTAAAAATATACTAGTATAGAACCTGTGAAGTACACAGGATTTCGTAGATTGAATTAAATATTAAATTATATATTAACTAAAATTACATTATATATTAAATAAAACTACATTATATATTAATTATTCAAGCTTTGTATGAGTGTAATGTGGTACTTTTGGTCCTTCTTTTATATATAATATATGCGATATAATGTAGTTTTATTTAATATATAATGTAGTTTTATGTATAAAGATTTTATATATAATGTAGTTTTATAAGTACTCTTGGTTTTAAGGTAGTTTCATATATAAAGATTTTATACATATATATAAAATGATAAATTGTCACATTTAGAAAATTGGTTAATTTATTATGTTATAAATTATTTTTTTTAGTTTGAGAAAATTATCAATAACTTTTTTTGATATTTTAATTTTTTTTATTATATATGTATATATGTAAAAGACATTTATATTTATAAGATAATTTATTTAAATAAAAAAAATAAACATTTAATGTTATAATTAATTACCCAAACTTTATAAGAGTATCATGTGACACTTGTGATCATTGTCATATATATAAAGATTGACATCTTATAATAAATTAAATAGTCCCACAAAAAAAGAAGATAATGGATGAATATCACATTATATAACACACGAGTGATTAGATACTCGACTGGACAAGTGGACATAATATTTAAATTAAGAGAATCCTCACTAGATAATTATATAATAATTCAAATAGGAGTATTTAACGTCGAAAATAAATTATGTCAAATAGATTTGATATGGGTTGTTAAATCAATTATAATAAAATAGGCTTGAACCTATTTTTTAATTACATTAAACTCAAAATCACCTAATTAATAAGAAATATAAATATATATTACTCAAACTTGACTAATTTTCCACTCGATCAAATCCCATTCAAACTCAATTGATTAATATTAAAACATAAAATTTGAGACTCCATACACACTCAAACTAATTTTAATAATAGCATATTTAATTCATTCGCAAGTTTTGCATCATAGTTGACCTAATTCATATATATATATATATATATATATATAACTAATTTGTTCAAATTTAAAAAAAAAATTTGCATTGAAAACCCATACATACATTACAGTGTTGGCATCTCAACTAGTATTACTGGCACATAACCAGAGAAGAGCAAGAATGAGTCTTATATGATATCGTTTCACGAATTATTTTATATGACACAGGCCAATTCACAACTCGTATTTCACAATTCACATATAAATTTCGGTATGGGTTGTGTTAGTAAATAAAAACGATCAGTCTCACAAAAATTATCCGTGAGACAGTCTCATGCAGGTTTTTTGTATAAGAACAATTACATCGATCCAAACATTACCTGATCTGTCACTTATTTTAAAATCTAAAGAAACACTAAATAAAATGAATGTGTGTCTATATATATATATATTATACATACCTTTTTTTTATTCTTTTTTCACACACATTCTTCCTGCAGATTAGCTGTTGTTGCCAGTTTGCCAATACTTGTTCCAGCTATATATCCACCCGACCAAGCGTTCTGCCATAAATATAATATAATTTCCACAAAACATCGATTTTAGCAAATAAGGATACAATAATGTTCAAGTGAACTTAAAGAAAGGGACAAGAAGGTTTAATTTTTGAATTCTTTAGAAAATTGTCAGGAGTAAAAATAAGAACTAGCTACCACTTCAATTTTCATGTGCAAGTTGGTTGTGGCTGTGCTGAACAAAATAATTCTCTAAAGCACATTATATCGACTCCGACGAGGGAGCAATATTGGCCTATCTTACTGCATATCTAACGTGATACATTCGTCTCTCAATACTATAAACAAAAAGGGCTGTTGAAAACGGAACATGATTCATTACCTGGAAATTGAAGCCTCCCGTTATTCCATCTATATTTAGTACCTAGAAAAGTATGAGCTTTGTAAGCAAAATAATGACTGCAATCTGAACTGCAGTCCAGTCAAAATGTCACGAAAAGAAGTAGGATCTAAATCAATAATAGTAATACCTCCCCAGCAAAGAATAAACGTGACTGGATCCGGCTTTGCATGGTATCCAGGGATATCTGTGAAGAGCTCGAGTATGGGCAAGAACAAAGTCTATGATTATTACATCATTCAAAGACTCATATACAACTGGAGACACTCAAACACAGAGAAAGAGAGAAAAATATATAGAGAGAGATAGAGACGAGACACCTCTGACAATGGAACGCCTCCAGCAGTGACGAATTCATCCTTGAATTGACCCTTCATTTTAATGCAAGTACAGGTTTATTGCTAACAAATAGAAATGGAAGATGATTGATGATAAAGGTGATACTGATGATCATATTCATACCTTCCCTTTCACATTGAAGGAACAATTTTTCAGACAAGAAGCAACTGATATTAGTAAATTATTGGATATGGAAGCCCACAAAAGATCTCCAACTATTTCCTGAGTATGCAAATAAAATCAACAAGCAAAAAAAAAAAAAAAAAAAAAAAACAAATGAAGTTTCTGGGGAATGGCTATTTAACCTCACGTTCTAAAATGTATCTCCAAAACCTCTTCACAACTCCAAGTTCGGACGGATATGAATTGATAACTTTTTGCTTCTGCAAATGTAAAGACAGAAAATATTAGTGGTTTAGGGGTACAAACTTTTCCTCATCAGTTGAGATTATAATTTCTTCTTCTCATTTTCCTTCTCGAGGATAACACTTAACATCTAATAAAACACGAAACTGATCAAGGAAACCCAAAAAATAGATCATAACAATTACCGCAAACTTATTTTTATGTTGAATAAGTAATGACTTCAAATCTTCTACATGAAGATCAGGAACAAAATCCACAATAAGTGAGCCTGGATGAGTGTTGTTTAACTGTTAAGACAAGCAGATCCAGAAACAAGGGAGAGAAAAAGGAATGACGCATTTCTCACCTTTATAATCAGAATCTGAGAGATCACGAGCTCCCCAAGCAGATAACCGGAGAATCACTGGCCCACTGAAGCCCCAGTGTGTTACCAACATAGGTCCTACCTTTTGTTCAACAATCGAATTAGAGCAATCTCACTTAAATGCTCAATAGATGCAAAAATTTCTTGCCTGTGTATGCTCGGGTATGCTCTTTTTAACAGTTTCCAGCTTTAATTTTGCCCTCACCTTTGGAAATGTAACCTGAGTGTCAGAATACCAAGCGAAGATTAATATAGTTACCCCTAAAAAGAAACAACGTGCAATATATTCAAAGACTTTATGTGGTACATTTGATGAATCTTAAGTGTTACAGAACACATAACGATATGTATTGCTTGCAATAGGCACTGATCCTTTTTTGAGGGGCACTCTAGACTTCATGCATTAAGGATCCTACTGGAAATACAAAATTAGCATATTACAATATCCATAAATCCAGCCATGTTATGAAACCAGCAATGATGACTGATGAGTATAAATCATTGAAAATATAGTGATTGTAAGAAGACAGAAAAAAAAAGGAGTTTGAGAGCATTGAAGGACAAGATGAAAACTATTAAAAACTTGATATGTTAGAGCCAGAAACATTCACTTTTCAAACATACAGGATCAGGTTAGGAGTCTACCCTTAATCAATTCACAATATGTTTAGCCCTAACTAATTCTCAAAGCAACTGGCAATCCACAAATCAGAATTAGCATAAGAACTCTATACTGCATACAATGAAAACACACATATTACCAAAACCAAAGTTAATCAGAGGCATATTCAGAGATACTAATGGTAAAATTACCCCAGACAATTCTACAAACTGAAAATCGTCGATCTTGAAAGTGAATAAACTTGGTACAGGTTTCACAATAGAATGACCAAGCTGAGCAGCAAGTTTATATCCCTGTCACATTATGAATGCAGGTTATGATGAATAACAAAAGGACAAAAAGTAAAGAGTAATAAGCAAGCAGCGGAAACTTGAATTTGCAACCTGCTCACTGCCACCACTAGCAATCAATAAGAAATTAGCTTCTATGTACTCAACAAAATCAACTGTGCGTTTTTCAACTTTGATGGAGAATTTGCCATCAGCAGTTGTTGACGCACTTGTAACAGTTTTTCCAGTCTGCAGAAGAACTAGAAACAAGCGGTCAGCATTAACTGCAAGCAGGTACATTATGATAATTAAAAGAAACACAAGCTATGCTAAGCACACAGCCACACAGTATCACACCATTATTTCAAATAGCATCAGCAAAAGCAGGTTCTGAGTTTTTGGAACAGCTATGATGCTTTGGCTAAATGGTACAACTGCATCTAGGTCTGCTTTATCCATCATAATACACTCTAGATGGGCATTGGCTTCTTAAATTACAGTATTAAGAAATCTTGAAAAAATGACTACTAGGCACAATACCTACCTCCTCTCTTCTTTGCTTCAGTCATTAGACATTCTATAATAGTAGATGAACTGTCACTGACCGGAAATACTCTGCCATCAAGTTCAGTCTGAGAAACAAAGCGAATCAGCTAGCAAGATATATTTTTATGCATGTGATATTATAAAAACTAAACAAATTGGTGATCAGGATAAAAATTTGAAATCACCTTCAGTTCGACTCCATGATCCAAAAACCATGACATGGTATCAATTGGGCCGTGCACATTGAAAAATGATCCTCGGAATTCCTTATGGCCTCTTGGGTAGTTTCCTGCTAGAACCTATGTCAGATGTCAGTACTTTTATGTAAAGCTTACATTACTAAGTAAGAAAATGCTTCTTGATAATCCACTAAACATAAAAAATGAGAGCAACCTCAGAAGTTTTAACTACAATCCTACCCAATCAAAACTAGAAGAAAACTAAACCATAAAAGCGTGAATTTAATAATACCTTTAAAATTCAATACGTTCAAAGAAACAACAACACCACATGGTGCCTACTCATTGCAAATGAGGAAATCTATGTGCTCATTTTCTACTTCAGCTACTTCAATATAGCAACATGGCAATGAGAAAGGGAGAAGAACATGTAAACAAACGGAGTATACAAACATGATTTTCCTGTTTTTACCGATCTGCAATCTAATCACAAGTTGCAACCGAAACTTCATCAAACGACAAAAATCTTACCAAATTATCAGTGCAATGGCCATTTGTCACGTTACATCGCCCACCACCAGAAATCTTAACCTGGCAAAACGCAATAACCCATTCCAAATAATAAAATAAAATAAAAATCAGAAACCCTAACTCCTTGGGCATCTCAAATCAACTAAACTTCTGTAAACAATAGGCATAAACTCACAAACCTTCGATAACGGCTTCCCTTTCTCAATAACAACAACTTTGAGATCAGGTGCAACAGTTTTAGCTCTAATCGCTCCATAAACTCCGGCTGCTCCGCCGCCAACTACCACCAACGTCTCTTCAGCTCCCTACTCACGAGATTCCACAATTCAAAATCAAACTCAAAATTAAACCAATTAACGAAGAGGAAGGCTTTCACCTTCGCGAAAAAATAAACCGCAACTTTGCAATATCTTTTCCTGTGATTTGAGAAGAGAGAATTAGCAGAATTTCTGGAGGATTTCGAGAATTTCACAAGGAAGTCAGTGTGAAGAAGGAATCGCGGGAAAGCGTTCATTTTGTAACTGAGCTTTGTTGCAGAACAGTGATAAAATGGCTCGAAGAAGGGTTAAGAGATTTCCCTCCGGTATCTTTTGGTACAGTTCTGTCCAGTTTGTAGATAATTGTATGAACAGAATACACGATTCTTGATGATTGATTATGGAAATAAATAAGCCACTGGAACTTACTTTTTCTTGAAAAAATAAATAAATAATCATAACAACTAAAATATCTTGCTAAAATCAACATTAATTTTGAACAAGAAGATAACAATATTTGCTACAATTCTTAAAAATTACTCCATCGATTTTAAATTTAAAAGTTGTCGTCTTACAAATTAAAATTGTTTCGGTTTAACTTTTATCTTTTAATTTATCGAAAAAAGTTAATATTTTTTTAACACAAGAACTCACGTGAGACGTCTCACGGATAGTTTCCGTGAGACGGATCCTTATTACTCATGTGTTGAATCAATTTTTACAAATTTCAATATGAATTGTTAAAGGTGGGTTATGAGTTGACCCGTCTCACACAAGAAGATCCGTGAGACGGTCTCACATAAGACCTATTCTTTTTTTAATGTTTTTTCAATTTTTTTAAACAATTATCCTAAAAAATGTATATATTTCTATATGGAGTGACACTTGTGTGCTTTGGAGGCACGGCGCCCCAAACTTAATTATCATATGGTGTTACATATATATTATACAGATATCATTTGTATACTCTTCAGGTATCACATGTATACTCTTATATACGTGTGATACGGGTAGAGTATATATATAACACCAAGAAACGTAACACCTGTAGAGTATATATATAACACCTAAAGAGCATGTGTATAACACCAAGATTCGTGCCCCTATGTGCCCCATGAGTATGTAAGTTTTTGTCATCCACATGTATATATGTAATAAACGATCACAATAACTTGTGTCAAATGGTCTCACCAATGGTTTCCTTGAAACCGATGATTTTTACCCATAATCAAATTCATTTCTATCAATTTATAAGTGAATTCTAAAGTATGGTTATGAATTGACTTATCTCACATAAAGTAATAGATCGAAAAGTTTCCATAAGATTTACTCATAAACGAATAAAGATATTGCACACGAAATCTCATAGTAGTGCAAAGGACCTAGCTAAGATTATGTACGTAATGTTTCTACACCAAAATCACATTTTCCAAATTGCAATATACATGAGTGCTCATTCTTAAAAATTGCTAGCTAGTATACTATTGTTGGGTATATAACACAAATCAACCAATTAATGTCCTTGTGCACAAGGAAAAATGAAGTATTTAAACGATTTTCTGATAGAATTCTTTGCCATCTTCCTTTGAATCCACCATGATTTTCTGAGTAAGATCATGGTTTCAATCCACCATTGCAAAGATGAAAATGTCACGAAGTAGGGGTTTGTGGTAAGAAATCATTAGCGACTGCAAAAAAACAACGAAAATTATTAGTTAGATTAGGTATACTGAGTGAAAAATAGCAACTTTTGTCCCAAAAAAAGTTAATCAAGTAAACAATGTCTTGAAAACTATCATATCTCAGACAATTTGAAGAGGGGATTGAAGATCGAACCTCTGGATGTTGGTGGAACAACGACAACGTGCATAGTCGCGTTGTTGGGAGGTAAAGCCAACCGGAGTGGATAGAGCTTTCCATTTACGATGTTTCTTGAACACACAATGACATCTTCGAGCCCTGTTTGTTCCTCCAACTTTTGCGACAAGTCCTCTAATCCGTGCCCTTTAAACGTGAACGAAGCCTCTTCGATTGCCTCATTGAAATTCCCATCATCGTCCGCCACATAATAGTATATTAGTCTCCCTTCAGACTTCCTTGTTGGATCTTCGAACTTACCACTCGCCTGATCAGTTAGAACAATGTTTCAAACACTTGAGTATTGAATAATAAGTACGTATATGCACTCAAGAGACAAAAAGAAGTTGAATTGTCTGTTCTGATTGTGCAGCATCTCTTAGGCTCCGTTTGGATAGAGTGATTTGAAATCCAGAATTTGAAATGAGTGGATTTCAAATCATCTCAAGTTAACTCAAATCCACCAAAATGACTCAAAGTTTACTCAAAAAGAAAACCATGGATTTCAAATCCACATCTATCCAAATACTACCGATGAATTTGCTACAATAAATTACAAATTTCTTCTCAAATCCATTCATTCAAATGGACCCTTAAAGAAATGTCTACCATCTATTGGTAAAGTAAAAGAGATGCCGCACAATTAGGCAAAAATTTGACTTGAAGACAAAAGAAGTTGGATCGACAATCTATTGCCTAATTAATAGACATTAGAAGATCTAACTTCTACTTTCTAGAAAGTCGATCCTTACCTAATTATGCATCATTCATAAACATGATAGGACATGATGCACAATTAGGTAAGGATGCCACATAAAGTAGAAGTTAGATCTCGTATATTGCCTAATCATGCAACCACCCCTACTACATTATCAAAACCACAACGATTCATCAAGACCAACAAGAGATTCTACGCAATTACATAAGAATATGTGGCCGGTTTCATCTATTTCCTAACTATGCAGCATCTCCAACTGCATGCACTAACAGAATGACAACCATCCATCGATGCATGAAGCGGGAGATGATGCACGGTCAGAAAAAGAATCCGACTCACGGAAAGAATTATGAAAACGAACGAACCGTGTGACTAGGAACACGAAAATGGAACGAGTGAGAGGCCAAATCATCATCATCATCCAAGGAACCAGATCTCGAAACTTTAGGAGGCGAATCGGGTCGAATTTCGACAACATCAACCTCCCACAAAATCCAACCATGGTGTCTATGAGGAATATCATGAGTGATGGAGTTTCTCCAAGGTGGCAACCCTCCATTAGCGCGCAAGAAATTGCCATACCTAGTTTTGAGCTTCACTAACATCCCATCTCTCAAGGGCTCCCATTCGACCGACGAATCGAGCTTCCTTGGCAGGCTTTGGACCACCTTCCGACCAGTTACTCCGAGGAGAAACTCCTCGTCCAAAGCTCGAAGGTATCTGCCATAACAGCTCTTCAAACGAAGCACGTTTTCGACACCTTCCACGAATTCGACTGTCCATTTCACAGATTTGGAAGTGCCAGATCGATCTTGGATCACCTTCTCTTCATCTGAATCTGCTGTTAAATATTTGTTGTGATGGCTTCTCAGCCTCACAGACTTGGCTTTCTTGAAGAAATCCATTCCAGAAACCTGTCATTTCACATCCCAATTAGATTACGATCATCAATTGCATGCAAATTCATGCAAACACTATCAACAATACTCATCTTGAATCTATATATGTGTATGTATATATATATATATATATATACCTGCATTTTCAGAAATCTACGATCTCAAATGGGATTTCGAAGATCGATGGATCTTTCACCAGATCATAACAATTTTTCTTATTTTAATCTTTTCGATTTTGGGTGATCTGCTGAAAATTGTTTTGCTTTTTGCCCACGTATTTAATTTCATTAAAATGTTTTATCTTTTGAATTCAGTTTTTTTTTTAAGAAATTAAAATGAAATTGGGAAAATAAATTGAACTATATATGAAATAACTTATGTGATACTAAAAGTATACTGAAATGAGCAAAATAATTTTATATTTACGTTGAAAAAGTCAAATGATCTTGACACAAAATTTGATGAAGCTTTTTCATGTTTGACTCGTAAAAATTATGTTGTTCAACTCTATTTGTTTATTAATTTTAACACATGGGAACTTTATTGATGTAAAGATCAATGATTTGGATCTGAGACTATAAATAGGTCGATTTCCGTGTAAAAATACACTTTTATAAGTTGTGGGTGTATAGTTCCATTTTTTTTTTTACTCTTTAACTTTTTATTTGGATAATTTTATTTATTATCTTTTCGGCTCACGGTTTCCTCTTTTATGTTCTGAAAATTCAGAATATTGACTCAAATTCAGTCGGAATTATCATATCGATCTAAATTTACATTTGATTAGCAGGTGACACTCTATAAGGAAAGGTAGCTTGAAAAGTTAATGGACAAAATTACCATAATAAAAAAGTTATCTCAAACAAAAATAACCCGAAATCCAAGATACTCATGCTAATCAGATGCCAATTCAGCCTAATTTGAGTGTTCGGACTGAATTTTAGTTTAATTTCTGAGTTTTTAGAAGATAAATAAAAGTGCTAACCCGAAAAAAGGAATGGACAAAAGTGTCGTAATAGATCAGATAATGGTTAAAAAATAATTAATTTTTTATTACTTATTAAATAATGTATTTCAAGATGCAATATTATTAAAATTTTAAGCATTCTATGGCAACTTTGATGATCATGACATGTCTGCCAAATGCCAATGACGACTAGGTCAACCTCTTTATTCTATTTTAAATCTTTGATTTTTATATTATAAAAAAAAGTGTTAACAAACTTTTTATTCTATTATCATCTTACATATTAAAAAAATGTACGATTTAAAATAGAGAATATAACCACCTATCAATATTGCTGCAGACAATTAATTAATTGGTTAATAAATATGACAACAATATTGTAGGCCACTTGATATTTATTCCTTTTTATTTATTTTGTGAGTTCTTCACAGTTCCATCAGATTGAAAAGTGATGCATTATGTTGACCGTGATTATTCCAAATTTTTAAAAATGATAAAATAGCAATATTTATTTTACTTATTTATTAAAATAAATTTATTCAATTTCTTTTTAAAGTCTTTGAAAGCATATATAGAAACAATCAAACAATTGAATACATTAGAAAATTGGCTAATTTAATTAGTTTTTTTCAGATAATTTTGTTAATTCATTCACCTAAAATTCACCAAAAAATTAATTATGAGATCGAAGAAGTATTTTCTTCCACACTTTATTGTATTAAAATATCAAATAAAATATTAACGATATTACTAATATACAGACAATACTAGAAATCATTCAAATTCCAATAGAAAAACAATTTCATCGGTACTTTTCCGTTGGAATATACAACCACCAATAAAATCTCAACATTATTCCAACGGCGTTGAATTACGTTGGAAATTCTATTGGAAATTATAAAAATTCCAACAGCGTTGAATTCCGTTGGAAATTTTGTTGGAATTTATAAAAATTCCAACGGTTATTTTTTCCGTTGGAATTTTCTATTGAAATTTGGTTGTTTTTTAGTACTGAGATAAAAATGCAACAAAAATCTTTCAATAATTAAAAAGAATATGTGTTGAAACTTTGATGTAGTCATCCATCTCTCACCCCACCAAACTCAATAATTGTTGTACAATGTAAAGGATAATAAATTATTTTTAATTCTTTTAATTAATGAAAATTAAGCAAATAAAATGAAATTTAGTCACAGATATATTACCAGAAATAAAGAGAAAATAAAAATGAAGAAAATAAAGTATACCTGTTTAATAGACATATCACCCAACTTGCTTTTATTCCGTACAACCGGCGACCCGATCTCCGGCGAGCCGGAAAAGTCATCGGCAAACGATGAAAACCTAGATTCCGGCGAGAAATAACCCGAACCCGAATTCGAATCCGAATCCGAAAGTGAAATGTCCATAATATCCACACTCCATAGCACCCAACTCTGCGTTGCCGTCCTATGTGGCACGTCGTGCGTAACGGAGTTTCTCCACGGCGGCGTGCCACCGTTAGCTCTCAAGAACTTCCCCTCCCCCGTCATGAGCTTTACACTCACGCCGTCTTTCACCGGCGTCCACTCGACACCAACGTCCGTTAGGGTTTGGAGCACCTTCTTCCCCGTCATCCCGAGGAGAAACGGCTCGTCTGACGCCGTCAGGTACATCCCATGGCAGCTCCTCAGACGGATTCTGTCACGTTTCCCGTCCACGTACTCCACTCCCCACCGCGCGTTGCGAGACGCGCCGTTACGGCTCTGACGGACGGTCACTTCGTCCTCGTCGGCGATTAGGTATTTCCCATGGTGGCTTTGCAGCCTCACCGCTTTCGCTTTGCTGAAAAACCCCATTCCCTCCTGTTTAATCAGACCTTTCAAAACCCATTCTAGAGAGAGAAAGTGAAGAGAGAGATTCATGCAGTATTTCATACCTGTCTAGAGCTGACGTAAGCAGACCTGTCGGAAACGACAGACGGCCACCGCATCTCCGCCGCGAGGGAGGATCCGCGCCGCCGCTCGAGAGGCGTCGCCGGCGAACTAGGGCAGGAAGAATCATCATCCATTGCAGAATTAAAACTCGAAGCCAAGCTTGGCAAGTAGTGGTCATCACCCAAATCCGACAAGTCCACGTCATCAACGTCCCACAAAACCCAATCTTGTGTGGCTGTTCTATGAGGAAGGTCATGGGTGATGGAGTTCCTCCATGGTGGGGTCCCACCATTGGCCCTCAAGAACTTGCCTCCTTTGCTCCTTAGTTTCACTCTATACCCCTCCTTGATCGGCTCCCACTCGATCGAACCATGACCCGATCGCTTGTCTCCAGCGGTCTGCACTACTTTCTTACCCGTCATTCCAAGCAGGAAAGCCTCATCGCTTGCGGTCAAGTACGAGCCGCGACAGCTCTTCAGGCGGATGACGTGGGGGTTCCCGGCAACCAGCTCCACCGTCCATCTCGCCTTATTTGAAGAGCCGTTGCGGCTCTGACGTACGGACTCCCCGTCGTCGTCGGCGACGAGGAACTTTTCGAGGTGGCTCTTGAGCCTCACGGCATTGGCATTGTTGAAAAACTCCATGATAGGAGAGTATGTAATAACCTATCTAGTTTGGGAAAAGTTAGGTTTGTATCTTAGTGTGTGGTTTCTTCTTGCGTTCAATATCAAATAAATTGTGTAGGAATTTGGTTAATTTGTGAAAATAAAAATCAAGTTTTCTATAAATTAAATGAGTTGACGAAGAAGTTTGGAGGGTTGCAATTGTTGACTATCATTAATTTGTTAATTTGTTTTGTAGCAGAAATGTAATGCAACTTGCAAGAGTTCTCACATTAATGGGGTGATTTCGATGGTCGTCACAGTGATCGTTGCTAAACCAAAATTTAGATTCTTATTCGATCCATGTTAGAACAAATATGGTTCACAGAAACTAATTTGAGATGGTCATTGTTGTGAGGTGGATTTTCTTTACTCATTAACTCAATCAATTTTCATGAATTTATAAGTGGATTGTGAAATATGGGTTAACTCGTCTCACGTAAAAAGATTTATAAGACGGTCTCATATAAGACTTACTCAATATTGTTCTAACAATATATAATTTTATTTGAAAATTACTGTTATTATGAGATTATTAAAACTGTATATAGTGAATTCGGGTAGGGTTAGATTCGTGCCCATGGGCACCTAAGTCCTCCTTTTCATATGTGGCACACCTTTTCATATATGGCATTTATTTTTTATCTTATTTTCATGCACACTACCAACTCCAATTTATCATATAATTACTTACAATTAAAAATATATATATATGTTGGCATTGTGAGAAAAAAGAACCCTACCCAGAGTACGGGTGGGAAAAATATCGGGAAAAATACCGAAATGTCGAAATATTGAGGTTATCGTACAGAAAAAATATCGAAAATATTGAAAATTTCGATATACCAAAAATCTCGATACGATACCGATTCGGTAAAGTTTCGGTATGATACTCCCAAAATTTCGGTATTTCGGTAATTTTTCATTTCGATATACCGGTATTTTCGATATACCAAAATTTCGTTATGTAATTTTCATTTCGATATAACGATATTTTCGGTACATATTTTTCATTTCGGTATGACCGTATTTTCGGTATATCGAAAAATTTCGATATACCGATATGAAACGGTATGACTACTTATGATACCGAAATTTTGGTATAATGATTTTTCGGTACGATCACAGTATGAAATCTTTTGATACCGAATTTTTTGGTATGGTATTGGTATGGAGTTCTTGGTACGGTATACCGACCCTAACGCAGAGAGTAGAAAATTGGTGATAGATTTTGCAAGTTAGGAACTTACTCAAATTAAGGTTGAAATTTTTTGTTTAGGTATTTTTCCCCAATTTTAATTTTCATTTCTATTTTATGATTCTACTTCTTTTTTCATTTTGTATTTTTTCTTTTCACCTTTTTTTTTTATCTTGCATTTCATTCCACATGTATGCATTTTTTATTTATGAATTAATTTTTTTAATGATGTTCCATTTTTTAAATTTGTTTTTTTTTTTCATTTTGTATATTCTTTCTTTCTCATTGTCTTTTTTCATTACATCTTTTGTGTTTTTGATCTTGATTTTATCCAAAATTTATGCAACTTTGTTTTATTAAATACTTAAATGATGTGGCATTTTTTAAAATTTTGTTTTTTTTTGAATAAATGACTTGGTACTCCTATACAAGGATGAAAATATCGGTTTCGGTGGATATATCGGTACCTTAATTTTACATATCGATGCATATATCGGTTTCGTGGAAATATCAGTACATTTATTTTCCCGATATTTTATACCGATATTTACCGATATTTTCCCTACATTTACCGATATTTTTCTATTTTTTTCAATGTTTACCGATATTTTCTTGATATTCATAAATTTTTTATAAGTTTTACCTGAAACCAGTGATATGGAAATTTAGCAAATAATTATTAATATTTCATTTATTTTTTACCAAAAAATGAAAATACCGGAGATATGTCGTTACCGCCTGTTTTTGTTTCGGTCACGTGAAAAAATGGAAATATCGAAAATATATGAGAGATATATCGGGATATCATCATTGCTCCTATATCAAAGTAAAAATGGGAATATCCATTATATATATGATGAAAGAGTGACACTTGTGTGCCCTAGGGGCATGGTGCCCCCAAATTAATCATCATACTGTGTTAAATATATACTTTACAGGTACCATGTATATACTCTTCAGGTATCACATATATACTCTTATATACATATGATACTTGTAGAGTATATTTATAATACCAAGAAACATAACATCTATAGAACATATATATAACACCTGAAGAGCATGTATATAACACCTAGATCTATGACCCTATGTACCCCAGGGGTATATTAGTTTTTGCCATGATGAAATTTTTAAATTCAAACTAAAGTAAAAATGGAAAAGTGGGAACATCCATTTCATATATGGTGAAAATTTAAAATTCATATAAATGATTTTGTATGTGATTTTTAAGTTATAATAATTAAAAAAATACATGTAACAAACTATTTTATCTATCACAATTTTTAGATGTTGAATACAAGTGGTGATAGGGTTTAAAAGCCTTAAAAAAAAAGATAATGAGAGCAGCTACAGATATCGTGGAAATATAAGTCTATCGTAGTTATAAAGTATTTTAAAGATTGGAACTACAGACGACAAATTTTTATATGGACCGTCTCACGGATCCCACTTTATGAGACGAGTCAATCCGACTAAGTCAAAAGTTAACGATCAAAGTCAAAGTCAATAGTGAACGGTCATTGGTCAAAAGTCAACATCAAATAACGACCAATCAATGTTGTTGACCAAAAATATTATATAGTATATGTTAATGTAGTACACGATATACATAAAAGTATTACATTTTTTATAAGATAATATTTTTATGTGTATCATGTGTGACAAAATTTTGAAAAATTATGTAATATTTTTGTGTGTTGTAGGTATTACTTTTCAATAAATTAAGTAATACGTTTGTAAAATAGTATGATATTGGATTTGGTTAGAGTGTATGAAAATATGTAATACTTTTATGTGTATTAGGTAATATTTTTCAATATATCATCTAATACTTTGGTAATATATTATACATTATATGTATACAATACAAAAGTATTATTTGATCTATATAAAAATATTATTTGATCTATGGAAAAGTATTACCTAATACACACAAAAATATTATATTATGAGAACATAACATCATGTAATATTTTTATTTGCAACATGTAATACTATTGATCATCAACAAGTAATACTTTTATGTGTAACATGTAATACTATTGAAATCAACAGGTAATACTTTTATGTGTATCATGTAATACTGTGAAGTATTAGATTATATATAGAAAAATATTGTCTAATATACATATGTAATACTTTTATGTACAACATGTAATATTATTGAAATCAACAAGTAATACTCTCATAAAGTAACATTTTTATGTACATCATGTAATACTTTTATGTGTAACATGTAATACTATTGAAATCAACAAGTAATATTTATATATGTATCATGTAATACTATGAAATATTAGATGATATACAGAAAAGTATTGTTTAATATACAAATATAATATTTTTATATACAACATGTAATACTATTGAAATCAACAATAATACTATCATAATGTAATGTTTTTGTATGCAACATGTAATAATATTGAAATTAACAAGTAATACTTTTATGTATATCATGTAATACTTATATATGTAGTAAATTAAAAGTATCACATGATGCAATTAGAACAACAATATTACATTATGAATTTAATACTTTTGTATATGACATGTAATACTTTTATGAATGTCAGGTAATACTTTTTGTCAACGGCGTTGAATGAATGACCGGTCGTTGACCATTGACCATTGATTTTTGATCGGATCGGGTTGACCCGTCTCACGGAATATGATACGTGAGACGGGTATCTCACAAGACTCACCCATTAAAGATAAATTTTATCAATCTAATGTTTGAAAAATTGGAAACAAATATGTGATTGGAACTAGAGGTTATGAAAATAAATCAACTTTAACAAACCTTCAATCATTCATACTAAACCAAACACTCAAATTACATCAGTGAGCATTATAATCTCACCAAATATATCAATCTCTTTCAAACCCAACATGTGTACCAAACGGGCCCTAGTGATATTATGGAAATATCAAGTCTATTGTGGTTATGAAAGATAAATCTTATCAATATAATATTTTAAAGATTGATAAATCTTATCAATCTAGTGTTAGATATATAGTGTTGGCAAAAACTTTCATACCCCCGGTGCACCGTACCCCCAAAGGTATTATTAGTTTGGTATTAAGTATATATCCATATCAGTGTATTCATAAGGTATTAGTGGTATATTCTTGAAGGTATTAGTGGTATACTCATAAGGTATTAGTTGCATATTCATAAGGTATTATGTGTATAATTGAAATATATATTTTAGTGAAGGTATTATTAAGGTATTATTTGTTACATGTTAATGTATTACTCATATTACTTAAAGGTATTACAATAAGTGTTTGGGGGCACGCAAGACCTACTCTTCATTCTAAGATCTTAATTTGATAGTTTCAATCTTAAACGGGTGAGAATTATCTTTCATAAAACACCTTCATAGATAACTTATCTTTCGAGTCTAGCAGATTTGCACATTTGAAGTCATCAAATCAATAATTTAGAATATGCTTTTTAAAGATTTTCAAATTCAAATACAAAATATTGTATAACAAAATTCGTAAAAAGAAAGAAGTAAGATAAAGAAATCATATCCGCAGCCATCAATTCCAATTGGATTAATTATATCTAACATTTGAATTGTGAGAAAGTACATTTGAAATTTGAATTTTTCGATTCAAAACTTTCGATCAATATAAAAGTATAATTAAAAAGGAAATATTACTTTTCATCCGCTAAGTATCATGTTTCGTAACTTCACTTTCTTTCCGATTTTGGTCCGATTTTCGCCGGAGGCTGACGTGGCAGCCGTAATCTACTGATGTAGCCCGAAACCCTAATCCCCAATTCAGATTTTAATTTTGCCTCAATAGACATATAAATATATTATTTTTCTGATTTCCAAGAATAAAGATTTGATAGGAAATTTTTATATATTATTATTACATTAGGGTGTATTTCATTTATTATATATATATATATATATATAATTCAATACAAGTGTAAATACCGATTTGTTAACTTCAACAGTCAACACCATTATTTTATATAATCCGATAGTATTATAAACCATGAATAATATAATTATATTGTATGAATTATTTAGTTTTACACGTGGAAATTGAATGAAATTCACACTTTTAATCAAAATTTTATATTTGAATTATAAATATAATATTAGTAATTTTTATTTAGTTCACAATTTAAAACTCGAAATCATTATAGCCCAAAACTCGTTATGGGACCAAATAGAGAAATTTTAATTTAATATCTTTAATTATAGAGTAAAACTTGTGTGTCCCGGGAGTACGGTGTCCCCAAATTAATCATTTAAATATATATTCTACAGGTATCATATATATACTCTTCAGATATCACATATATACTTTTATATACATATGATACATGTAAAGTATATTTATAACACCAAGAAACATAACACACATATAGTATATTTATAACACCTTAAGAGCATGTATATAACACCTAAATTCGTGCTCCATCACTATATATCAAATCTTGCATCCAGTACTGTACGTACTACATATCAAATCTTGCATCCAGTAATGTACGTACAATCCATAATTGTTGGGATTCATGTTTTAAATATAACAAAAACTCAATTTTAAATCATGATTAATCACATTTACCTTAATTAATTACCATAAAATATATGATCTAAAAAGAAAACCTATTAATTCTCACACTCAGGACATTCAAAGTGCAACCGAGATCCCAAAAGTATGAAATCCCTATATTCGTCCTCGCCACGTCAGCAGGGAAGTCAAAGGTTGACCAGAAACCAACAATCCCAAAATAGATCTGAGTGGTGAGTCACAGAATCCGTTGAACAAATCGCCGAAGAATTAGGGTTTGAAATTCAAAGCAGCATTTCAACAGCTCGCCCACGAAAATCGCAAACGATCTGCTCCCTCGAGAGTGTATCTTCTATCCTGAGCACCGGGTGGATTGCACCGGGTGTATCAGGTCATAACACGTGTGCCCGTTTATTCTTTTTAGACATTTGATTTTGTAACTTCAAAGGCGGATTTGAAGTGAGAGAGAATTAAACTGCAGACACGTGTTGTGATCTTACACAGCCAGTGCAGTCGACCAGGTGTAGGATAGAAGATCCGACCCCGTGTGAAAAGGGCTCTATAAAAAATGAGTGGAGTGAGTTCCCCAGCACACGGCGGAGAATGATGACAGTGAAAGGCGGAAGCAGTCCAGCGTGTGCAGCGTGCAAGTACCAGCGGCGGAAGTGCAGCCCCAACTGCCCCCTCGCGCCATACTTTCCGGCGACTCAGCTGAAGACCTTCCAGAATGTTCACCGCCTCTTCGGCGTCTCCAACGTCACCAAGACGCTGGAGAAGCTGCAGACGAGGGACGAGAAGGAGGACGCCATGAAGTCGATCATCTTCGAGGCGGAGATGCGCGAGCGCTTCCCCGTGCATGGGTGCTGCGCCATCATCGCGCAGCTCCGCCTCCAGCTGCACCTCGCCTGCGACGAGCTGCACCAAGTCCATGCGCAGCTCGAGGCCTGCAGGGACCAGGCGGCGGTGGCACCGCCGCCTGCTGCAGCAGCTTTTGGGTTTGATGGTGAGTATAGTGGCGGCGGCGGTAATATGTTTCTATACGATGATGAGGCGAAGCCGTTGCTGGCTTTGGAGGGCTTGAGAAACGAGAACAGCTTGCTTGCGATCCAAGCTCAAATGGACGCGTTTGGCTTGCATCAGAATTTGGATGTGAATAATCAGGGTTTGGATGTGAATTGTGAGGATGATAATTTTTTAAGTAGCTGCGATTCGTCCGATCAGACGTTGCCGGAGAAGAAGGCGGGATCCGGCTGTCGGAGGGAGTTGAAGACGGCGGCAGCGGGGTTCAGCTTGACGACGGTGAAGTGATTTGGAGATTAAGATTGGGTTCGGACCGGGCCTGTGTACTGTGCTGCTGAATAAAAGCGGGGCCGGGGCCGGGGCCGGGTTCGGGCTGGGGTTAGAGGTGGAGAAGAGTGAGAGGAGGAGAGATTGAGTTCTGAAATCTTTTGTTATGGGGCTTAGAGGGAGGGAGAGACTGAGTTTTGAAACATCTTTTGTTAAGGATTTTATAGGTTTTATGGGGCTTATTGGAGGGAAGTTTTGAAAGAGAGATTTGAACTTTTTTTTAGGATTTTATAGTTTTTATGGGGCTTATTAGACGTGAGAGTGAGTTTTGCGTTTTGTTTAGGATTTTATGGTTTTTATGGGGGAGAGGATAGAGACTGAATTTTTATTGCTGTGTTCTTGGATAATTTTCTAAGCGTTTCAGATTGCCTTTTTTTTAATTTAATTATTTTATCCTATTTTATTAACATTATTCTATGCCTGCATTCTTGCTTGATTATTACGGTGAAGGTTAGGCTCCTGGTATCCGGTGGTATCTTGGTGATGTTCTGCTCGATGAAGTGGGTGAAGGGTGTCGTGCGGTTATGTTGGATCCAGGTGGTATCTCGGTGGAGTTGGTGAAGATTGTCGTGTTTGAAGGGTGTCGTCTTGCTCGGTGAAGTGATCCAGGTATCTCGGTGAATCGGTGAAGTGATCCAGGTATCTCGGTGAATCCAGGTATCTCGGTGAAGTGGGTGAAGACTGTTGTTGTTGTGTTTGAAGGCTGTTGTGTTTGGGTGTCGTCTTGCTCGGTGAAGTGATCCAGGTATCTCGGTGAATCCAGGTATCTCGGTGAAGTGGGTGAAGACTGTTGTTGTTGTGTTTGAAGGCTGTTGTGTTTGAAGGGTGGGTGAAGACTGTTGTGTTTGAAGGTGTTTGAAGGGTGTTGTGTTGCTGGGTGATGGATTGGTGGGGTGAGGTGATGTAGTGGATTGGAGGTCCGGGGGTGTGGTGATGTAGTGGATTGGAGGTCCGGGTTGGTGGATTGGGTGAAATGAAAGTGAATGTGAGGATTGAGTTTTGAGTGTCGTTGGTGAAGTAAATTGAATGGGAGAAATGAAAGTGAATGTGAGGATTATGAATGGGCATGTGGTGGTGAAGTAGGGTTCGGGTATCATGGGGTGAATCTGGTATTATGTTGTTTGGACTCGGTGGGTGAGTATGTTATTGATGGTGGGTGAATCTGGTATCATGTTGTTTGGACTCCGTGGGTGAATCTGGTATCATGTTGTTTGGACTCCGTGGGTGTGTTTTAGATAGGGTTCGAGTAAATGTTACTGCTGGTGGGTGAAGAAGGTAGGTAGCATGTGGTGAGTGAAGTAAGGTTCGGGTATCATGTTACTTTCGCGTACTGCTGGGTGAAGTAAGGTTTGGGTATATGTTACTTCCGCCTGGGTGAGTTACTCCGCCTGGGTGAAGTAAAGGTAGCATGAAGCAGGGTGGGTGTAGGGTGGGTGAAGTAAAGGTAGCATGAAGCAGGGTGGGTGTAGGGTGGGCGAAGTAAGTGAAGTGAATCTAATCTGTTATTTGTGGATGAAGTGAGTGAAGTAAATCTGTTGCTCGTGGGTGAAGTAAGGTAGGGTGGGTGAAGTAAATCTACTGCTCGTAGGTGGTGAAGTAAATCTGCTGCTCGTGGGTGAAGTAAGGTAGAGTGGGTGAAGTAAATCTGTTGCTCGTGGGTGAAGTAAGGTAGAGTGGGTGAAGTAAATCTGCTGCTCGTGGGTGAAGTAAGGTAGGGTGGATGAAGTAAATCTACTGCTCGTGGGTGAAGTAAGGTAGGGTGGATGAAGTAAATCTACTGCTCGTGGGTGAAGTAAGGTAGGGTGGATGAAGTAAATCTGCTATTCATTGTTTGGTCTCCCTGGTGTGAGTGAAGTAAATCTGCTGCTTGTAGGTGAAGTAAGGTAGGGTAAGTGAAGTAAATCTACTGCTCGTGGGTGAAGTAAATCTACTGCTCGTGGGTGAAGTAAATCAACTGCTCGATCTCAGTATGTTGTTTGGTCTCAGTGAAGTAAATCTGCTGCCTCGTGAGTGCTCGTGAGTGAAGTAAGGTAGGGTGAAGTAAATCTGCTGCTCGTGAGTGAGTGAAGTAAATCTGCTGCTCGTGGGTGAAGTAAATCAACTGCTCGATCTCAGTGGGTGGTTGGGTGAAGTAAATTTGCTACTCGGTGGGGTGGAATGAAAGTGAATGTGAGGATTATGAAAGTGAATGTGAATTGGAGTGAATGTGGGGTTGGGTGGGGTGAATTGGAGGTTATGGTTGTAGGTATCAATTTTGCTGGTGAATTGGAGGTTTGGGTGGAATGAATTGAAGGTTATTTTATCTTTTTTTTATTAGTATAGAAAGTGAAATTTATTATTTTATCTTTTTTTTTATTAGCATTATTCTCAAGAGGTTTTATGTCGTCATTCAATTATGAAATAAAATACAAAAAAAAAAAAAAGATACATTCAATCATAAAATAAAATACAAAAAAGTGGAATATGGAATATATGATGAAGTTTTGGATTACGTTAAATGTTTTTGTATTTAGGATATTCAATTTTGAAAAATATAGAATATATGATATTTTGGATTTTGTTAAATTGATTTTGAAAAAATGAAGAATATATGATATTTTGGCTTTCATTAAATGTTTATGTATTTAGGATATTCGATTTTGAAAGAATAAAAAGATACGAAAAAAATGGAATATAATGTATATGTAGGATATTTGATTTTGATTATATTTTGGATTTCATTAAATGTTTATGTACTTAGGGTATTTGATTGTGAAAGAATAAAAAGATATGAAAATCGATTTTGATAATATGGATTATATGATATTTTGGATTTCATTATTGACATAAAATATGGAGGGTGAAATGAAAGTTTATGTGTTTTTACACAGGAATGTGGATATTCGATTTTAAAATTCATTTCTATGATTAAGGACATATATAATTAAAAGGTCTTAAATAAGATTTACTTTTAATTAAAACACATAAAATTTTTGGATTTCGGGTATGAAGGGTGAAATAAATGTAGTTTTTAATTTTTTTGAATAAATTCGAATTTTCAAATTTTAACTCACACATGTGTTTTCTATGTAGTATTGAGGATATTTGATTTTGAAATTCTCGATTTTTCAATTAAAGGTAGATGTTTTTTTATTTTGAAATTATAGATTTTTAAATTAAAGGTAAATAATAAAAATTTGTGTATGTTGATATGTTTTTGTTTAGGATTGAGAATATTTGATTTTGAAATTTTTGAATTAAAGGTGAATAATAAAATTTGTGTATGTTTATAGGCTAAAATTAGTATATTAAATGTTAGTCAAATTAATATTTGAAAAATGTTATTGTGTAATATTATTTGTTAGTTGAGGTAATGTTAATAATTAATGATTGTGTTTTTTATAAATAAAATAAAATTTTTGATATATTATATAATTTATTATAACCTTAAAACAAAATAGACAGTTAAAACAAAATAGAATTTTCCTTTGAATTAGTATTGATGATATTCGATTTTGAAATTCTCGATTTTTGAATTAAAGGTAAATGTTTTTTTTTTAGGATTGAGGATATTTAATTTTGAAATTCTTGATTTTGGAATTAAAGGTAAATAAAAAAAAGTTTGTGTATGTATATGTTGATTGAGGATATTCGATTTTAATATCCTTATTTTTGAAGATATTTTTCTGTAGGAGGTGATATTCGATTTTGAAATTCTCGAATTTTCAATTAAAGATAAATAATAAAAATTTGTGTATGTTTATGTTTTATGTGTTTCTATGTAAGATCGAGTATATTCGATAACTCTAGAGTATTGTTCAACCGATGTACAACTAACTCAATATGACAAATGACAAAGTAAAGACAGTTGGAAAAACAAGAATGAAAAGCTTAGTAAAAGCTTACTAACCTTGCTTAGGAAAAGAACCTGAAATGTGGACGTTATTTCTTAGGTAACTCACCACAAGATACAACTAACTTAATAAACCTGAAGTTGCTTAGGAACCTGAAATGTGGTTGTGGACCGTTATTTCTTAGGTAACTTACCACAAGATAGAACTAACTCAATAAACCTAAAATGTAAACCGTTATTTCTTAGGGGTGACTCACCACAAGGTACAACTAACTCAATAAACCTGAAATGTGGACTGTTATTTCTTGGGTAACTCACCACAAGGTACTACTAACTCAGACAAATGACAAAGTAAAGACAGTTGGAAAAACAAGAATGAAAAGCTTATAGTAACCTGAAGTTGCTTAGGAACCTAAAGAACCTAAAATGTGGACCGTTATTTCTTAGGTAACTCACCACAATCAAGTTGCTTAGGAACCTGAAATGTGGACTGTTATTTATTAAGTAACTCACCACAAATGATAAAAAATCATATTTCTTGAGTATTGTTAATTGTCAAACATAATACCTTCACAACCTTGGATTACTACTAAACAGGGATACGATTACTACTAAACTGGAATACAACTAATTCAATATAACAAAATAAAGAGAACTCAAAAAATAACAAATGAAAAGTAGAACTATTGCAGAGAAGGATAGAAACACTTGGATGCATTTATTGGATAGTGGTTGTGATTGGTTAATCAACAATAGTTTATACTTTGTAGGGATATATATGTATAGGTCTTTAGTAGTTCAATTCTTGCATATATATATATATAGTGATCTAGGTTATACTTCTATGTAATTTATGTAAAAAGTTAAGTAGAAGATTTTCAAAATGGTGGTCTTGCTTTTATGAATATTGTTTCCTTACTTACCTTTAGTGTTTTTTTTTTTTTTTTCCGTGTTTGAAGATTTTCAAAATGGTGATCTTGCTTTTATGAATATTGTTTCCTTGCTTACCTTTAGTGTATTTTTTTATTTTGTTTCGTGTTTAGGCTATAGAGTTATGCTCAAGCTATGGACCCAAAGATCCATATTTTTTAGTCCGAGCGACCACAAAAATGCATACATTTTTTAATCGAAGCATATTGATCAAAGTCCAAGTGAGTCGAAGTGAAAGACCATATTTCTTAGTATATTCCAAGTATATTGACTAAAGTCCAAGTGAGTCGAAGTGAAAGACCATATTTCTTAGTACAAAGTGACAGCAAAGAATTGAGAGCCACATTTCTCAATTTAAGATTTTAAGTGAGATGTCGAAACCGTTAGCTATCTTAATCCATATTTCAAAGACCTTGTAAATTCATATTAGGCAAAAACTTTTATGAGTCAGGTGCATGGATCTAAGATCCATGCACCTGGTCCGACCCGTTCACGTGCCCAAAACGCGCCTCCCACGCGCATGCACGTTCTCCCACGCGCTGGAGACTTGTCCTGAAGCTCATCCAGAATTCGCTCAAATAGACCAACCTTTGTGTATAATTAAACCAACCTTTGTGTATAGTTAGACCAACCATGTGTAGGTAGGTCTAACTATATACAAAGGTATGTCTAACATATATAAAGATATGCTTAACTATATATAAAGGTATGTCTAACATATACAAAGGTATGTTTAAGTATACATAAAGGTATATCTAACACAACGTAAAGGTATGTCTAACATAACGTAGTGGTATGTGCCAAAATTCAAAAATCAAGCCAAAAAAAGACAAGGCATGGAATCTGGGCTGAACTAGTATGTTTAACATAGCTTAAAGGTATGTCTAACATAACGTAAAGGTATGTCTAACATATACTATTGGTATGTGATTTTTTTCAAAAATCATGAGCGAAAAAAAAAAAAGAGGGTGCGGTCCCCCCGACCCGGATTCGACCCGGGTGCATGGATCTAAGATCCATGCACCTGATTCACAAGAGACTTACTCTTCATATTAATAGCCTTAGTGACAAAAAAGTAACCTGACCCACATCTCTTAGCCCTAATCACTGTAGAACTCATTTAGTCATGGTGATGACAAAGATCCACATAAGAACTCACTTGTACATATATAACTAATTTTCTTTTAGAATAGATTCTCTAGAGAGTTGCGGAATTTGTATATAAAGTTTGGCAAAATATTTTAAGCAATCAATGCACCCGGGTCAACCCTCCCACGCACCCCCACGCGTCTGATGGGTGCGTTCAAACCCACTAAGATTCGCTCCGGACAGTCATACTCTTACGTTATGTTAGAGTTATTTTCATGTTATGTTAGTATTACCCTCATGAAGGTCACTCTAACATAATATGAAGGTGTGATTAACATTGTTATTTACCTTCATGTTATGTTAATATTACTTTCATGTTATGTTAGTGTTACCTTCATGTTATATTAGTGTTATATTCGTGTTATTTTAGTTCAATGATTTTAAACTAAGGGTATGAAATCTGGAGATGAGGTCACATTAATATAACGCGAATGTAACTCTAACATAACACAAAGGTAACACTAACATAACATGAAAGTAACGACCAAAACATGCGAAAAAGGTAAAAAGGCGAGTTTGGCGGGCTAGCCCAGCCCGCGCGCGGCCCAGTTGCACGGATCTCAGATCCGTGTAACTGATGCACAGGAGAGTGTAACTCATAAAGTTTAACATACTTAAAAACTTGTATGAAATGCTTTTAGGATCGATTTTGTGTGACCAATTTTGTTAGGCGAATCTTTTTTACTCCTGAAACAAACTTATTTCAACTATTATATATATATATATATATATATATATATGAATTATGGGTTGTTTATTGATGATCCGTCTTACGGTTGTGGGTTATGTATTAATCACATAAACTCACTCACTTTGTCTAAAATTAATGGAAGGGTTGAATAATGTAAATATATAATACAATTATCAAAATAATTAACACGAAATTATTTATATTACTTAGGAAATCTAACATATATTACAACAATTAAGTAATATATTAGTCATAATATGTTAATTTAATGTTAAACTAGCAGTTCACCCACACCATGATTTATTATGATTTGTTTATATATATGATTTGTGAAGTTGTTGTATTTAAAAGTTGTTCATTGCATCTTATTATTATGAAATCTGTAATATGTGTTAATAATGATGATGACGACGACAATGACGAGGACAATAATATTTTTTGTATTTGTGAGTTTTAATTTCTGAATAATTTAAAAGAGATTAATTATATTTATTAAGATGTTTTGTTCATATTTTGTTCTTTTATATCTTATAATTATATTTAGAATTCGTAAATAATTTTGTGCATTCTTTTTAGATGGATTTGTTGAAAACACTATATTTATTCCAACATTTAGTTTATATTTAAAACTTCAAGTTTCAAATTAATTTTACATTTTAAAATAATATATTTTTTAGGTTTTAGAAACCATTTTTAATTTTTCTAGAACATATTATAGGTGTTAAGAAAGAACAAAAATTTGATCATTATTATATCTAATCTGATCAAATAATTGTGAATAAATTACCAAATATTTTTATTATTTCTATTAAATAAATTTATTAAATTCATTGATTTTATATCATACGAAATTAAAATTACATATATGTTTGAATTAACTTTTAAATTTTATTTGCGTACCAAATCAAGAATAACATCTAGTTTCAGACACCAAATATGATATTAATTGAAAATGAAAATGATGGAAATATCTCCTCAAAGATGCACCCATATTTCATATATAAAGGAATAACCACTAGAGGACACATGTCACTGTGTGGTTATTCCAAATTTTCACTCAATTTTTTTAATTTATATATATGTAATTTATAATTTAAATCAATTAATTTATTTAATGATAATTGCTAACAATTAGTAACCCATGAAATTTTAATGATAATCATAACAATTTATAACCTATGAAATTTTAGTCAAGATATTTTAATATAGGAATTGATTGTTATTTTATTGAGGCAATACATTTTAATATGTATAAATTAATTGTTAAAAAATATAATCATTACAAAATGGAAAAAAAAATTAAATCAAACATATCATGAATAAGAATATTATGTTCACATTTTAATATGTATAAATTAATTGTTAAAAAATATAATCATTACAAAATGGAAAAAAAATTAAATCAAACATATCATGAATAAGAATATTATGTTCATACACTTTTAGGTAATGTGAGTATATAAATATAATTTCAAGAACAAAAAAATCAGTAAATTCATGAAAAAGATTATTGATTGCTAAAATTTATATATGTTAATATTAAAATTTTGATGAAATATGTTAATACGAATATATTAGTATACATTAAATCAAATATTAATAGAAAGTGAGATGTTAATTGATGTTAATACAAATTAATAAGAAAATACTAAATATAATGTATTTTATGTATTTTAATTTTAATTTAAAATTTTGGTTAAAGTGTATGTATTACCTAGCATATGCATTGTTATTTCTTACCCAGACGTATTATATTTTTATATTAATTTTTTAATAAATATTAATTTTAAAAAAATATCGTGTAATACACAAGATATATGCTAGTCAATAATAAATACGTTAGAGAAGTAATTCTATATAAATACATGTGATCCCAAATTATGATAGAAAAGTAATTCAAATATATGTTATCCCAATAGTAATTACTGTATAAGACCATCTCCAACCCTTAAACTCAAATTTGAACTCAAAACTTGTTTTTGCCACCAAATTTGCCACGAAGTTTGCCACCGTCTCCAACTCTTGAACTCAATTTGGAATATTCTCTTACAATAACTTAATTTTTATTTTTTGAATTTTAAAACTTATCATATACTTGTTTTTTTAAGTTAATAAAAAAATTAACTTAATCTATTTGAATTATAAAAATATATTAAAATAAAATCTTATTAAAAATACCAACATTATATTATAAAATTCATCACAAATACATATAAATACTAAAAAAAATTATGTAGTCATACAACAAAGTGCAATGCTTAGAAAGAATAAATTACATAATTATAGAAAAATATAAATTACGATTGTCACTAACATTCCGAATTAAATCATTTTTATATTTAACATGTTGTAATGCTTATGTGTTTTAGTAAATTTCATTGTAATTTTCATTAAATATTGTATGATATCTCATTATATTTCTCTTAGTTATAATTCACGGTTATATGTAATAAACTACATAGTCTGCAATATAATGCAATGCTTATAAATATATAAATTATATAATGTTTGAAAAACCAATTTACATAATGATTATTTTGACGTTTCAAATTAATTTTCCAAAAATATTCAATCAAAATAACTCAAAGTTCGTAATGAGCATCTACATAGTAAAATATTATATAGTATATGTGCCTATTACTAAAATAGTGCAATATAATTATGTTTTATATCTTCAATTTTTAAATTTCATAAAAGAAAAGGTTCAAAACATAAAATAAATAAGAAATAAGTGGAAATTAGTAAATAAAAGAAATCAAAAAGAAAAAAAAAATTAGAGTTGTGAATAAATTTGTAACTTACTATTCACAATGGCAAATTTTGAGTATTGATTTGAGTTGGGATTGGAGCAAATTAAACTCAAACTTTGAGTTTGAGATGTGATTTACATCCCCTTGGATATGCTCTAAATAGTCTTTTCTCCTCAAAGTTACCACGATTCCTCAAAGTTACCACGATTCGAAAAGTCGAAACTAAACTGTGGTTTAATATAAGCTTAAATTCATCAGTGGTTTAATATAAAATCAAATTTTATATTTTATATTGTAATAGAATTCGAACCTCAAACTCATTCTAATATGTTCATCGAGCCACAATCATCCACAATCAATTTTCACGTAAACTTATATGAGACAATTTCATGGATAATTATCGTGAAACGTTCACAAAAATTTATATGACACCGTCTCATGAAACTAGCCTTGAATATGCAACCGTCTCACGAAACGGCCCTCATCAAGTGAATACAATAACATTCACAAAATGCATTAAAATTTGAGATGTTTGCAAAAGAGACATCATTTTATCTTACGATTAAGAGAATTGCTTTTCATCAATCGATCGTTCTATTCATATTTAATCCATAAAATAATTTTTAACATTCCCAAAAAGATTTATAAAAATTTCACATTAATTCCTTTCTGCAATTAACCCACAGCACAAGAGAATTTTTAAAAAACAGAATAACATAAATAATCAAACATTTTATTTCAAAAAAAGGGAAGAAAAAAACATATAATTGATAAAAATATAATCAAACATTTTATTTCAAAAAAAGGGGAAAAAAACATAAAATTGATAAATTGCAAGAGCTCTCATATATAAATTTATCCACTCATGCTAAGAATCGGCATAGCGTATATTGCCTTTCAGAGGCATTCAATCACTGAGCAATAAATTACTGAAAATTAAGAAATAAATCGAAATTGAAATAAATAAAATAGAAAACGAAAGAAAAATTATTGAAAACTAAGAAATAAATTGAGGAATCATCAGAGACTTAAATACGAAAAATCATGGAAAATTTTAACGATCATATTGTTGCAGTATTTTTTTCTCATCATCTGATTAATATAGCTAAAAAAAATATAGAAAAAGAAGAGAAGAGAAAAAATGTTTGAATTGAATAAGAGAAAAACTTTACCGTTGAGCTGCTGCGAGGAGATGAATCGTCTTCATATATAGAAAGACAAATAAAATCATTGTTTATATTTCAAAAACCCTAAATCCCTTTTCTCTAAATGGGCCTTAATAAAATGGATTGGGCCAGGCCCAATATGTGTTTTCCAGGATTCCTATTGGAATATTAATTTGAGAATGTGATGTAACTAGGACCGGGCATTCTTTGATTAGTTTAAAGCGCATATATCTGTTTCGTTGGAAATATCGATACATTTATTTTTTCTATATTTACAGATATTTTTTTGATATTTCCGATATTTATCGATATTTTTCCTACATTTACCAGTATTTTTTAATATTTACCTATATTCCACCGATATTTACTGATATTTCCTTGATATTCACGAATTTTCCTATATTTTTTTACCTGAAACCACTGATATCGAAATTGATATAATTATTGATATTTTTTTTTACCAAAAAATAATATCGGTGATATATCCCGTTTTTGTTTCCGTCACATGGAAAAACGAAAATATCTAGCATATTTACATCATTGGTTAGATTCAACACAGGATTTATCTTGCATTAAATTTTTTCCTCTATTTTCTCCTGTTTTTATGGAATTTACAAAATATTTTCTTTTATTGTAAAGAATGATGTTGTTGGAGATGAATATCAATTTTTTAATACAAAAATAATGTAAAATATTAAATTATTTTTTGGAGATGCCAAAAGCTTGTGCTTTCTATCTTATATAATACTGTATTAAATATCACTTATAACAAAAGTATAGTCACTATAGGTCTCCTATTACTATGTAATACATAGCAAATAATTTTTTTTTAAATTTTGAATGTTACAATTCATTTTTGGTAACTTTGAAACGTTATTCCTTTTTAATTTCCTTATTGAAAAATTTCTCTTATTCATTTAAGGATATGATCCATTCAAAATATATTTACTAAACATATAAATACATTTGGAAAATATACACTCAAATGTTGATGATCATAAAAATGATACCAAATCATCTCTAAAATTTAATTAGCTACTGCACTTGATTCTTGACAATGCTAATGATGCATTGAATCACCATTCTAGAATCGAAATCTAGAATGGAGATTTAGACTGGTTTTCTTATCTGCAAACAATTTATAACCGAATATTTTATATATGGGTTTTCTAATAAATAGTCACTGTAAAATAATAAAATCGATAATAAATGAGACCGTCTTATAAATATAATTTTGTAGCCGTCTCACCAAGGTACCCGTCTCTAATCGAAGTAACTAGTTTCGTCTAATTATAATTTTTATCATCACTTGTTTCTTTCTTGCTTCATTGCATATAAGGAATGCAACGTTATTTTGTGACATAAAATTACTGCAGATTTCAGACAGCTTTTAAATTGTACTAATCTGCAACAAATCCCAATTATTATCTACATTAAATATAGCAAATCCCATTTGTAATTATTTACGCCGGATTCTAACAGAAATAGATTTCATCCCAAATATATAAAACCCACCAAATATTTTGGGATTAATTTTTCTCTGTCGATTTGATGGACCCAAGATTTTTTCTTTTGATTTTTCTGTGTTTTCTTGTCCAATTCTCTCATGGGTAAGCATAACTGAGTTATTATTATTACAAAAGAAATATCCAATCTATATTATTTCAGAATATTTAAACAATTGTTTATGTATTATTTTTGAAATTTATTGTGATTAATCAGAAAAGAAAGGGTTCTTGAACTAACTGGTGTTTCTTCGGCTACATTTGATCCAACCCATGTTACCCAGATCTCTTGGAGCCCCAGGTTTGCCTCGATTTTTTGTTCGATTTTTTATCTTTCAATAAAACTACGTAGTTTTGATAGTTAATAAAAATTATCATAAAAACAATTTTTGAAATTAAGGAAAAAGTAAGGTAGAAAATCTTGATTGTGTCATATATGAATTTGTTCTTGGTGGATTTTGGATTTGACAGGGCTTTTCTATACAAGGGATTTTTGACTGATAAGGAGTGTGACCACTTGATTTCTCTGGTTAGTTTTTTTTTTTTATAATAAAATGGGTTGGTTAATAAATTGTAAAATAGCATATAAGATATAAGTCTTTGTAAGAATAATTTCGGTGTGACCGAAAAATAGGCATTAGGATTTATTGTTTTCTTGAAGATTATTATATAAGTTGTCATGTTTTGTAATGAAGAAACACAATGAGAGATGTTTGATTAATTTTTTGTGTGTAGGCTAAAAAGGATAAGATGGAGAAATCTATGGTAGCCGATAACGAATCCGGCAAGAGTATAGAGAGTGAAGTTCGCACGAGCTCCGGCATGTTTCTTGACAAGTTGCAGGTTCGAAAATCATCATCTTTATTAATACATGGAATAAAATAGTTGCGAAAATTGATCAAGTCGAGTTTCATTATAATCGGGCCAAACATCGTTTATTGGAGTTTGCCCGACTTAGGGACGGATGGTATGTTTAAGTATCATGGATAACACTTGGTTGGAGATTTAACTCCTGAATAGGTTACAGGTCAACTCGACTCATTCCAAGTATTGTGTGGATGACACTTTATTATATTTTATAAGATGTTAATCTTTAAATCATAAGTTAATCTGTATTGATCAGTAAGACAAAAAAGTGGTTGAAACTTTGTTTTGAATCATTGAAGGATGAAATAGTTTCAGGCATTGAGTCGAGGGTAGCTGCATGGACTTTCCTCCCTGAAGGTATTGATTGGATATAATTTTCTCGATATTTTCTTGTGTTGCATATTTATCGCTCAAAATCTATTCATTGTTGTTTGTATAATTTTGTTATGTAGAGAACGCAGAGGCTATGCAAATATTGCATTACGAACGTGGCCAAAAATACGAGCCACATTTCGATTATTTTGAAGATAAGGTGAATATACAACTAGGGGGTCATAGAATTGCAACTATTCTTATGTACTTGTCGAATGTTTCCAAGGGTGGAGAGACAGTTTTTCCTTGGTCAGATGTAAGTTTATTTTCTTTAGGGTTAATTACATAAAAAAAAAAACACGAAATTAGGGTTCAGTTTCACTTGTAACATGAACTTTTGATTGTAACACCAAAAAGACTTGATTTAACACTTGTTTCAATTTGGGACATGTTTAGGTTTTTCGGGCTCCAATTGTTGATATGCAGTCCAAGTTATATATGTTGATATTGTCAACATGTATATTTAAATACAGTTACTATTCAAATGTAAATTTATACGTCAATAATTAACTTATATAATTTGAACTCTATGTGAGCAATTGGAGCTCAAAACACCCAAACATGTTAAAAAACAGTCATCATGATCCACATGTAAATATATATGTTAATAATTAACTTATACAATTTCAACTCCATGTCAGCAATTGGAGCCCGAAAAACCCAAACATGTCTTGAATTGAAACAAATGATAAATTGAGTGTTTTTCTGTATTACGATTAAAAGTTCATGTTGCAATTGAAATTGAACATTAAGTTCATGTTTTTTTACGTAATTAACCCTTTTCTTTATTTATCGGTTGTTTTCACAAATTTGTTGTTATTGTCTCGTGAATCTTGTTCTTTGTTCATTACATTGATTCTATAGGCAAGTTATAGACAATTGAAGGGTGATGAATGGTCTGATTGTGCTAAAGGAGGATATGCAGGTAAAATAAATCCGAATTCAACATTTTTTATGTTATGTAAAAGAAGGAGACCATTTTCTTACATCATCTCATTTTCCTACGTTTCGATAGTGAAACCTATAAAGGGTGACGCGTTGTTGTTCTTCAGTCTTCACCCAAATGCAACTGTCGATCCTTCAAGTTTGCACGGAAGTTGTCCTGTGATTGAAGGTGAGAAATGGTCCGCGACAAAGTGGATTCATGTGAGGTCATTTCATAAAATATATAATGGAGAAACAAGCGATGAGTGTGTCGATGACAATTCGAGCTGCCTCGCTTGGGCTCTTCGTGGGGAATGCGACAAAAACCCGAAATATATGGTTGGATCTAAGATATTTAGGGGCCATTGTAGGAAGAGTTGCAAGGTATGCTAATATTTCAGTGGACAAGAACAATTGGTGCAATAATGAAGAATTTATGGGAATTTAAAGATTAACAATGATGTTGTAGTTTTGAAGTTGTATCAAACTTGCAAACTAAACAAACTAATATATATTAAAATGTATTCACGATAGATATTTTGACATTTTCACGAATATCGATGTTATCCATTTCAGACACAGAAATGAAATTCCACATTTAACTCATCCTTTTGATAAGTCTATCTTTGTTTATTGTTTTATTCATTGAAATATGAAATTCCATATAAAAAATTTGAGGGTAAAAGACAATTCTAGGTTTGGAATAAACTCACAAAAGTTTTCTATATTGTCTTAGTCAAGTAAAATAGTCATGAGTTAATTGATTGATTTTAATTTTGAGTAATGTGTTAAGATTGTCAAAATTTATTGATTTGTATATTATCATGAAAGATGTTATATGATTTTAAGTATATAAATGGTCTTAACTTATATATATTTTAACTAATGTAGCTTTACAAGTTCGAATTTATTAGTAATTAAATCATTATAATTCGAATTATATGTCTTTTGGGTCAATACATTTGATCAACTAATTTTGCCTACTCTGAAAAATTAACTAAAATATTATCAAATTATTCAGATCACGATTCTATTGTGACCTAATAAATATCTTCAAAATATGAAAAGAACCCATAGTTGGGTAGAAAAATTTAAGAACTTGATAAAAAAAATTGCCACAATTTTCTAAAACCATTTTTTATTTTAAGTTCAACTCAAAATACAATTATACACCAATTTTGCCCATCCATTTATCCATTTTTAATAAGGCCCTTCAGGGGTATATTGAAGATTTTGTTATCCAACTTAGCCCATTAGAAAGCAGGCTAGGCCCAAAATCAGATGATTCAAAATTTGGGCCCAATCTAATGATAAGAAACTCCAAAAGCCCATTAACATTTGCCGCGCTTTCCAACTCAAATCCTATTTTGCTCATTCAACAAACCAAAACGACGTCGCAATCATAACAATTGGCTTCGACATTTTATGGTGATTAAAAACAAAACAATACTACAAGTGTGGATAAATTAATTATCTATATAATGTTAGATTCCTCAATAAAAAATATTTTATTTTTCATAAGATTCGGATCTATATTATATTGCTAGCCAACTTATAAATTACTGCTATTTTAGCTTTGTTTTTCTTATAAAATAAATTTTCCTCTTAGAATATAATATTCGTGAAAAGTTTTATTATTAACATATGTTTGGAATGTCAATAAGTATGACATTTCAAACTTTAATTACTTAAGTGAAAGTTCGTGTCTCTTATGAGATTGTATAAGGTCGAACTTTAACGAAATCTCACTTCAATGTTGAAAAAAGTCAATTTAATTGAGTTATTATTTTGTTTTAAGCTAGTAATTTGTATAAAAATTGTAGAATAATGATTTAATGATTGGTGTAGTTGGAAATAGTTGGATTATAATAGATTAAGATACCAAAACCTCGACTTTGAATTAAGAAATCTCCCAAGAAATATAAGATGAAAGGATGAATTCATCTTCAATCCAAAAACAAGTTCTTTTTTTTCTTTTTTGAGTTTAGGAGGAATGGAAGGGAAAAATACTAGAAAACCAGGGTGTCTCGGGTTCGAAGCCGAATTATCACAATTTATACAAAACCTAATTTTTTAATCCCACTTAAATTATAAGTTCATGGTCATCTATTAAAACATATATTGAAAAAAACAAAATACAAATCAAACCTACTCTTGATTTAGTCATGGTAGAGATCATGTACGAAATTTGGGCACAATATCCAATTTGTGTTAGCCCACTTTCTAAATAAGAGAATATAAACACGATATTATTAAGGGATATAACCTTATAAACCACAAATCAAATAGACTAACTTTTTTTTTTTTATCACAATATATAATTTTATTATTTCTCTACCGCAATTTGGATCAACAATCTGAAATAAACATTGCACACACATCTGTTGTCGTGTATAGTGTATGATTGTTGACTGATAAGATGAGAATTAGAAAATACTATTTATATCTTATCATTAAGGATAAAATTGTCATTTTTCTATATCAGTGGCAACAAAAATTTAGGACATAAATTTAGAGTATAACTTGTGTGTCATGGGGTACTTTGAGCCCCCAATCAAAATTGTAATATCTTTAAATAATATGATTGATAATTTAACATGTGCTCAGCAATACCTCGAGTTATATATTGAGTAATACATTTACTAAAACATATATTTCAATTATACAAGTAAAACTTTATGAATATGCAATTGATACCTTATGAGTATACAATTAAGAGTAAGTCTTGTGTGAGACCGTCTCACGGATCTTTTTTCGTGAGACGGGTCAACCCATAACCCACACTTAGGAATTCATATGAAAGTTTATGGATATGGATTCAATTCATGAGTAATAAGGATCCGTCTCACGGAAACTATCCGTGAGACCGTCTCACATGAGTTTTTGCGTACAATTAATACCTTTAGAGATATATCACCGATATCCCATCAGTATATAACTAATATCGAACTAATAACACCTACACAAGTTTTTGCATAAATTTATCTATCCTAATTGCGTTAAAAATGGATATTAACCCACATTATCAATTTATTTTTCAAAAATTATAAACTAAAAAAAGAAAAGAAAAGGAATATTAAGTGGGCCCATCGCGAGAAGGCGTGCTTCCGGCAAGAAAACCAGCACCGTCGGGCTTTCTGTTATGTCACCTTTCGAATTCCGGCATAAGCTCTTGTCTTTACTACACATCCAACCCCACATTCTTTTTCCCACCTTTACTACATTTCTTTTTCGATTTTCATTAATTAAAGAAATCGAGAATACGAGGAGGTGGAAAATCTCAATCCGAAAGACTTGCATAAAAATGAGAACACCTTGCTAAGTGATTGACAATCTCATTGGTTTGTCTATATATAAAAGAAATTATGACATTAATCAAAGAAACTAGCAAAGATCGACATTTCTCAATAATCATACCAAACTCAGTTCTATCATGTGAGGAAGAATTAATATCACCACAACTCCTCATCTATTTAATAATTATTGTCGTTTTGAAAAACTAAATTTGCTCTAAATTATTGTGTCTTTTTATTGTTAATCAATAGCTAAAGATCATTTTCTCTACTTTCATGTAGTTGTATTTCCTACTAACGGGAAGAAATAAACTGAATGTTGAGTGGTATAGCCGTTTTATATACATTATTATTATTATACGTATTAAATGTTTTCTTAATACACGTGAAGCGACCTTCGAGGAATGTAATACTAAGTACTAGGTTTGAACCCGTGCGTTGCACGAGTTTCATTTAATATTTATCTCATTTTTTATTTTATAATTAGTGTTTATTGTTATATGATAGTAATTTTTTATATAAGTGTGGTATTTTTTCTTTATTCTTAAAATAATATTTCTTAGGGTACATTTGAATATGTGGATTTAAGGGAGGGATTTGAAATCCTTGTTGGCAAATCCACTGATAGTGTTGGGTTGGATGTGAATTTAAAATCCATAGTTTTCATATTGAGCTAATTTTAGAGTCATTTTGGTGGATTTCAAATCCGCTCAAACTTGAAATGATTTGAAATCCACTCATTTCAAATTCTGAATTTGAAATCACTCTATCCAAGCGAAGCCTTATTATTTTCTTTAATAATTTTTTTCATTTATTCTTTAACACAAAATTGTTAATATATAGTTCTTAAAAGGTGTTTTAATTATTGCATTAGATATTTACATATATTTCTGTAAAAAATATATAATATATCTCATTTTTATCGCTCGAAAACATCTGTTTTGTTCAATGTTTGTCCTAAGTGCACTCATTATTAGCTTTATGTATTGGTTTATTTTGTAATTGTGTTCTTTTTGTGATCTTTTTATTAGCCTTAACAAATTGTTACATATTGTAATATTTTAATACAATTTCTCGATTGTTTAAGGGGGTGGTTGGACTGAATGTGCACGTTTGGATTTTGGATTACCAATATCCGAGTCATGCTATTTGTTTGCAGAATCTTATAACTATTCTTTTTCTTTTTTTGTCTACTTCATCCACTTTTTTACAATCTGAACTGAAAATATTAGCTCTTTTTTTAAAAATAAAATAACAGTACATCATCTATTATTATTATAATTCCCTATATGATGACATATTAATTGTAATCCTACTTTTTAAAATTTCTAAACAAACACAAAATTATCAAATTTCATCCTTTTTATAACTCACTTTCATACTTACCAAATTTACATATGTTTTAACCTAAACATATCCTAAAAAAATTTTAAGCACCTATTTTTTGCTAATGTCACTAATAATATTGTTTCAGGGTTTAAACACAATTTCAAAGTACATTATTTTTATTTAATGCATGACATTACTGAACTAATGTTTGCACATTGTTGCTTACTTTTTTTTTTTTTTTTTTTTGCCAATTTAAAATGTTGGACAAAAACAATAATTTAAGTTTGAAACCAAAGATTTCATGTAAAATAATAATACAACATTAGCAAGCACTTGTAACTTACTTTTTTTTTTTCCAAGTAATTATTTTTTTATAATACCCTTTAAAATTTCTAAACAAACACAACTTTTCATTATCTAATGCCAAATATGTTTCAATCTCACATATCTTAATGTTTTTTTAACACCTATTTTTGGTAATCTCATTAGCAATATGTTTCATAGTTTAAATTACAATTTTAAAGTACATTATTTTATTTCATGTCTAACATTACCGAATTCTAATATTTATATGTTATTCTTTTCTTAAATCCTCTAAATAATTTTTTCTCTAAAGGTTTTTATATTTTTTGAGTTTGAACTACTTGAATGTTCTTTTGTAAAATATTATTAGCACCTTCAAATATCTTTTATTTATTTATTTTAATTCCTTGAAAAGTAGTAGCAGAATTACTCTTCAAATTTTGTTTTATTTTTTTGAAATTGAAATGTTGGATAAAAACAATTATTAAAGTTTGACACCAAAGATTTCATGTAAAACAAAAAAAGAAAAAAACAATACAACATTAACAAACATTTGTAACTTACATTTTAATTTTTCCAAGCACTTTATTATTGTAGGGTAGTGGTGTGTGTATTTAATTGATATTAATATTTTGATATTTTATAAATAAAATAATTTTTAAGGAAGGACACTTGGCAACATTGTAAAGTGCCACTTGTCAAACACTTGGAGGTGACACTTGGCAACAATGTAAAGTGCCACTTGTCAAACACTTGAGTGTGCAAACCACACTTTTATATATATAATTTGTGAAATAAAATATATACTTCTACCACCTATTTCAAAGTAATTTATTTGATATTGTTTCTAGAGATTCAGAAATCATGACATAATTATACATACAATTACTATGTTATCCTTTTTTTTATAGATATTAAATAAAAGAATTAGTACAAGGATACAATGTGTACAATTTGAATAAAACTCATCAACTCTGCTTTGTGATAAATTGAAACAAATGAAATACAAAAAGTAGAGCATGAAAAGAGATAGATAAAAAAAATTCATAGGCCATAATAATATTTAATATTTGCTATATTTGATGCTAATTTATAAAACAAAATACAATATTTAGTTTCCAAATTGATTTTATTGTGAAAAATATAATTTGTTTCAATCTCTCTCTAGATTTTTTAAGTGTGAAAAAGAGTTAATAATTTTCTCTACAAGTGCCCCTAAATTTTTACTCCCTCAGTCCCTCTTATCTTTGTCACGGTTTGACCGTATAGAGTTTAAGAAAAAACTGTTGACTTTGATGTGATGTGTTATTTTAATGTTTTTGAGTGATAATTTTGTAATTAATGTGTGTTTTTGAGTGCAAAAGTTGTAAAATGAAAAAAATGGAAGGGTAAGGAAGTAAATTTTTCTTTGTCATTTTTGGGTTGACAAAGTTAGTTGGGACGTCCAAAAACGGAAAGTAGGCAAAGATAGCAGGGACGGAGCTAGTATATTATATTTATCTAATGAATACAATAATTAATAATCTTTTTATACATACATTCACATATATATATATATATACTTCTTTAATTGATTAATTAAATAATTAAAAATTACAATTATTTAAAAATAGAATTGAGTATAAATGTTCAAAAATCGATGATGGTGCTGCCATTTTCTCGACGAGAATGTCTTCTTGTCCCTCTCTCTCGTCACATCATCTGATCATCACACATTTCTCAAAATCATTTCAATTTCTCTATAAAAACCCCCCCAATTCACCCATTTCCTCTCCCAGATTCAAGCAATGGCGGCGGAGAAGATGAGAGAAGATCAGTTACAGGCGGTGTGGTTCGCGGCGGGGACGGCGGCGTTGGTCGCGTGCGTCGAACGCGCCGTCGTGGTGTCTCTCTTCGCTCACTGGCGAGTGTGGGCGTTCCTGGCTCTCAACCTCCTGCTCCTCGCCATCCTCTTCACCTCCAAGCGCCAGATCCGAGACCACGGCGAGATCGAGGCGGAGGAGGAGGAATTCACGGCGGACGGCGACGGCGGCGGCGATGAGAGTGTGGGGAGCGGCGGCGCGGTGGAAGAGGAAGTGATTAGCGAGCAGATTTCGAAGGAGGAATTGAATGAGAGAGTGGAGGCCTTCATAGCCATGTTTAGAGAGCATTTGAGTTCTGATGCCAAGGGTTTTCGAAGAAGGGGAAACTCCATTGTTGTTTCTCAATTTTGAGATTTTTTTTTTTGAATTTTTTTCTTTTTTCAATTATGATTGAATGGATGAATTACAATTAATTTTGTAAATAAATTGAGTCTTGTTCAAGTTTGTTTAAAACGTTGTCGAATTTCATAAACTACGATTGAGCTCGTTTTATGATCAATTGAATGATGGTTGAACGAAGCTTTAATCGAGAAACTCCGTGTTTAACTTGAACTTTTTTCAAATTTATTTGATATATCTATTAAATAGATCGAAAGCAAACTTTCATGAAATTATCTAGAATCGAATATCAAGTAACTTGAATTAATTTTCAACTCTAACCATAATAAACTCGACCCGTTTGGTTTGAAGGTTGTATTGAATTTATGACCCTAAACTAGCTTAATTTTTTTTAAAAAATATAGATAAATAATGAAAAAATTGTTTATATAATAGTAAATATATCAATGTAAAATAGTGAATATCCACAAAATATTCTATAAACTCATCAATCAGACAAATGGTGATTTAAAGAACCATCCCTAAAAACTAAAAAGTTAAATCACAATTCAAAACAAATTTAGTTTGGCAAAAACTTGCGTACCCCCGGTGCACCGTACCCCCAAAGGTATTATTAGTTTGATATTAATTATATACTCATGAGGTATTAATGTTATATCCTTGAATGTATTGGTGATATACTCATAAGGTATTAGTTGCATCTTCATAAGGTATTACGTGTATAACTGAAACATATGTTTTAGTGAAAATATTATTCAATGTATTATTTGTTACATGTTAAGGTATTAATCATATTACTTAAAGGTATTACAATAAATGTTTGGGGACACAGTGCCCTGGGGGTACGCAAGACCTACTCATTTAGTTTAGCTTTAGATAAAAATTGAAATCTATTATTATCATTTTAAATTCTAATTAGATTTCAAATTATTCTATCCAAACAACCTATAATCCGACGAATGAATGCAATAAATTGACTAACAATGCTTCGTTTGTTTTGAATTATTTTATTGAGAAATTTACTATTTACTGGCTAAATAAATTGAATAACATGAACAGTATATGTTAGTATAGATAATCATTGAAATGCTATATACAAATATAATACAAAATTTATAATTAAGAACATAAGTTGTTTCCCTTACAATTGAATCTTTGAGAATCTAATATTAGGTCCAAATAAGTAATACATGAAAAATAAATGATTTTAAAAACAAAAAACAAAAATATCCTCAATTTAATATAATAACATGTGATCTTTTATAATTAGGGTGGGACTATGCACACCCCATAATTTACTTAACACACCTCATTTCTTAACAAATAAAATGCATAATAATACACTTTTGGGGTGTGTTAAGTAAGTTGTGGGGTGCGTATAGCCCCACCTCGATGTTTTATTACAATTCTTCTTTCTAAAACACATCAAGTTGACACTCTACAATTTATGAACACTCTTTTTGTAATACCAATGATCTATATTATATTTATAAAAAAGAGTGTAAAATTTTAACAAAGGAAATAAAATAGATTGTTGAGTGTAGCAAACAAAGAGGAAAACAATAATGGAAAATCTATAAAATGGGATATAATAATTAATGCTATTTACAATTTATACAAAAAAGGAGAAATTAATTTTCAAAATTGTGTCTTCTACTTTCTACTTTTAAATTTTTAGACTGGTGCTCTTTATATCCTCATAGTTGTCCCCTACTTTTTTTCTTCATGAAAACTCAAGCGAGAGGATTTCACGAAGTTTTCATGAGATAGATATTTGTTACATGTAAATTGGACCTAATCTAACATTCCTATATGAAATTTTAAATGTGTCTAATGAATTGACCAGTGTCACATAACATGATTCATGAAACGTTCTTATGTAGGACCTACTATTTTTATATTTATTTTGGGGTTTGAGTTTTGACCATTGAAAATTTTCCCCTTTTTGTTTGGTAATAAAGATGTAAAATTAATAAAATAAAATTATAAAAATTTAAAGCTAATAAAATAAGATTATAGGGATAAAGACAGTTGAAAATAAAATGTATTTTGACAAAAGAAAAACAACAAAAACAAATTATATAGGAGCAAAATATTTTTTATTTATTTTTTTGTAGTGGTGGATCAACAATAAAATATGGTTTTCCAATATATCTTAAATGATCTACATATAATTATATATATATATATATATATGAGCTGGACTTCTGTGAGACCGTCTCATGTGCGACGGCACTAGCGCACGGTCGTGTGCTGGGACACGGTCGACTGTGCGTCGAAACACATACTTATAGCACTAAAAGACATACTTATAGACAAAAATCACATACTTATCTCGACCGTGCCTTGAGATCTGACCGTGCGTCACAGATTGCTCACGCGACGCACTCTGTCCCAGGGCACGGTCGTAGGCGAGAAAAAAAAATCACATACTTATAGTAAAAAATCACATACTTATTATTGAAAAAGACATACTTATACACTACACTCGCGCACGGTCGTGTCCTGGGACACGGTCGACTGTGTGCGAGTGTCGTCGCATGTGAGACGGTTGCATATGAGTATTTGTGTGCATATATATATGTATTGGCATTGTGTAGTATCAAAAACTGATTTTATTTTTAGAGTTCATGAAATCTAGATTATGTCATTGGATTTATTTTGGATTGCAAACCAAAAATGGGATTTATATCATTGTATGGCCCATCACAAAAAAATGAGATTTTTAGTTATCAAATTGGGCTTATTGTATGGAGAAGATCTATTTGCAACAGGCCCATCAGGAAAAAAAATAATAATAAACAAATAATAAATAAATAAGTCTTATATACATAAATAGACAGAATTGAGGACACATATAAAAGTGTTCAAAACATCTTATAGGTTCTGAGAATTGTAATAGATTCTTATGAATCAAACCAAATTCAAACTAACTTCAATCAAGTTTATTGTGCTAAATATTTTGATTTCTTTTATAATTATACGTAAGATAGTTAACTGATATAATTGAATTGAATTCAGTGTTGTTCAAATTTGTTTAATCTTCGAAAAGTTCTCTATGTTGTCATAAATATTCTCGATAAATTGAATTTAAACAAACTTTAAATGAAGTCAACACATATATCACCAATAGAATCAAGCAAATATATTTTGAAATGAATCAAATTAATTTCATTTAATGATATATCACCAAAATAAAATGTTTTTCTCATTTGGAAGTGTTGTTGAAACCAAACAAGACATTGCAATTAGTTATTACCTCTGCATCTTCACCAAATCTACATTGAAAATGGCATTTTAAAATCTATATGATGAATCATTAATTTGACAAATAAAGCAAAGGTCCATACATTTGATTATGCTTAATTGAGTTATGTTTTTCTCAATTTAGCTAATGTGACAAAAAGTTATGAACACTAGTTATTTTAGATTTGATCCCTATATTATTTTCTTCTATTTACTATTGAATATCATTTTCGTTCAAAGTTTTTGATAAAAGAAAATTGAAGGTTGGGAATTGTCTAAATTACCCTTACAACGTTTCAAATTATCCCTCATTAATGTGTCCTTATCCCATCATAATTATGGTCTAAAAAAGGAACAAATTCAAATTAATTTCAAAAAAGTATTTTCATCAATGCTTAATTTTTAGGCAAAAATGGGAAAAAAAAACAAAGTAAGGAGATTTTTGGTTAGTGATTATAATAATTTTGAAATAAAGTTGGATTATAGTAAAAAAAGATTTTGTGGTTATAATATAATATTGAGATAAAGTTGGATTATGTCAAAAATGATTTAGTAATATATTCTAATCTCTAAAAATACAATTGATTAAAATTAAATGGGTGTATAAAATATAAAAAAAAGGATATATTATGTTTGTATTGTTGTTTAATGAAAAAAAAAACAAAAAACAACGGGCACTGAGATTTCACAAAATGATTGGACATAATGCCACGTGTAAACACTTAGGTATGTATATTACGTTTGCCGACTAAAAAATGATCACCGAATATTATAAAATTTATCGTTTAGTAGAACTTTTATATGGTTGATACTTGACGAAATCGTCAAACGACAAAAAATAATGATTACTGGGATCTACTAAAACAATTAGGTTTAAAGTCACGTACACATACATTCCAAAATAAATCAACAAACGAATCTATTAACAACCGAATCAATCTTGTGAATATCAACATTCTCTTCTGTCGCATTCTGCTCATCTAACTTGAATTCAACAACAAATCTATAAGTTGGTGTTTCCAGTATTAGAGCTGAAATCAAATATTGAGATTCGATAAAATGATCAGTGCCATGTGCCGACACTTAGATTGCGGGTCTTATATTTGTTCGGTAAAAGTTATAAAGACTCAACTGTAAGATAAAATGTCGTTCAGTAATATTTCATCTAAATTACATTGTTGTTAGGTGACAACAGAATGGAATGTCCGAATCTCGTAAAACAATCGAGCTTAAAACCATGTACAAACCCTGTTTTCAGGACGAATAAACTAAATAGTCCATTCAAAGTAAAAACCTTATTTTCACTTAAAAAACAAATAAGGCTTAATAAAATTTAAATTTGAAGAAATAAAAATTTATATAATCCAGTCATAAATTCAGCATCACACCTAAAAAAGTAAAAAAATTACCTTTTTATAAAAAAAAATAAATTTTAGGAAGAGAAAAAGCAAAAAAAAGCATAATTGGAAATTAATTTTCACAGGGCTATATAAAGCACTCGACTCACGTAATAATACCCCCATTTTCTCTTCTTGTGTAGAGAGAGCACAAAACTTCACAGAATTCTTTCTCAAATCTTCACTTCTCTGCGTTTGGCTTCGAAAACCTCTTCGTCGTTGTTTCTTCGACGCTGGAAAGGGGCTGAAGAGTGAGAGAATTTAGAGAGAGAAAGGGGGAGGGGGTGGGTGGGTCGGAATTCTTCAACTGTAACTGATTGGTCAGTTATTGGCTGCTTAGATTAGATCTGTTCACTTTTCCCTTTTCTGAAGGGAGCAGACTTGTCTGGTGAGTTTTCTATCGGAAATCACTGTAATTGTGTTTTTTATGGTTAATTGAAGTCTTAGAAAAATTGAAATGAAAAATTGACGTTAATGGCGAAGTTGGTGTCTTTGCAGGGGGATGAAGCGTCTGCGCGATGATGTGTTATTGAATCCTCAATTCAAGAGGCCGTTTGGCCCTTCGTCTCGGGGAGAATCGTGAGCTCCATTTTTTTTTTTTAAGTTCCAGTTTTTACATAGCAGGAATTGGTTGAGGCTTAGTGATTCAATTGTGTTTATTTTATCTGATTTTGCGTTTTTGTTAATTTTTGTTTAGAGTTTTGGTGTGTTTAAGATTTTTCTGAAAAATAGTTAATTTCCTTTTGAGGTCCGGTGGTTTAATGTTCGTGTGAAAAAAGAGTGGTTTTGGTGATATAAATGTGAATGAACTGTAAATTGTTGTCGTTTTCTTTACCATAACTGCTTTGGTACCAATCTTTGTCTTGTATTGGGAATCCAATTGGGATGACTCCTTTATGGGGTTTTCGAGAATTGTAATGGAAGGGAGAAAACCATGTTAGGTTATATGCCAATTAGGGTTACTGAGATTATTGTGGGCGCAGCATGGGATATAAATTTTGGATCTTTATGCTTTATCTGTCTCCCTCTATAGATATATATCCTTTCAGAGTGTGAGGAAGGAAATTAATAATGAACTTTAGATATATACATGCAATGTTCAGCTGTTGTTTTAGAAGTTATGTTTTGGTGGATTTTTGTAGTAACTGTTGTCTTTGTGAGAGTAGTTGTCCTGTCGAAATTGGTTTTAACTTATATGTTTTGTGTTTTATGTTCCCATGTTAAGGTATGGGCTGCCGAATCCTCCAGTCGGAGGTGGAGTTGTTGGTGGTGGCGGTAGTGGAGGTGGAGTCGGTGCTGGTAGTGGTGGTGGTGGAGTAGCTGGTGCCGGTTCCTGTGCTGGCGTTGGTGCTGGCGCTGGTGCTGGTGGTGGTGGTGGTGCTGGCGCTGGTGCTGGTGCTGGTGGTGGCGGTGGTGCTGGCGCTAGCGCTGGCGCTGGCGCTGGCGGTGCTGCTGGTGGTGGCGCTGGCGCTGTTGGTGGTGGCGCTGGCGCTGTTGGTGGTGGAAGTGTTAATGGTGCTGGTGGGAGTGTTAATGGTGGGGGAGGTAGCGCCAGTGGTGCAACTGTTGTAGCTGGTGGTGCGCAAAAACTCACCACCAATGATGCATTAACTTATTTGAAGGAAGTTAAGGACATGTTCCAGGATCAAAGGGAAAAATATGACAGGTTCCTTGATGTCATGAAAGATTTCAAGGCTCAAAGGTAAAGGAACTTATTTATTTGGCAAGATTTGCTTGTGCAGTTTAGAGATGATGGAAAAGCTAAAACATTTGTTTGTGACTTAATTATTTGATTTGGCAGAATTGATACAAGTGGTGTCATAGGTAGGGTGAAAGAGTTGTTTAAAGGGCATCCTAATCTGATACTTGGGTTCAACACATTCTTGCCCAAGGGATATGAAATTACCCTCACAGATGAGGAAGAGGCTCCAGCAAAAAGGACAGTTGAGTTTGAGGAGGCTATTAGTTTCGTCAATAAGATAAAGGTGGAGTTTTTATTGCTTTGTATGATGATAGATTTTAAATTTAGTTTTTGAAAAAGTCCTATCATATAACCTTATACCTGTACGTCTTTTAATATGCAGAAACGTTTCCAAAATGATGATCATGTTTATAAATCTTTCCTTGACATATTGAATATGTACCGGAAAGAACACAAGGGTATTACAGATGTCTACCATGAGGTCTGTGCATTTCCAGGACTCGACTCCTATTCAGTTGTGTGTTCTTAAATACCTGGTCTTGACATCTCTACATGCAGGTCGCGACACTGTTTGAAGATCATCCAGATCTTCTCGAAGAGTTCACTAGATTTCTTCCAGATAATTCGTCCACAATGTCAGCTTCTCATGCTGCTTTTGGCCGTGTTTCTTTTAATCGTTATGATGAGAGGAGCTCTGCTGTACCCATAATGCGGCAGTCTCACATAGATAAGGTTTATTTGTCTACATTTCGTTTATTCATGTAAATGATCTGTCGCTTTCTAACTGAAAATTGAATGTCCTGCAATCTTTTAGCAGCGGTCGCGGAGGGACAGGGTCATGGGCCCTCATGGAGAAAGAGATCTTAGTGTCGAGCGTCCTGATTTGGATGATGATAAAACAGTTACGAGGTTGCACAAGGAGCTGAAGAAGCATACTGAAAAAGAAAGTAGGGATAGGAAAAATCGTGATCAGGATGACAGAGATCCCGACCCTGAGAACAATGGGGACACTACCATGCATCGGCATTCTGAGAAAAGAAAATCTGCTCGTAAAATGGAAGACTCAAATTTAGCCTATGATGATAAAGATACATCAAAATGTAAGTTTTGCAAAGCAGTTTCCTTTCATGTGACAAATTATGTTTTACTCCAGAAAATCGAATATTTGATTCATAAACTTTTATTATTGTGGATCAGATATACTATTAGGTAACCATTTAATGTTAGTAATTGTTTGAAATTTTGTACTTGAGTAGACCTTAGTTGTCAACACATGCACAGGTAAAGGGTAGAATTAGCATAAATAGAAACTGAAATGCAAGAAAGGAGGAATAAGGGAATGGGACAACATAATTCCTACTAATACCCCAAAATGATGTACATTGTCTTGATGTCTCTTCCATTCATTTTTGACTTGTTAGTGAAGATTTCAATGTTTCCGTGTTTTATCTTTCCAGGCATGTACAGTTATGAGTTCAAATTTTGTGAAACAGTCAAAGAGAGGTTGCACAGTGCGGATGATTACCAGGCATTTTTGAAATGCCTTCACATTTACAGTACAGAAATCATTACAAGAAAGGAATTGCAGAGTTTGGTATGGACTTTGTGGCAGGCATAATATAACATTTGTTTAGATCTTTTTGGTTATAGCAAACACTTTATGTCAGCACGTTTCATCTCTAATATAGGTCTTCCTATTTCTCTATCTATGAATATATAGTTATTTTTCATTCAAACCCAAGTATTATAAGTTATCAGGATGTATCACTTTCCGTGTATGCTTAACATTAGGTTGGGATATGTTGATTCTGTCGAGTTCTTATACAAGATGCTTTCAGGTTGCTGATTTACTTGGAAAACATCGTGATCTCATGGATGGCTTTAATGAGTTTCTGGAGCGCTGCGAGCGTATTGGTAGTTACAAATTTTTGATTTACTTAATGTAGCTTGTACTCTTTTCATTTAAATTGCATTCACTTCTAACCAAATTCCTATATTGCAGATGGATTTTTAGCTGGTGTCATGGGCAAAAGTAAGTAATATCCTACCATTGATAATTATTATCTCGTTATTCTGTTATATATGACCTAGCACCCCCTCCTTATTGCTAGAATAGTCAAGGTTTAATTAGTATCAGCTGCTATTCAGCTTTTTTGTTCTTAACTGACAAATCTGATTCTGGATAGCAGAATCATTATGGAATGAAGGGAATTCTTCAAAAACTTTGAAAATAGAAGAGAAGGATAAAGAACAAAAGCGTGAAGGGGAAGGAGTGAAAGACAAGGATAAATACAATTCGAAATATTGGGGAAAATCCATCCAAGAGCTTGACCTTTCCAACTGCCAACGCTGCTCTCCCAGTTATCGACTTCTTCCAGATGATGTAAGAATTTGTGATGCACATCTTGAAACCATGGTTAGGGAGTATCGATTATATCATCTTAAATTTTGTAATAACAATTTTCTCGATGCAGTATCCGATACCTACTGCTAGCCAGAGGTCAGAGCTTGGTGCCCAAGTTCTAAATGATCATTGGGTGTCTGTGACATCTGGCAGTGAAGACTACTCTTTTAAACACATGAGAAGAAACCAGTATGAAGAAAGCCTGTTTAGATGTGAAGATGATAGGTATATAATCTATATTTTTACAGTCCTATTCCGTTTTGCATGAATCTGTGTCACTGATATGCTTAATTATGGGAAAACAGTAATAGAGGTGGCTTTGTTTAGTATAACGGTTTTCTGTTTCATATGCTTGCTGCCTGGATCTGTATCTTAATATTTTCCGCATTTCGTTTTATATCACACATTCATGTATCTAGTGTTAGTGAAATAATAAAATGATTGAATTAGCGTGGCACAAATCATATCCGATTATGGCTCAAGTTGACATCTGAGTTCATATTGACTCGGTTTTCTGTTCATTCTCATTTTTGATTAAAATTTCAGGTTTGAATTAGACATGTTGTTGGAGTCTGTCAGTTCAACTGCAAAGCGGGCAGAGGAACTCTTGAACAATATTAATAATAATTCAATTGGTTCAGACAGTCATATAAGAATTGAGGAACATTTCACAGGTTTGTCGTCTACTCATTGCAGAATCCTGGATAGATACACTTCAGGAGCTATTTATCTCTCATTATTTTCATTTCTTTTTGCCATAAAGATATGCATATCAGTGATTAAGGGGTTCCTTTTTTTTTTTTTTTTTTAAATTTGAAAAATGCAGCCCTGAATTTAAGATGCATTGAACGCCTGTATGGTGACCATGGTCTTGATGTCATGGACATTTTGCGTAAAAACCCATCTCTTGCTTTGCCTGTTGTCCTAACCCGCCTTAAGCAGAAGCAGGAGGAATGGACAAAGTGCCGTTCAGATTTTAACAAAATTTGGGCTGACATATATTCTAAGAACCATTACAAGTCTCTCGACCATCGGAGTTTCTACTTCAAGCAACAAGATTCAAAGAACTTGAGCACAAAATGTAAGTCTGGAACTATTGCTGCAAATGATCCCACCTGTACTATGGTATTAGTTCTGGCAGTGGCATGTGCCTCGTTTTTTAGATTTTATAGTGACCTGCAGGTAACCACTTAAAGTCAACACATTTGCGACCTTGAGAATAATGACATTCATGCATAATGTCGTCTTTACAGTTTCTGAATCATTGTTTGGTTTGAATAAGCCTTTTTTCTTCTGAAGATTTCTGCTACTTGTGATCTTCTACTGCTTTTATTGTTTTACATCTCTTGATACCATCAACTTCTTTTTCACTTTTTTTGTTCATGCTGTTTTATTAATCGGGTATTCTCAGAATGTTTTATTGCATCCAAAATATTGGCATCAGCCATCAAGGTCAAAATGATTAGTCTTCCAGATTCCCTGTGCAACCAAATATGATGGGGCAATGGCTGCTTACCATCTATCTTCTCCTTGTTGCTGACAAAGTATTGTTTCTTCTTTTTGATGGACAGCCTTAGTCGCAGAGATTAAAGAAATCAAGGAGAAAAAGCAAACAGAGGATGATGTGCTTCTTAGTATTGCTGCTGGGAATAGACACACTATTATTCCAGACCTTGAGTTTGAATATTCTGATGCTGAAATTCATGATGATATTTATAAGATTATACAATACTCATGCAAAGAGGTTTGCTCTACAAAAGAACAATTACATAAAGTTTTGAGGTTCTGGACATCTTTTCTTGAGCCAATGTTGGGTGTTCATTCCCGGCCACATGGTTCTTTCGCTACTGACGATGATGCTGCATCTAAGCATCGAATAGTGAGAAATAGCATGGGAGGTGTAATGGAAAGTGAAGATGGTCCCAGTGTCGATGTTACAACAACAAGTTTGAAGCAACCAAAACCTAATTGCAATGGTGATTCGACTACATCACCTCAGCAAGCGAACTTCAGTAGGATTAGCTTCAGGAATGTGGATTCATTGGCTAAAGAAGGGCATACTGTGCCTTCTGTTGATAAATTAACTAACTCTGATGTAGCTGTTACTTCAGGATCAGATGCTAATCATGGTATGCTTCTAGGAGAAACCCTGAAGGGTACATGTCTATTCATATTTTAAATTTTGTAACAGTAGCTTGCTAAAATTGTCTGAAAGTTTCTACATTTTTTCTTGCTGTATATTATTTGTAGATCCTTTTTGATGCTTTCTTAATTCAGTTCATTTCATAATAATGGTTGTTTTGAATTTCAGGTCACTGTGCAAACTCCTCGCGAGTGATTAATGGACATAATGAGGAAAATAATAGATCCAAACCCGTTACAGAGGAAATAGTCTCTTCGGAGGTATGAATTTATGCTTTTGGCTTGATTTTAGATATCAATTTATTTAATTTATGCTATTATTATCATTATATATGTGTGTCTACTGTCTACCACTTTACCTCCCTCTACTTGTCATCCTTTTGGCATAGCCGCATAATGTTTAAGGGTTTGGGTTGATGGAGTTGGAAATTGCATTTGTATGGTTTATTTTCAGTCTAATCTCCATGTGCAAACAGGTTAAGGAAACATCAAGATTGAATCAATTGACAAATGGAGAGTTTGCAGAAGGCTCCAGACTCACTGGATATAAGGAAGACCCTGTTGGTCCTTGTAAAAATGAGAAAGAAGAGGGTGAGCTGTCCCCTAATGGTGATTTTGAAGATAATTTTGGTGCCTATCAGGATGGCACTTCACCAGCCATGCCTAAGAAAAATCGTGGCACTGACAGAATGCAATATGAAACAGGGAGTCATAAAGGGAATTGTGCAGATGCTGCAGGTGAAAATGGTGCAGATGCTGATGACGAAGATAGTGAAAATGTTTCTGAGGCCAGAGAAGATGTCTCAGGCAGTGAGTCTGCAGCTGATGAGTGTTCACGTGAGGAGCATGAGGAAGAGGAAGATGGAGAGCAGGACCTTGATGGTAAAGCTGAGAGTGAAGGTGAGGCCGAGAATACTAGTGAAGCTCTCTATATTGGAGCAGATGGTGCATCGGTCCCGCAGTCTGAATTTTTTCTGCAGACTAGTAAACCTCTATCAAAGCATGTAGCATCTCCGATACTAGGTGACGAGAAAAAAGATCGACGGTTGTTTTATGGAAATGACACCTTTTATGTGCTTTTTAGGCTGCATCAGGTAAAATTATTATTTCTCATTTGTACTTTTTATTTGGTTGATTTTATAAATGCAACAAAGACAATTCAAGGGCCATCCTCTTAGTAATTTTCTTTTGATTCTTCCAGACACTATATGAGAGAATATTGTCGGCTAAGGTGAATTCAGCATCTGGTGAATCCAAGTGGAGAGCAACAAAGGATGATAGTTCTGATCCTTATGCCAGGTTATTTATGGCATAGTTTAGTTTCTGAACATATCGGGAGTCATATTGCTTATTACTAATCCACATAAATTCTTCACAGGTTCATGAGCGCATTGTTTAGTTTACTTGATGGATCTTCTGATAATGCAAAATTTGAAGATGATTGTCGATCACTGATTGGAAACCAGTCTTATGTTCTGTTTACTTTGGATAAGTTGATATATAAGCTGGTCAAACAGGTAATCTTCCTATGAAGTAATATTATAGACCTTCATTGCAGTTGCCTTAAGTTCAACATCACATATTTCCTGAGTGTGTGTCATCTGCAGCTCCAAACTGTTTCCAGTGATGAAGTGGACTGTAAGCTTATTCAGTTGTATGAATATGAGAATTCCAGGAAGCTAGAGAAGTATGTTGATTCAGTTTATTATGAAAATGTTCATGTGCTTCTGCATGATGAGAACATATACCGGTTTCAACGTGTAGGTTTCACCTTAACCAGTATCTTCTATTAACTTGTTGACTTTTCATATAACCACTAATTTGATGCTGAGTTGTTTTCATGTTTGCCGTAGATATCTTCACCTACCCGCTTATCTATCCAACTAATGGACGATGGAAATGAGAAGTCTGACGTAATTGCAGTCTCAGTTGATCCTAACTTTTCATCCTACCTCCACAATGATTATCTTTCAGTTGCTCATGGGAAAAAGTTGTCATCAGCAGTAATGCTGAAGAGGTATTGATATCAATACCAATCTTTAAATACAAGGGCTACCTCTTGATTTCAAGAATTGGGTAAATTCTGTGTATTTACACCCTGACATTATTGAACGAAAAAGATGAACAAATACAACAGGAACATTGATTTCGTACTTGGTTGCTTTCAAGACACGTAATCACATATAAGGCATATCTTTATTACTTGGAATGAGCTCTGGGTTCTTTGTGGATGGGTCCTCTCCTTTTTATTCATTTATTTATGGATGCTAATGATTTATGATTAGACAACTGTTTTACCGCATTTGACTATGTACATGTTACGATTTTGCTTATATGTCAATATCTTTTCTTGAATTTGCTGTTCAGTTGAAAGATTGATTAGTAAGTAAATATTTTTTCCAGCGCAATTTAAATTATGATTTATTTTGGTAAAGCGGTTATATTGTGTATTTACTTGTTTGATCAGGTTTGTATAAAGTTAGGTTTAGGATCCTTTTACGCAAATTTTTTCGGGAGTTTTGACAATGCCTTAATTGGCTTTTCCATGGTAATGCTGATTCCTCAAACTAACGTAACTAGGGCAAAATGAATGATAAGACGATAAAGATCCCGTTTTTCTTGTTTTCTTTTATTCTCCTGAGCTCAGTATATCATGACTTGATAAAATAAATTTTCAACTCTACAGAATTTAAATTGATTTAGTTCAATTCCTTATCCAGTTGTAATGCATGCAGGAGTATGCGGCAGTATGCTAATCTTGACGAATCTACTGCGCTATGCATGGCTACAAACAACGTTCTTATAATGAATGGATTGGAGTGCAAGATGTCAACCTCTTCAATGAAGGTATAATATCGTCATTTCAGATCGATTGGTTTTCTGATATGGTTGATCCTTGTCAATTTTTCTTGTGTGTTTCGTGCAAAATCATTGGCCATCCATTTTCAAGATAAAAGGCAAATTGTAGGGTAAGAAAAAATTGAGTAAGAGAAAGAATGAGAAAGAAGCGTAAGTGATTTCTTAATTGCATTTGTAGATAAATAAAATTCTACATGCCAATAAGTACTTAAACTAGTCAATCAATGTATCATTTCATTTTTGTATGCTATATATGAATTTATTTTTAACGTTACTTTTATGTATCTTATAAAAAAGATGTTTTGGTTACTTAATATAAATGTAAGAATGTGGTTGAAAGTTTAGATAAAAAAATTGTTGACATCATATTCCCTTTTGAAGCCCTCTCGTAAACACAATAAATGTGGATGGTCGTCAATAAATGTCTTTTTATTATTTGAGTTATAAATTAGCATTTCTTTGTGGTGCTGACTTTGGCAGCAATTAGAGCTTTCAGTTGTCGCTGTTGTCAATCATGTAAAGTTACTTTATTCAATCATTTATTGTAAATTAAATTGCTTTAGGTTGTTTGGATTGAATGATTTTAGGATGGATTTGACGTCCACATTAGCTAATGTATTGATGGGTGTTTTTTTTTGGATTGAAAATAGATTTGAAATTCATCACTCATTTTGAACTAAATTTTGTGTGTTTTGGTGGATTGAAATTCATAGATATCAGATCCCTCAATCCAAAACACAACCTTATATCCATTTCAAGTAATTGGCAAGATTCCCAATATCTTATCTGTGAAGTTGACACTATTTCCTTTCATTTGTGTGCAAGACTTCCTATTTGCATTCACCACCTGGCTAATTATCTTTCAGGTTGAAGTATGTTTTGCCCAAGAGTGGTATATTTTGTCTATGAAATTCTTCCATTTACTCTAATAACATGATCTCTTTCCAGATTTCGTATGTCCTAGACACAGAGGACTATTTTATTCGTTTGGGACGGAGAAGGGAAAACAGACCAGTAACATTGTGCAATGATCAATCATCAAGGGTGCAGCACTTTCACCAGTTTTTGGCAGCATCTCTGTGATCCGGCTATCCTTTGGGACGCCATGAGGTATGTCCTTTTTTTTTTCGCCTTCCAATTATCAGAGACAAGGTCTTCGCCTCTTAGGCTAAAATGTCATGTCCAGTCAAAACGCCTCCTCCCCCATCCTTATGCTCGTTTTTGTTTCTTTTCAGACTTGCTGTCACTTAATTCATCAAAGAACTGCCCCTGCGAATTTATGTCGAACAAATTGAATAATTATTAGGAATCAGTGAGTTGGACCCGACCTGATCATAGCGCAAGATTGAAGCCAGCGTTAGGTACACCTTTGATCTGTATATAAAGAAGCCTGGCCCATAATATTAATTGTAGAGTCTTGTTTTATTTCATTGCATTGCTTTTGCAGTCGAAAAGTCGTCTCCTGTTTTGTCTTGCAGTAGTGTTTCTTCTCAAGTTTCTAGCAGTGATACTTTGCTGGGATTGTTATGGTCATAGGAATAGCAGAATTGAATGTTTTTCTTTAGAACTTCTTGTTTTCTTGGAGTGTGTATAGGGCCCACATGGGAACTTTGTCCATGTTTGTACTCTCACCTTCACTTCATTAAGTTGCAGCTCTTTTAACCATTCCTCCTTTTTGTGTTGTAATATAGTTACAGCAAAAGTATAATGCATTTTTCTTCATCATTCATGCATTTGGGTGATCATGGTTTTCATTGATTATGCATCTGTACATCTGTTCCGACCAAAACGGGACCGGACTGCGTTATGAACATTAAATCTGAACCTGATGACGATGATTTTGTCGATTCAGTTCTCAAGTTCATTCCATACAAGACCAGGTCGGAATGGGGTTATATATTTGTTTTCAAGTAGTCATTTGTTGTTAACTCATTTTGTGAAGTTTATTTTTCAGTCTAACTTATTTGTATAGTACGATGTTATTATGCATAGTAATAACATCGTACTATATGCATCAATATTTTGAAAAGCCTGAATGGGTGAATATCATTTGATATGAAAAATTAACTTTCATCAATATTTTTAAAATCCCGGATAGGTGAATACCTTTAATTGAACTTTTATGCACCCTGCATGTATATTTGATACTCCACAAAATTTTAAAATAAGGGTTATTTTAGAATACAAAAATAAGTACATGTATATTTGATACTCCATAAATTTAAAATATGTCATGTTCGAATTCAAAATAAGTGTTATTTTAGAGGTCAAATTTTATTTATAATTAAGTGTTGTTTTAGTTATTTTGTTACTTTTCTTTCAAGTTTACCCCTCAATTCTATTTCCTAAAATGTCAAATTTTGTTCATATTTAAGTGTTATTTCAAATAGAGTGACACTTGTGTGCCCCGGGGGCACGGTGCCCCCAACTTAACCTATTCTATGGTGTTATATATATCCTCTACAGGTATTATATGTATACTCTTTAGGTATCATATGTTTGCTCTTATATACATATAATACCTGTAGAATATATGTATAACACCAAGAAACATAATACCTATAGAGTATATATATAACACCTAAAGAACATGTGTATAACACCTAGATTTGTGCCCCTATGTGCCCCAGGGGTATATAAGTTTTGTCCTTTCAAATATTATGTTAATTTTCTTTTAACAAATTTTGTTCATGTTTAAGTGTTACTTTAAATGATATGTTAATTCTCTTTTAAGTTTACCTTCGATTCCAATTACTAAGAATTAAGTGCCGTTTTAGCTATTTTGTTACTTTCCTCTCAAGTTTACCCTAAATTCCATTCCCTAGAAGATTTCTTAATTTTTTTTTTTTGAGCGAAAAATTAATTAATGGTCAACCAAATTACAAAAGACGGTTGACAAGTGTAAAATAAAAGAAGGTACTTCCTGATATATTTTACGACTAGTATAAAAACGAGCCTTTCTCGCCAAAGCATGAGCTTGTCGATATATGAAACGAGCCTAGTAATCAGTTCCTTGATGAAGAAGTCTTCGGCAACTCAAAATAATAGAACTAAATTCAGATTGATCATCACAATTTGAGTTCATAGCATCCACCACACATTTTACATCAACCTCAAAAATTACTTGTTTATCACCCTTTTCAAGACACCGCGTCAACACAACAAATAAAAATTTCTTATCACCCCTTTCAAGACACCATGCAACACAACAAATAAAAATTTCTTAATTTTAAGCTTGTCTGTTTTGATCTATTTATTATCCATATAAGATTTACCATCTTTCCTCATCTTGATTTTCTATCATTTCTTCTTCTATACTATATTATCACATCTCATGTGAATTTATAAATGAGCGAGGGTAATTAACTGATGTGGTCTAAAAGAATATTTTTTATCCAATTCTTATGTTTCTTAGAAAAAATTCAAAATGACTCTTATTAAATTAGATGAAATATTTATTCTTGATATGAAAAAAATAAAATTTATTTATACTAATGTATGGTTTTCCTTTTCAATTATTAGTAGCTTAGCTTCTTATAGTTCTAAGTTCTAATGGAGATATATGAGAAAGATAAAAACTATAGTTTTTAGGCTATGTTTGGAATGATATTATGTGGGATGGGAATTTTTTTGGATTTTGTAGTAAATGTGAATATTGAAAATGTATTTTTGTTTGATAATTTAGTAAAGTAGAATTATATTGTAGGTGTCAAATCAATGTAGGAAAAATTAAGTTGATATAATAATTTTATTGTGTAAATGTCGGTTGATATATATTATTGTATGTAAAACAATTGATGTGATGTGATATTGAGTTACTCTCCTGTGCACCAGTTGCACGGATCTCAGATCCGTGCAACTGGGCCATGCGTGGGCCGCGTGTGGGCTGGGCTGGCCCGCCTAGCCCACGCCTCTTTAATTTTTTCGCGTGTTTTGGTCGTTACCTTCACGTTATGTTAGTGTTACCTTCGTGTTATGTTAGGGTTACCTTCGCGTTATATTAATGTGACCCCATCTCCAGATTTCATACCCTTAGTTTAAGACCACTGAACTAAAATAACACGAAGGTAACACTAATATAATATGAAGGTAACACCAACCTAACATTAAAGTAACATTAACATAACATCAAGGTAAAAAACAATGTTAATCATACCTTCACGTTAGAGTGACCATCACGTTATGTTAGAATTACCTTTATGTTATGTTGGTGTTACCATGAGGGTAACACCAACAGAACATGAGGGTAACACTAACATAACATGAAGGTAACCCTAACATAACATGAGGGTATGACTGTCTGGAGCGAATCTTGGTGGGTTTGAGCGCATCCACCAGGCGCGTGGGGGCACGTGAGAGCGCGTTGGGGCGGGTGAAAATGCGTGTCAGAGGCGCGTGGGGCGGGTTGACCCAGGTGCATGGATCTATGCACCAATTGCACAAAATATTTTGCCTTTATTATGTAAAAATGTTTTTGATTGTGATTATATATAATTATAATATAATTAGTAATGATTATGTATGAATTTTATTATCCAAAATTTGAATACAAAATCTTGTTCATAAAATGACCTCAACCCAATATTAATGAAATTATAATTAGCTAACTTTTTAAAGTCGATTCTCCAGTTCGATCTGATTCGATTTGATTCAATTTCAATTCAATTCAGTTCTTGATCTAGAGATTTAAAAATTCTCTAGAACTAAACCAAAAAGAGATTCGGTTAGACGAAAGTCAAAAAATCAATGGAGATTTTTCAACTCAAAACTTTTTCAATTCAGTTTTAGGTAATCTCCATGACCCATACACAACCCTACAGAACATAAGATAATAATTACGTGAGGAAACATAAAAAATAACAATGATATTTCCACACATTTTTGAATTGAGCTATATGCAATTATGTATTCACACCCTTCAACTCAGACAATTAGAGATCTTGGCACATTTAAAGACATTTAAACTCAATATTTTGAATTAGGTCCTAATTTGCACATAAACATGTGAATCTTAGCTTATGTTATTCAATAATGTTTTTCATTTATTAGTAAATTATATGAATTTACCATAACACTCATCAATCAATGGGTCTGTTTGTTAATGCATAACTACCATTACCATGAATGATATTATCTATTACTCCCTCCGTCCCGGTCCAAGTTACCTACTTGGACCGGACACGGAACCTAAGAAAATGCAGCTGACTTGTTGTTTTATGTTATTTTTTGATTAAAAAAGTGTTTTTTTATACTTTTTGCCCACCTTTTTTGACTTTTTGATTAAAAAAATGTTATTTCTTTGCCATTTTGGGGTTGGCAAGTTCGACTGGGACGGACGAAAATGGCAAGTAGGCAAGTTGGAGCGGGACGAAGGGAGTACCATTTAAGCTATAAGTTATTTTATTCCAACAAAAAAAAAAAAAAGAAAGAAAGAAAGTAAGATCTTGGGTCAAAAAATGAAAAATATTTAAACAAAGTGTCAAATATGGACTATGGGTCTCAATCAAGAAGTGGGCCAGATGGATCTTCTGCATGGCCCATTTACCATTTTGCAACGATGTTGACATTAATTCTGCAATTAAATTAAATATTTTCAAGTATATTATAATATAAGTATAATTTGTCCCTTTACATTCTCTCTTAATTGAGTTTCTATTTTCTTATAATTATTGACTTTTAATTTTATTTACATTGAAGTAGTTTTTTTTCCTACTTTTACTTGCTCTAAAATTAAGTTATTAGTTACTTTGTGACAAATGGACCAAACATAAAACATCCAATTTTATTTCAAAAAAGAAAGAAAGAAAAAGTACAAATAAAAGTATCCCTAAAAAAAATTAAAAGTAAAAGAATTTCACGTTTTCAAGTAAAAAAAATAAAAATGAATATTCAATTTTGAAAGAACAAAATTAACATGACATAATTATAATTTCCTGAGAGAATCTATTTTAATTCTCCAATATGTAGATTGATCCAATCTTACAAATGTTTTGCTCTATGAAAAAATGTTGATACAATTAAAAGAAGTAACTTATATTATATGGATTGATAATATATAAAAAACCGTAATATTTACTCCATACATTTTTGTCTTTCTGGAATTTTTGTTATAAATTAAGGAATATAAACTCAAGTAAATATATTATTGAAAATATTTATATCTCCCATCAATTTCGCAATTGAATTGATTCCTTATTTATCTATTCTTTAATCGCAAATGCTCCTGTGCACCAGGTGCACGGATCTGGATTGGTGCAACTGGGGCGATCCGACCCGGATCCGCGCACCTGAGTTTTCCTTTTTTTTTTTTTTGTTCGCTTCAGATTGTTACCTTTATGTTGCAAGGATGTGACCTTTATGATATATAAGTGTGACCTTTATATATAAATGTTATGACCTTTATGTTCAGTAACTTAGTAAAAAATAAAGATTTTCAGGTTTTTTCGCTTCAAATTGAGATCTTTATGTTGTATTGTTGTGACCTTTATGTACAGTTCTTGTGACCTTTATGTACAAATATTATGATCTTTATGATCCATAACTTTGAAATAAATAGAAGTTTTTAAAATTCAGTGCATTTTTAGGATGTAAATAGGTGCAGCTAATATTACATAAAGGTAAATATGTATAAATTTTGCTAAAATTCTTCATTTTTTTTCTAAGTTAGAGTATATAAAGGTCATTACATTTATGCATAAAGTTCACATTTATATAACATAAAAGTTACACTCATATAATATAAAGGTAACAGTCTGAAGCGAAAAAAAAATTAAAAAAAAAAAAAAAAGAAAGTGTGCGGATCCGGATCGACCCGAACCTGACCCAAATTGTATGTGCACCAATTGCATAGGAGACTAACTCTTCTTTAATTATTTTACAATAACTTTAATATAAATTGAAAAAAATTGGGAAAATAATGATGAAATAGGTTAAGGGACGATCATTAGGAAACAAAACTATGACTCCTGAATGACAATTAATATAAGAATAAGTTTCATGTGAGATCATCTTACAGATCTCTTTTTGGTGAAACGGGTCAACTCATTACCCACGTTTAGCAATTCATATAAAAATTTGTGAATATGAGTTAAATCATGGATAATAAGAATAGTCTCACATGAGTTTTTGTGTTAATATAATACGGATGAAGATGACTTAGGATGAGAAATCTTATCCATAAGATAGATTAAAATCAAACTTCCTTTTCTTTTTCCAACCTAAATTTCTTCAAGTTTCTGATTTAAGGGTGTGGAATGAAATATTAACATACATGGGAGGTAAATGTAATAAAGCAAACTTAAGGGTGCAAAATGCAATAATTGCATAATTCAGTTCAGCTATTTATTGGCAACATCATGCGTTGCTTGCAGTTATAGAGCTCTAGAACTTTCTTCTCTTACCTTCGCAATTTCCGTCTGCCTCATCAACAACAATCCATGGCTTCATCCACCACTCTCAAGCGATGGCTAAGGCCTGAGGTCTCTCTCTCTCTCTCTCTCTCTCTCTCTCTCTCTCTCTCTCTCTCCTCGCACACACATATCTCTAAATTCAGTAATTTATTTTTGGATTTTTTGATCGATGAATCTTCAGATCTGATGGTTGATGTTTTTGCGCGAGATTTTAGGTGTATCCATTGTTCGCAGCTGTTGCTGTTGCTGTGGGGATTTGTGGGATGCAATTGGTGCGTAATATCTGCACTAATCCTGAAGTTAGGTACTCATTCGTCTCTGCCATCTGTGATATTAATTAATTTCACTCAGTTTTTGAATTTTGTGTTTATTTTCCATGATTTGATCTGTGCACATTCGGAAACGTATATAAATTCTGTAATTTTTTGGATGAATACATTATATTTGATCCGAATGTTTGCAGAATGTTGTTTGGGGTATATAATATTTATCGGCCAGTTGCAGTACATTATGTGTGTTTGTGTATGAATTGATGATAGATGTTATGGTGTGATTCGTATAGTTTTTTCCTATTCATAAAATGATTCTTTTGAGGATGAATTTCTTTATTGCAAACTATTTCCCATTTCTATGCTAATTGTGTTCTTTTTCTATGTGTGCATGATGTTATTTTCGTACACATAAGTTAGAAAAACTATTCTAGTTCTTGATTGCTTTATTCTTAACTACACCTATTATTATTATTGCCCGGGTTAAACTAAAATAAAAAAAAGAACCTAAAGTACATAATTTTTCCAATTTGCAACCTAATCTATTTTTTTAATTGATTGCGACCTAGTCTTCTAAAATTTTTTAAGTTACAAATTTTCCGGTAAAGTGCAGATCATGTGGTGTGCATGTTTGTTATTGGATTATTTCACTTTGCAACATAGACTTTGTTGTTTTTATCTAATTGCAACCTAATATTTTTTTAATCTAATTGCAATCTCAAGTTCTGAAATTTGTCAAAATGTAACCTAAATCAGAGGTTGCAATTGGATAAAATAATAAAGTTTGAGTTGCAGAGTGATAAATTAAATTATGTGCTGGAAAAATGGTTGGAAAATCGGATAAGCTCTAAATTTTTAGGCAATCAATTAAACTCTAAAATTTTAAGGTTGCAATCAAATAAAAAAAAGTTTAGGTTGCAAAGCGAAAATAGTCAATACTTCAGGATGATTTTTGCATTTAACCCTTATTGCTATTTGTAAATAAATATCTACCATTCTTATTTTTGGAAGAAAATACAGCAAATGTGGGAATGTATGTTAAATCCACATAGATCATTTTGCTACCATTTTTATTTTTTGGCTTGGGCCCTTTTCTTCTAATTGTATTTCTGTATGATCTTAGTTCAGGGTGCGAGGTACTTCTGCAAACCATTCGGATGGATCATATTCTGTCGCAATTATTCAATAAAACATCAATACGTAAATCTAAATGAAATATGCATGTAATGCGGCAAAGATTTCGTTCCCCTAAAAGCTTGATTTTCCCTCTAAGCCTGCTTTGTTCAGCCGAGTTTGAAACAAAATTTTGGGGCAAGAATAATCATACAATTATGCTGCATCCGTTCATCATTTGGGTATTTTTCTGTACAAATCTTGAGTTGAAAAGGTGGTGATCTTATAACGTTTTCTTCGTTAATATTGCTTTACTTATGAAATTTCTATGTGTCCGCAAAATGTAGGGTGAATAAGGAAAACAGGACTGCTGGTGTGTTGGATAACTATGCAGAAGGCGAGAAGTATGCGGAGCATGCTCTTAGGAAGTATCTGCGCAACAGGGCTCCGGAAATCATGCCTTCCATTAACAGCTTCTTTGCTGATCCTAAGTATTGATTTGCTAATGCTTTTGACTCTTGAATGATTAGTAATGCTCTTTCTTGGTACGGTTCAACACAACATTTAGAGAGATTGGCAACAATTCATCTATGAATAATTCTACTTGAGAATCCATTTGGAGCTTTTAATAGCTTTCTTCTTAATATGCTCCTTCTCTCTCCTTCTTTCTCTTCTCTATATATTTATTATATGTGTGTATTATTAGGAGTTGACTGCTAACAGGCTGAAGAATTTAGAGGATGGTATTTATAGTTTATTAGTTTTTCTGACCAACTGATAAACATGTGTGCAAATAAGTACCTTTGGAGTCCTCTTTGTCTGAGACATGAAGAATTCAGACAAGATTTTTTATTTTATTGCTCTGGTGTATATCATGTGACTTTGGTGATATTATAGTCATAAGATATGGTACTAAATTATATTGGGAAACAGTTCTCGACATAATAGCCACAGAAACTAGCTTTGAGCTGGGTTACAAATGATTAAACCCCAATTTTATGTTTCCAGTCTGAGTTGTCCTAGACTATCAGTTTGGTCCCATGAAATAAAAGAACCATTATATCCAAAAAAGTCGAAAAATTCTTCGGAAGAATGTGAAGGTGGGTAGGGAGATGGGGAGATACAGGGGACTAATAAAGATGGCTATTCTTCTATTACTTTCTGCAAATACCAATACTCCAAAAGGCCTTGCTCATCTACCCATCCCTACTTCTGCCCAAATCGGCCGCGCCCACCTAGTGCAATCTAGAACGTTCGTAAACGTATCGTAAGTGTGAAAAAAGCAAGCCACGACTATGTCCGGGAATGTATTAACCCAACACTATGCAAATTGCTACATCATGATCTATTTAGAGAGCAATGATAAATGAACAATGCCACACCTTCAAAATGTTGTGAAGATCAACTGTACAGAAATAGAAAAGTACCTAAGACCATTAACACAGCACATAAAATTCATACTTAAGACTATAGAAGAGAAAAAAGGTCTAATCAAGAATGCAAGCTCAAAAGAAGTCAGCTAAACAGAAGACATCGAAAATATCGTAATTGCATTTAACGGAGAGGATTAACTATAATGAATGAGTACGCATAAACTAGACACAAAACTGTCCTCATTGATGCTGAATAACATACATGAAAACAAACAAACAAAAAAAAAACCCAATTTTTTTGCGACAAAAAGTAAAGAACCTGAAATCTATTGGTTGATTGCAGTGACCTCTTGCCATGCGCCATCAACTGCTTCGTTCCACATTGTGACGTTGTTGTCTCCAGATGCCACAGCCAGCAAGTTTCCAGTCATAGACCATGAAACCCTCCAGACAGGGGCTTTAAAGTCCTTCAAAACTTTCCCCTCCCATTGATCACCTTCCTTTGCAACGGTCCATATAACAACCGTCCCATCCTGAGAAGCACTTGCTATAGTGGACTTAGGAAGCCCCAAATTTGGAGCCCAAGCAACGTCTCTCACCCAATCAGAGTGCATTTGAAGGGCCGGAAAGCAGTCCATTTTCCAGTTTCCATTGTATAGCTTCCACACTTTCACTGTGTTATCACATCCACCAGAAGCAAGCTTATGAACAGGTTCAAGCAGTCCAGACCCAACTACAGCACCCGGGGCCATTGATGGGGCCCATGTAACCGAAGTCACCCCAACTGGGTGAGCCTGGTCGATTTTCGTAGTGTCCCAGCCACTATCCGTTCGAGCAGTGTAGACCAAAATATTCCCATCAGATAAACCACAGGCCAAGCAGAACCCTAGCTCGTGAGGTGCCCATGCAATAGAATTAACCGATGATTTGTGGTCGAACACTTGAAATTGTGACCACTCATTGTGATTGCCTTCCTTCCATATGATGACTTTACCATCATAAGAACAGGAAGCAAAAACCGAGCCGAACTTCGGGTGGGCCCAAGCTACCTGCCAGACCGGACCTTGATGTCCAGTCAAAGTAATCAGATGCTGAGAAGAGTTGTTGCTCACACCAATCAGTTTTATAGTGGCATCAGACGAAGCAGTTGCCACTCGTTTTCCATAGTAATCCATCGATACATCATGAACGACATCGTTGTGACCTGTTTCTATCTTCTGTGCAGGCATAATTTTTTCTAGATTATAATTTCAACTCAATTTCCTCGAAATCACTATATATTTGTTATCAAATCCTGAAATATTCAGTTCAAATGCAAATCAAAAATCGAAATACTGATCATTGATTACAGGCACAAATCTAAAAGTTCTCTCCATTTCCAACTACCATTTATCCAGCAAATGCAAAGCTAAACAATAAACTAATTTCATGCAATTCGATCCATCAAATTCATCATAATCGAACCAAAACAGATAAAAAGAAACAAATCTTTTCAGCTATATAACAATTCAGATCCACGTCTTCATCGAAATCAGAAAATTCACAAACTATTATTTCTACACACTACACACAAAAAATAATAATTCAGAACAAACTTATCGATTGACCTACAAAATCCCAGATCATCAATCCTATAAATTTCTCCACAAATCCAATCCAAATAATCAAAATCTCAGTTAAAAACCATAATTTTCCAATTAAACAATAGCAGTTAAACATAAACGGAGTGGGCCTTAAACTTCTTATCAGATCTCAACGATTTCCTATTAAAAACATAAAAACAGCTGAAATATATCAAATTGCAAGGATCAGAGCATTGGATTTACCTGCGAGAAGGAATCGAAACCAGGGAAGAGCTTAAATTGAAATAAAAAAAAATGAAGAAAATAATTTTGCCACAAGATTGCAGTAATCAAATGCGCTTCAATTAGGGCGTGTTTGGATGCTTTAATTCTCTTATTCCGATTCACGCGAATTTTGGTTTAATTAATCTGGGGTTTGGAAAGTTGGGTTAATTACACTTTACTCCCTTAAATATTAAAAACTATACGTTTAGTCCCTTGGAATGTTTGGAAGGGAATTTTCCAGACACAAAATCTTAATACTTTTCTTTGTTCTTGTATTTAAATTTGAACTACAAAATTCAGATGCAATTATTATTATTGAAATAATAATTATCTAATTATTATCAAATATACATTTTCAATATAAAATATCATATCAATCCATAATTTTAAAATATTATATCAAGCCATTTACATAATAAATTGACCATCTACAACAAAATCATATCCTAATAAACCACAATTTCACTATAAAATATTATATCAACGCACCTTTTTCCAGTATGCATTTGTCATGTACTCCCTCCGTCCCGATCGAAATTGCCTACTTTGACCGGACACGGAGTTTAAGACAACACAGTTGACTCTTACTTTTTGCTTACTTTTTGATTAAAAATATGTTTTTTATACCTTTTGTTTTATAATTTCTTTGCCATTTATGGGCTGACAAATTGGATTGAAACAAACCGAAATGACAAGTAGGCAACTTCGACCGGGACGGAGGGAGTACAACATAATTATATCCTACTAAATCTCCAAACAAACGTACATTTTTTTACTTTTCAACTTTACTACAAAATCCAGGATTACAATGTTAGGATTTCCTCGAACCCACTGGAACCCCTTCCGAACATATTGTTAAATTTGAGTACTTCACATTTAGGCTGTGTTTGTTTTGGGTTTCATATCAAGTTAAAAATTATCTCAAATTTGGTATGCAGGATTTGAGTATGATCATCAAGAGACTGAACAAAAGAGTTTAATTTATTTTCATTACAATCGATCCTTGAATATTACACATGATATCCATATAACTAAGAAAACCAACCAAATGGAATTAAAGACAAACAATGCCATAGTTCCAAACTGAGAGAAGTACATATTGTTGAGTGTACTATATATATGAAGCAATACTCATATATCACTCCATTTATATATTGTATAAAACTCTGATTCCTTCAATATCATCTGCATGTAAATTTTTGACCGTTGCAGGTGGAACTGTAGAGTACATGATCGCTCCTTCAATTGAGCTATGTTCAAGTCCAAGAAGATGCCCGATTTCGTGCAAAGCAACGGTCTCTATGTCGAATTGATTCTCTACGACTTGTCCAATGGACCATTGCTCGTCTGCATCAAAATGTAACCTTCCATCAGTCGGGTGGAATGCATGGGCTAGGACACCAAGAGATCCATCGAACGGGTCCATATCTCCATGATCGCGACTGTGAAACCCTATTTTTAGATCAGCATTCTGATAGGTTTGTGAGAAAGTAAAATGTGTGGCTGAAGCCCATTTTTGAAAGGCACGAGCCACTGGGGCCATGAGTTGTGTGGGAAAGTTGTTCACAAACATGTAAGTGAGATGGGTTTTCGAAGCCGGCCATCTAGGGTTTCCGCCGAAGAAACTATAGTGAGATACTGTATGGATCGAGCTAGGGCTTGAGTCGTGTTGTCTCTCACGAGGAAGCATGTAGTTGGTGCCATTGATGATGTCGGGGAGCCCACATCGAGGGGTTGTCATTTTTGATATGGAAGTAGCATCCAGGTCTCCTGTGGGGGTAATATGGTAATTTTTCTGGTAGGTTTTGATGGCAGATTCCAGGGCATCATCGAAATCATCGTTGTGGATATGGTTTTCATTGTGGTAATCAAGATAACCAAAATGATGGAGGTAAGCTTTGAGTTTGTGGATCCCTTTTGTGTGGTTACCTTTGTGACAACCTTCTAATTCTTTGATAAAATTAAAAGGAGATGGTTTTTTTTGATGACTTCGGATATTTCTCTTGGCATGAACAATTGTAGAAAACACTAGGAAAATGAAGAACACTAAAGATGAGAGATGAAGATTTTTGAGAGCCATGAATGAAGGAAATTAACCCACTAAGAATTTAGGAAGTATTGTGAAAATATTTGGTGTGATATATGTAAATTATTGGACATCTATTTATATACATAATTTGCATGCAAAAAGAAAAAGAATAAGTGTGAAACACGTTTACACGATATATGCTAGTCTACTTTACTGTTTTCCACTAACAGAGAAAAGGATAGTATTTTAATTTTATTTCAAATCTTTTTTTTTTTAACCATATTTTACACAATGTTAATATTTAATACTCCCTCCGTCCCCCTTATCTTTGCCACGGTTTGACCGCACGGATTTTAAGAAAAAACTGTTGACTTTGATGTGATGTGTTATTTTAATGTTTTTGAGTGACGATTTTGTAATTAATGTGTGTTTTTTGAGTGCAAAAGTTGTAAAATGAAAGAAATGGAAGGGTAAGGGAGTAAATTTTTCTTTGCCATTTTTGGGCTGACAAAGTTAGTTGGGACAAACAAAAAAGGAAAGTAGGCAAAGTTAGCAGGGACGAAGGGAGTATATGTCACACTCACTGAGTCTTCGAAGAACACATATTTATTTTTATTTCTTAAAATAGAAAAATCTTGTTCGAAAATTAACACCTCCCTTTTGCTATTATTTAATTTTATAGTCTTATTAAATTATTGTATTAGAAATATATGTTGGCAGGAAATTGTAATTTTACAAATATAAAATTATTTAAATCTTAATCTATTAATTTAGAGTTTCTGGAAAAAACAATGTCACCATATTCATTCATGACCATATTCAGAAAAGTGTTTCTTGACTATTCAAGTTATAAATATTTTATGATAATTATCATCTATTAATTAATTCTGAGTGGAATTGGTCTATTTAACTTTATAGTATGGAAAAGATATTAATTATTTTTTTATCATAAAGGGAAGACTCCCTGTCAATGGTAGTCTAGGTCAAAGTCGTCTCGAAGCAATCAAGAAATTGTTAAAGAAGATTGGAACTATTTATTTCATGAATATTCGTAGGAGACTATCTCATAAATCTTTTTTTAGATGAGTTAACCCATAATTTATATTTAGAAATTAATATAAAAATTTATGAATATGTGTTTAATTCATGAGTAATAAGAATCAGTCTCACGAATTCATGAGATCATCTTATATGCGTTTTTGTGTATTTCAGAGTCTTCTTATGATTTAAAATAAGTGTCGCTTTACAAGTCAAATTTTGTATCAAATTAAGTATCGTTTTAGCCATTTCGAATTTTTTTCTTTCTTTCTTGAGTTTACTCCAATCTCAATCAGAATCGTTTTAGTCTTATTGGCATTAAGAATCATTTTAGATTTCTTAACTTTCGAATTATATAATCTGTATATAATTTGTTTATAAGATTCTACCATCTTTTCTTATCTCGATTATGACTTATTTCTTTCTTTTATATGGGCCATCACATTTCATGCTATTAATTTAGAAATGAGTGAGAATAGATTGATCTTAGTCTAAGTTCAACGAGATTGCACCTTTACATTTGATCAGCTGCACATTTGATGTACATAAGAGTTACTCTTATTTTTTTTAAAGGGTTAACCAACTAATTTATATGAAAATTCATATACTTTGACTCAATTTTCAATGGTAACACAAAACATCTAAGTACAAATGTCTCAATCATTTAACAATTTAATTTCTATTATTTGGTTTCATCTAATTAAACACAACATTTTGATGGCTAGGGTTGTCTTTTATTCGAAAATTTTATGTAATATCAAATGAAATTAAACACAATTTCTAATCTTCACATCATCAAATAAGTTTGTACCAAAAAGATTAAAGAAGTTATTTTTTTTTTCTAACATATGACTAGAAAAACAAATTAGAAAAAAAAAAAAACGCGTAGTTTTTTTTTTTTTTATGAGACATAACCTATAATGTGGGTCCATAGAGCTTTAATGATTCCTCATGATGCTTTATTAGTTACAATAATTGTAGCTTTGGTTGATGTATGTGGTATGTATTCTTTAATTTTCCATGAGGAGAAATTCAATTTTAGTCCATTTAAAAAGTTACTGTCCAATTTTCGTCCATCATGAAAGTGGTTTTCAATTTTAGTTCAATTAAACCAAAAATCATCATTATTTGGTCTATTTTTGGCTTAATTGGATTGAAATTGAAAACTTAAAACCGCTTCTATGGTGGACGAAATAGTGAGAAAAATTGACCAAATAGTGACGATTTTTAGCTTAATTGGACTAAAATTGAAAACCACTTTCATGGTGGACGAAAATTGGACAGTGACTTTTTAAATGGAAAAAAAATTGAATTTAACCCATTTTCCATGTATATAAACATTAGATTCAACTGCATGCCTTTTTAATCAAGGTTGATCTAGTTCACGTTTGGACAAATATTTGAAAAATCTTACAATCATACTCTATTTTTCTACAATTCCGAACATAAAACATCTGTATTTTTTACAATTTTTAATGTGAAAATAACATGCATGTTAATTAACTACAATCCGATCCAAGAAAATCCCAATACAAACACAAAATTTTAAAAAATCTATAGTCACAACATCCTTTTAAAGTCCAGATCTAAATTTTAAAAAAATCTATACTCACAACATCCTTTTAAAAAATCTAGAACAAATAAAGCCTCATCGTTTTGCACGATTCCTTTATTGATTTTGACAGGGAAATGAGCATCTCATTGCATTGCAATCTGCATGAGATTATTATGTGGGTCCATAGAGGCAATAATTCCTCATGATGCTTTATCCCTTGCAATAATTGTAGCCTTGGTTGATATATGTGTTATAATTTGAGATCATTTTTCTATGTGATGGAACTCGTGAATTTTAACTTGTGAAATGAAATTTAGTGGTTGTCCTCTTGTTGAAGGTTAAGTCTCGAATTTGGTCTTGAATTTTCAATCAAGAGTGAATCAATATAAATATAAAACACGGTGTTACAAATAGTTTTCGTGAGATGGTCTTAAAACCCATGAATTGAATTTACAAATTTCTATATGAATTGCTAAGTGTGAGTTATGAGTTGATCCGTCTCACGAAAAAAAAAATTGTGATACGGTCTCACACAAAACATACTCTTCCTTGGAATTAGCTAGCACATATCAATATAGAAGGAAATAAATAACTAATATGATTCTTGCAAAATTATTGGATAAATAACTAATAATTTCATGAAACATGTCATTATATTCAAAATTAAAGGCAATACTATTTTCAGATATAGCAATTTAGTTTTTCATGTTAAAAACAATATACTTTCAAAGAAAAAAATATTAAATTTAAAGTAGTTTTATAAATTGTAAATAATACTTTAAGAATTGCTTTTAAAGTTAAAGTGAATGAAATATATTGAACTTATTTTTAAAACATTAGAAATACTTTTAACAAAGTTAAAAAAATACTTATTGAAAGTAATACTTATAATCAAATAAGTAATTCTTTTCAAAGTAAATGAATTCGAGATCAAATTTACTAATTAAAGTGACCCATTGATTGCAATATGGGGTTTCATCTCACAAATTGAGATTTGTGAGGATCTCATTCAAATTTTTATGTATTTCTATCATTGATATTGACATTAAGAATGTTTTATAAAACAAAATCTTTAACCTTCAATATATACTATATAAATTATTATTTATGTTAATAAATTCATTCACAAAATTCAATTATTTTTATATATACGGAGTCTGTAGCTACTCTAGTTCATCTCTAAACCGTTAAATCTAATTGAGTTTCGTCCTTCAATCATTAGAGGAATAAAAGATGGGAAAAATTCATTTTACGTCTACTTAAAACGCTACTGTCCATTTTACGTCCATTTATTTTTAGGGTTTCACATTTAGTCCAATTACAATCAAAATCGACCAATTTTGGTCATTTGGCTGCCGGAGATCGATTTTCCAGCTGAGTTCAGCTGACGTGGCTTATTCGAGCACACGTGGCAGCTGATGTGACTTATCAGAAATTCAAAATTGGGGGCGATTGCATCTTAATCGCCCCCAATTGACGAAAATTGATCGATTTTGGTTTTAATTGGACTAAATATGAAACTCTAAAAATAAATGGACGTAAAATAGACAGTAGCGTTTTAAGTGAACGTAAAATGACTTTTTCCCAATAAAAGATTGAAAATAGTTTGTTTTCATTATTAATTTGAAATCTATATAGTTTATTTTCATTATAATCCTTGAAAATTACATGTATCCATAACCCATAACCTTGCACTTGTAGTAAGAAAACAAAATAAAAATCAGAGATAAACTCTTACACACACACATATATATATATATATATGAAAACACACTTATCACTCCTTTTAATTATTATATAAAGCTCTTATTCCCTCTATATCATCTTCATGCAAATCTTTGACCGTTCCGGAAGGAATTCCAGGGTGCATGATTGCTTCTTCAACTGCGCTATGGCCGAGCCCTAGAAGATGTCCGATTTCATGTAAAGCAACCGTCTCTAAGTCGATTGCATTCGTGACTGGTCCGATGGACCAAGTCTCGTCTGCATCGTAATGAAACCTCCCATTAGTCGGGGGGAATGCATGGGCTAGGATTCCACCAGGTCCGTCGAATGGGCGCCCATCTCCGTGGTCACCCTGGTAAAATCCTATGACTAGATCGGCGTTCTGGTTGACTTGTAAGAAAGTAAAATGTGTGACAGAAGCCCATCTTGTAAAGGCACGTGCCACGGGGGCCATGGCTTTTGTGGGAACGTTGGTTGAAAACATAAAAGTGAGATGTGATTTAGAAGCTGGCCAACTAGGGTTTCCGGGGAGGAAAGTATAGTGAGATACTGTATGTATGGTGCTCGGGCTTGAATCGTGTTGTCTCTCACGAGGATGCATGTGGTTAGTGCCATTTATGATGTCAGGCACCCCACATCGAGGGGTTGTCATTTTTGACACCAAAGTCGCATCCAGGGTTCCTGTAGGGGTAATATGGTAATTTTTCTGGTAGGTTTTGATGGCGGATTCTAGAGCATCGTCGAAATCGTCGTTATTGGCTTGAGTTTGATTGAGGTAATCAAGATAACCAAATCGATGGAGGTAAGCTTTGAGTTTGTGGATCCCTTTTGTCTGGCTACCTTTGTGACAACCTTTCAATTCTTTGATAAAATCAAAATGAGATGATTTTTTGTGACTTGGGATGTTTCTCTTGGCATGAGCAATTGGAGAAAATACTAAGAAAATGAAGAACATTAAAGAAAAGAGATGAAAACTTTTGGGCGCCATGAATGAGTTAAGCTATATATGAAAGAAACACACTTATAAGAATGGAAGGAAGTATTGTGAAAGGATTTAATTTGGAGTGTTACATTCCAATACTAGGACATCTATTTATATACATAATTTGTATGGAAAAAGATAAGCCTAATAGTACTACAAGTCATTTTCCCACAAACTAAAAAGAATATAAGTGTATATTCTAATTAATAATTTCATCTGGCTTAAATAAACTGACGTAACTTGACAACTAAATTTTGCATCTTGAATGACGTCAAGTATAAACATTAATTAATAATGTGTATTAAAAAGGAAAGAAAAATGTATTTCTAGAAAAATAATATCATAAACATATTTCATCATGTGTGATTTACTGATTTTATGCTATCCCATCAATTGCTTATTAACAAGTATGACGCTTATTACACGAGTTTAAATAAATTGAATTTAGTAAATGAAACATAATCTATATAGAAAGAAACATTTATAATTTTGTGTTTATCTAAGTTAATTATATGAAATGTACGTAATGTATAACTATTTAACTATTGAAATAAATATTTTCTAATATGTATGAATAAATAATATTGTATATATATCTTAAAAACATTACACAATGTTTAAATATATTATTCATATTGTATTAGAAATATATGTTGGCAGGAAATTGTAATTTTACAAATATAAAATTATTTAAATCTTAATCTATTAATTTAGAGTTTCTGGAAAAAACAATGTCACCATATTCATTCATGACCATATTCAGAAAAGTGTTTCTTGACTATTCAAGTTATAAATATTTTATGATAATTATCATCTATTAATTAATTCTGAGTGGAATTGGTCTATTTAACTTTATAGTATGGAAAAGATATTAATTATTTTTTTATCATAAAGGGAAGACTCCCTGTCAATGGTAGTCTAGGTCAAAGTCGTCTCGAAGCAATCAAGAAATTGTTAAAGAAGATTGGAACTATTTATTTCATGAATATTCGTAGGAGACTATCTCATAAATCTTTTTTTAGATGAGTTAACCCATAATTTATATTTAGAAATTAATATAAAAATTTATGAATATGTGTTTAATTCATGAGTAATAAGAATCAGTCTCACGAATTCATGAGATCATCTTATATGCGTTTTTGTGTATTTCAGAGTCTTCTTATGATTTAAAATAAGTGTCGCTTTACAAGTCAAATTTTGTATCAAATTAAGTATCGTTTTAGCCATTTCGAATTTTTTTCTTTCTTTCTTGAGTTTACTCCAATCTCAATCAGAATCGTTTTAGTCTTATTGGCATTAAGAATCATTTTAGATTTCTTAACTTTCGAATTATATAATCTGTATATAATTTGTTTATAAGATTCTACCATCTTTTCTAATCTCGATTTTGATGGCTAGACTTCTCTTTTATTCGAAAATTTTATGTAATAGCAAATGAAATTAAACACAATTTCTAATCAGTTGTATGAGACATACAACCTATAATGTGGGTCCATAGAGCTTTAATGATGCTTTATTAGTTACAATAATTGTAGCTTTGGTTGATGTATGTGGTATGTAGTGTTTAATTTTCCATGTATATAAACATTAGATTCAACTGCATGCGTTTTTAATCAAGGTTGATCTAGTTCACGGGTTGGATAAATATTTGAAAAATCTTACAATCATAATCTATTTTTCTACAATTCCGAACATAAAACATCTACATTTTCTACAAATCTTAATGTGAAAACGACATCTTAATTAACTACAATCCGATCCGAGAAAATCCCAATAGAAACACAAAATTTTAAAAAATCTATACTCACAAAATCCTTTTAAAAAATGAGACTATTATGTGGGTCCATGGAGGCAATAATTCCTCATGATGCTTTATTCCTTGCAATAATTGTAGCCTTGGTTGATAACTTGATATATGTGTTATAATTTGAGATCATTTTTCTATGAGTTCAATTTTTCTATGTGATGAACTCATGAATTTTAACTTGTGAAATGAAATTTAGTGGTTGTCCTCTTGTTGAAGGTTTAGATTAAGTATCGAATTTGGTCTTGAATTTTCATTCAAGAGTGAATATATATATATATATATATAATACGGTCTCACAAATAGTTTTCGTGTGTGAAGATAAGCTGAGCAATGCATGGAGAGTTTGTAAAAGATTTAAAACAACGGGTCTTTTACAACAGTTCAGAAAAGCGTTGTTAATTGTGTGTTGTGAAATGTGTTTTATAAGCTGAAGGAAAAGCGCCATTTCACTTATAGAAGCGTGACAGAGTGCCAGCGCGTTTCAATTCTATTGGCCGAGAAGAGTTGCTTTTCCACTTATAGAATCGCGTTTTACAATTCGGAGCAACTGGCGTGGAATGGCTCGGTGAATCAGGCGACGACACGTGGCAGCGGTTAAGTTCGTTTCCTTGGATCACGAGCCAAGCAACAGATTTGAGTTGCGGTTTTGGATCCAAGAGCTGAGATTGATTCGATCATATCTTCTTCGTTACAGATTGGATTTGGCTGATTTTTCTTTCTATAAATAGCTCTGTTGTAGCTCTTTATGAGTATGTAATTTTCTGCTTTTGAGATCAAGTGTAGAGAGAGAGATTAGTGAGAGAAACACGCAGAGTGTGTGTGTTCTTAGCTTTTGTATTCATTGTGTTGTTCTTTTGATTCAATAAGAGAAACCCCCCCCCCCCATTGTTCCCGTGGACGTAGGCAAGTTGCCGAACCACGTAATTCGCTGTGTATTGGTGTTCATTCTTGATTCTTGTTCATAGGTTGATAGGATCAAGTTTAGTGTTTTCTTCATTAAGTTTCACATAAGATCTTGAGTGGTTTTTGGTGGGTTTTTTGGTTGATTTTTGCACATACATTGACAAGTGGCACCGTCTGTGGGAAGAGGCATAATCAACCAAGATGTCTACTGCAAAATTCGATGTGGAAAAGTTCAATGGCAAAGGTGATTTTGGGCTATGGCGCATCAAGGTGAAGGCATTGCTCTTGAATCAAGGACTAGGTCCAGCCCTTAAAGGAGCTCTTCCAGAATCCATGAAGGCAGAAGAAAAGTCTCTGATCATGGATAAAGCCTATAGCACCTTGATCCTGTGTCTAGGTGACAAAGTTTTGAGAGAAGTCTCAAAAGAAGAAACAACTCAAGCAATCTGGGAGAAGCTGGCGGCCTTGTATCATACCAAATCTCTAGCAAACCGATGACTCATGAAGAAAAGGCTCTACACCTACAAGATGGTGGAAGGGAAATCAGTGACTGATCAAATAGAAGATTTCTCCAAGATAATAGATGATCTTGAAGATGTGGAAGTCTCCTTGGAAGAGGAAGACAAAGCTCTTATGCTTCTTGGCTCTTTACCTAAATCTTATGAAAATCTTTGTGATTCTTTGTTGTTTAGCAGAAACCAATCAGCACTAACTCTTGAAGATGTGATCACAACTTTGAGGACCAAGGAGCTGACAAAGGCAAGTGAAGCCAAGCCTGCAAATGGAGAAGGTTTATCTGTGAAGCATAAGCCCAAGAAGCAGTTCAAGAAGGATGCCAAGAAGCAGTTCAAGAAGGATGAAAATCAATCACAAGAACACAAGGATGATGTGGAGCAACAAAGATGCTTTCACTGCCACAAGCCTGGACATTTCAAGAAGGATTGCTTGAAGTTCAAGAAGTTCAAGCAAAATCAAGAAAATCAGAATCAAAAGCAAGTGAATCAGGTATCTAAATCTAGTGAACCATCTACTCCTAACTCTGGTTATGAATCTGCAGATGTTCTTGCTGTGACCACCAAAGGAACTGAAGAGGATTGGGTGCTAGACCCTGGATGCTCTTTCCATATGAGCCCCAACAAGGAGTGGTTTGATCAACTAACCCTCAGTGATGGTGGATTGGTGATGCTAGGTAACAATCAGACTTGCAAAGTGGCAGGAATTGGCTCTATACCTTTGAAGATGCATGATGGAGCAGTAAGAGTCCTATCAAAAGTCAGGTATGTTCCTGACCTTAAGAGAAATTTGATTTCTTTAGGTATGTTGGATTCACAAGGCTACAGATTCAAGTTTGAGAATGGCCAATTAAGGATCACAAGAGGCTCTTTAGTGGTAATGAAAGACAGCAAGAAGAATGAACTCTACTACTTAGATGGTGCTACTGCAGTGGATGAAGCACACTCAGTGAAAGAGATGGACAAGACTCAACTTTGGCACAAGAGGCTTGGCCATATCAGTGAGAGATTGCTGTTGGAACTTCAGAAACAAAAGGTAATTGGTAATGATAGGATCACTAGTCTTGACACATGTGAATATTGCATCTTAGGCAAAGCAAAAAAGCTAAACTTCAAGACTGGAAATCACAGCACCAAGGGGATCCTAGATTATGTACATTCTGATCTCTGGGGGCCAGCCACTACTCAAACAAGGAATGGATGAAGATACTTCATGTCTCTCATAGATGACTACTCAAGGAAAGTGTGGGTCATTATATTGAGCTCAAAGGATCAAGCATTTCAGAGCTTCAAGGATTGGTTGACTGAAATGGAGAATGTGACAGGAAGAAGATTGAAGTGTCTTAGGACTGACAATGGTTTGGAGTTTACCTCTGATAGGTTCAACTCATATTGCAAGGAGAAGGGAATTCTAAGGCACAAGACTGTACCAAACACTCCTCAGCAAAATGGATTAGCTGAGAGAATGAATCAGACTCTATTGAATAAGGTAAGATGCATGCTCTTAAGTTCAGGCCTATCCAAGTGTTTTTGGGGAGAAGCTGTTACCACTGCTGCATTCTTAGTAAATAGATGTCCCTCAGCTGCAATTCAACTTAAGACTCCTGAGGAAGTGTGGAGTGGGAAGCCAGCAAACTACTCTAACCTTAAGGTTTTTGGAAGTCAAGCTTATGTTCACATAAGACAAGACAAACTGGAATCAAGGGCTTTGAGATGTGTTTTCTTAGGCTATCCAAAGGGAGTGAAGGGTTACAAGCTGTGATGTTATGCGAAGGACTATCAAAAGTGTATAATCAACAAGGATGTCACATTTGATGAAGCTAGAATGCCTCTAAAGCAAGAGGAATTAGCTCAGAAACCAGGATCAAAAACTGAGACTACTAAGTTTGAGGTGGAGACCTTTTTGGACAGAGTTCAAACTTAAGGGGCACAAGAAGAAGTTCAAGGAAATGGATCACCTGATTCAGACTCAGAGGAGGATCAGTAAGATGAGAATGACATGGATAACTATCTGTTGGTAAGGGACAGGTCAAGAAGAAACATAAGACCTCCTGCAAGATTTGGACATGCTGATAATGTTTACTTTGCTCTCCTAGCTGCTGAAGAAGTGGATGTTGAGGAGCCAAGGGATTTCAGGGAGGCCATCACATGCAAGGATAGGAGAAAATGGTTAGGAGCAATCCAGGAGGAATTGAATTCTCTTGAAAAGAACAAGACTTGGATCATAGTTGACAAGCCAAACAACAAAAAGCTTGTGGGATGTAAGTGGATTTTCAGGAAGAAGGCTGAGACTAAACCAGGAGGTGGAATAAGATACAAGGCTAGACTTGTGGCCAAAGGATTCACTCAAAAGGAAGGAGTGGACTACAATGAGATTTTTTTCCCCAGTGGTTAAGCACAGCTCTATAAGGATCTTGCTTGCTATGGTTGCACAGTTTAGAATGCACTTGCACCAAATGGATGTTACCACTGCCTTCTTGCATGGTGAGCTTAAAGAAACTATATACATGAAGGTCCCTGAAGGTGTTCAGTTAGAGGGAAAGGAAGATAAAGCCTGCATGCTTAAGAAGTCATTATATGGCTTAGAGCAAAGTCCAAGACAGTGGTACTTGAGGTTTGATCACTTCATGCATAAAATCAAATTCCAAAGGAGCAAGTTTGATAACTGTGTATACTTTAAACATTCTAACTCTTTTCATACTTATCTTTTTCTTATGTTGATGACATGTTGATAGCTAGCACTGAGATGACAGGTATAGATCAAATCAATGAGCAACTAAAGTCTGAATTTGAGATGAAGGACCTTGGAATGGCTAGGAAGATGCTGGGAATGGAGATCATCAGAGAAGGAGATCAAGGCTCAATTGTTCTTAGCCAAACTGAATACTTAAAGAAGGTGCTCATAAGATATCAAATGAATCAAGCCAAGGCTACTTCAATTCCAGTTCAACCTCAAATCAAGCTAAGCAAAGCTCAGTGTCCTCAGAACAAGAAGGAAGAAGATGAGTTGGTCAAAATACCTTATGCTAATGCTGTGGGCAGCACCATGTATGCAATGGTGTGTTGCAGAACAGATTTGGCTCATGCTATGAGTTTGGTGAGTAGATACATGGCCAATCCAGGAATGGTGCATTGGGCTGCTGTGAAGTACATGTTCAGGTACATAAATGGATCACTAAGCAAATGCTTGAGCTTTAGCAACAAAAGGTGCACTGATGATGCAGTAGTTGGCTATGTGGATGCTGACTTTGCCTCAAATCAAGACACAAGGAAATCAACCATAGGTTATGTGTTTACTTTGTTTGGCACTGCAGTAAGTTGGAGGTCAGCTCAACAATCCATAGTGGCTCTATCATCTACTGAATCAGAGTTTATAACTTTGATTGATGCTGCTAAAGAGGCTGTGTGGATGAAAGGGATCTTGGAGGAGTTTGGTCTATTCCAGCAAAGTGTAACTGTGAATTGTGACAATTCAAGTGCCATACACTTAGCCAAACATCCAGGGATGCATGAGAAGACAAAACATATAGATGTTAGGCTGTACTTCATAAGGGATTTGGTGGAGAAACAGGTACTAAAGGTGAAAAAGATCCCCACTGAAATTAATCCAGCCGATGCATTCACTAAGGGTGTTCCTCCTTCCAAGTTTATGCTGTGTATGGATCTAATTGGTCTGACAGGAAAGCCCTCAACCAATGGTACTTAAGGTGTGTTACTGTGGTGTGGTGCTTGCTCAACCTAAGGTGGAGATTTGTGAAAATAAGCTGAGCAATGCATGGAGAGTTTGTAAAAGATTTAAAACAACGGGTCTTTTACAACAGTTCAGAAAAGCGTTGTTAATTGTGTGTTGTGAAATGTGTTTTATAAGCTGAAGTAAAAGCGCCATTTCACTTATAGAGGCGTGACAGCGCGTTTCAATTCTATTGGCCGAGAAGAGTCGCTTTTCCACTTATAGAATCACGTTTTACAATTCGGAGCAACTGGCGTGGAATGGCTCGGCGAATCAGGCGACGACACGTGGCAGCGGTTAAGTTCGTTTCCTTGGATCACGAGCCAAGCAACAGATTTGAGCTGCGGTTTTGGATCCAAGAGCTGAGATTGATTCGATCATATCTTCTTCGTTACAGATTGGATTTGGCTGATTTTTCTTTCTATAAATAGCTCTGTTGTAGCTCTTTATGAGTATGTAATTTCTGCTTTTGAGATCAAGTGTAGAGAGAGAAATTAGTGAGAGAAACATGCAGAGTGTGTGTGTTCTTAGCTTTTGTATTCATTGTGTTGTTCTTTTGATTCAATTAGAGAAACCCCCCCCATTGTTCCCGTGGACGTAGGCAAGTTGCCGAACCACGTAATTCGCTGTGTATTGGTGTTCATTCTTGATTCTTGTTCATAGGTTGATATGATCAAGTTTAGTGTTTTCTTCATTAAGTTTCACATAGGATCTTGAGTGGTTTTTGGTGGGTTTTTTGGTTGATTTTTGCACATACATTGACATCGTGAGACGGATCCTTAAAACCCATGAATTGAATTTACAAGTTTCTATATGAATTGCTAAGTGTGGGTTATAGGTTGATCCGTCTCACGAAAAAAGATTTGTGAGACGGTCTCACACAAGACATACTCTTCCTTGGAATTAGCTAGCACATATCAATATAGAAGGAAACAAATAACAAATATGATTCTTGCAAAATTATTGGATAAATAACTAATAATTTCATGAAACATGTCATTATATTCAAAATTAAAGGCAATACTATTTTCACATCTAGCAATTTAGTTTTTTTTCATGTTAAAAACAATATACTTTCAAAGAAAAAAATATTAAATTTAAAGTAGTTTTATAAATTGTAAATAATACTTTAAGAATTGCTTTTAAAGTTAAAGTGAATGAAATATATTGAACTTATTTTTAAAACATTATAAATACTTTTAACAAAGTTAAAAAATACTTATTGAAAGTAATACTTATAATGAAATAAGTAATTCTTTTCAAAGTAAATGAATTCGAGATCAAATTTACTAATTAAAGTGACCCATTGATTGCAATATGGGGTTTCATCTCACAAATTGAGATTTGTGAGGATCTCATTCAAATTTTTATGTATTTCTATCATTGATATTGACATTCAGAATGTTTTATAAAACAAAATTAAAATCATGCAAACTTGAAGAAACTACAATAAACACCTAAATGCATGGTTGAGATTTGAGTTGTTCCTTCGGATCAATCAAAACACATCGAATTGAACAAATTAGAGAAGTTAGAGCCCCCCACCCTCCCACCCCCCAAATGGTTCTTTATAATTTCAATATGTTTAAAAAATTGCCCCCGGAATTTAACAATTTTTAAGCTTTTAAAAGAAATCAAAACTCTATTGCAACTGGTACACAAATCTAATTAGAGTCTATGAACTTGAGTCGATCCGACCCGCCACGCTCAGCTAGGTCAGCGCATAAACTCGTCCAAATATGCTCTCAAGTATTATATCTATATATTATATTACTTATACATTTTAAGAGTGATAGTCATATATTTTAGTTATGTAAGTCATATCTTTAGTAATGTATAGTTGTATCTTAACATTTTTTTTTAGACAAACATATTAAGGGAAAAATTCATTTTTGGTCCTGCTCTAAAGATGTCATCCAATTTTAGTCCTATTAATTTTCGATTATCAATTTTGGCCATGCTATCGAAATATTTGTCCAATTTGAATCTTTTTTCACCCGAATCTCAACACTCGCCCCCAATTCCAATATTTCAGTGGACTTATGCTTATATGACACACTTTTCCATAAGTAACATTTATTTTTGAATTTGTTTACCATATAAATTGTTGAATCATATACCATGTCATTAGTTATACTTAATTAAAATATAGAGTTTATTACTTTTTTGCCCCGTAAAATAGGGGGTCTGGCATTTCCGGACTGAAATGTTTCGGGCTGACGATTTTGCCCCATATTGATTCAAAATGTGCAAATATTGTCCAATTTCAACCCGAACTGCTTAATTGAGCCCAAATTGCACGTGCTATGCACGTGTGATCTTCAATTCAGGCCAATCCAACCAAAATCTGCCACGTGAAATTATATAGATTATGTGGCATTTTAAGAATAAATATTAAAAAATAAAAGTAAAAATCAAAATAAAAAAAGATCATCTTCATCTTCTTCAGCATCCCACCACCGCAGCCGCCATCATCCCACCACCACTGCTGCCATCTTCTTCATCTCCAAACGCCTTCTCCTCTAATCTTCGTCACTTCCACCACCATCACGACCGCAATTTCAGTGAGCTTCTCCGCTGATCTTGAGCGGCGATATGTGGAAGCACACGGTGGAGAAGCTCCTCGGGACCACCACCTCGAATCTCCGGTCACCCTCCACCATCCTCTCGAAGCTCTGAGATTGGCCATGCCATAGCTGCGAAGAATGAACCAGAGCTTCACCGACCAGAGCTCGCCGCCCGCTAGAGACGGAGCCGGCGCAGCTGAGAAGGCCATGGCCGAAATCCACTAAGTCTTTCAGCGAGAATGAGGGGGAGGGAGTCTGTGAAGTGGGCGAAGCTCCTCATCCCCACCATTGATTTCCTCTGTGAAGTTTGAGACAGGTATTTTTTTTATTTTTTGATTTTTATTTTATTTTTACTTTAGGTTTTTTATTTTATTTTTTTAATTATATATAAATTTTAGATTTTTTTTATTTTTTCTGTTTTTAATATTATTATGTGGTGTGTGAGGTGGAAATTTAATGTCCATGTGGATGCCACATGTATATCAATATTACACATTGACAAAATTGGCCCGAATCAACATGCTCACGTGCATAGCACGTGCAATTTGGGCCCAATGAAGCAGTTTGGGCTGAAATTGGACAAAATTTGCACATTTTTAATCAATACGGGGCAAAATCGCCAGCCCGAAACATTCCTGTCCGAAAATGCCAGACCCCCTATTTTACGGAGCAAAAAAAAGTAATAAACTCCTAAAATATAGGGTTAAATGCAAAAAAATAAATAAATTAAAGTATTGGTTTTTTAATTAATTTCCAACCTAAACATTTTTTCCTTATCAGATTGCAACTTGAACTACTAAAATTTATCAAATTGCAACTTTCTACTAATTTTCCGACAAAAATGTGAATATGTGACCGCAAATTGAAAACATAAGAGTATTCTTTTAATCTTGTAATTTAAGGTGAACTTCATATATATATATATATATATATATATATATATATATAAAGTCAACTTGGGTGTTATGGATCACATTTTTGGTAGGAAAAATAGTTCAAAAGTTTTGATAAATTTAATTAGTTTAGGTTGCAATTTGATATGAAAAAAATTTAGTTGGAAATTGAAATAAACCAACAATTTAGATTGTTTTTAGCATGTAACCCTAAAATATAAACAAAAATAATAAACTGAAAAACCAAAAATAGCACTAAGATAAAAAAAACTTGAATTGGAAAAAAACCAAATCCACAATTCAACCAAGAACCCTAACGAAAGAAAATGATGAAGAAGAAGATGAAGATGATGGTGATGGTGAAATTTCAGAAGGCGATGGCACTGATAGATTTAATAAAATTAATACTATAATGATTAAATGATTTCAGAAGTATAATATTTTCTTATTTAATACAATCAAATAACGTGGCAATGATTTGATAATTTTAGGTAGTAAAATAATACTAAGATAAATTCCACATGGGAAAAAAACAGCCATGTAGGTGGAGGGTGACTCACAACAAGAAAATCCGGTTAAAAAATGACTACAATTGGACTATCTTTTCAGTTACAAGGCCAAAATTGATAAAATGTATTTATACATGACTAAAAATGGACGATGATTTTGGGGTAGGACGAAAAATGAGTTTTCTTAGCTTAGTTTTTTTTTTTTTAAAATTATGAGACTAAATCAATATATGCTTCCATTACTGTTGGACTTAAAATATAACCCCCATAAGTTGTGGGAAGTGATTAGTCTACTCTAGTTAGTTTAAAAAGTATAGCAAAATTAATAATAATAAATAAATATCATTTAAACTTTAAAGCTCAACGTGAAACATATCATTCATATATATGTACATATGTTGTACATGTTTTGGTTAATCTATTACTCACTCAAAGTTTTTTTAATTTATTTAATTTTAAATTTCAGTACAATTAATTCACTTATTATTTTTAATTTAATATAGTCAAACATTTAAAGAATTTAAAGAGAAAATAATGATTGGAAAATAAAAAACTATTTTTGATAATTGCTAATAATTTGCATGTAACATATGAAACTTTAGACAAATCACTTTGATAGGAGTCAACTGCTTCTTGAATGATGGTTGAATCGCGACATCATTAATTTTAATTTCTATAGTAATAAGTTAAGTATTAATTAATTAACGAGATTAGATATAGTTGAAAAAAATCTAATCATGATTACAGACTAAATCTTTAACCTTCAATATATACTATATAAATTATTATTTATGTTAATAAATTCATTCACAAAATTCAATTTATTTTTATATACGGAGTCTGTAGCTACTCTAATTCATCTCTAAACCGTTAAATCTAATTGAGTTTCATCCTTCAATCATTAGAGGAATAAAAGATTGAAAATAGTTTGTTTTCATTATTAATTTGAAATCTATATAGTTTATTTTCATATAATCCTTGAAAATTACATGTATCCATAACCCATAACCTTGCACTTGTAGTAAGAAAACAAAATAAAAATCAGAGATAAACTCTCTCTCTCACACACACACACATATATATATATATATGAAAACACACTTATCACTCCTTTTAATTATTGGGTGGTGGTCACCGGTGACGAGCTTGTCGCCGGCAGGGTGCTGGAGTTGCAAATTGGGGGAGGGGGTGGGGGCTCGAGGGAGGAGACCTTTTTTTTAATTGTTGTTTTATTTTTGAATAATTTATTAATGACGTGGCAGCAATGTGGCTCGTCCACATCACTCCAAAAAATTGGGGATTAGGGTTCTGGTCCACGTAAGCAAATTCCAGCGGCCACGTCAGCCTCTGACGAAAATCGGACTAAATTCGAAAAAAAAATTGAAGCTACAACACTAAAATTGGAAACACGATACTTAGGACAAAAACTGAAAAGGGTCTTACTTAGCGGACGAAAATTGATATTTTCCAATAAAAGATTATTAATTTGAAATCTATATAATTTATTTTATTATAAACCTTTAAAATTGCATATATCCGTAACCTTGTACTTGTAGTAAGAAAAGAAATGAAAATGAAAATCAGAGATCATAAACTCTTACATATATAGTTCCAACACGGGAAAAGTTATTGTTCAGTGTACTAAATATCTGAAGCACACTTAATTATCACTCCTTTTATCTATTGTATAAAGCTCTTATTCCCGCTATATCATCTGCATGCAAATTTTTGACCGTTGCGGATGCAATTCCAGAGTACATGATTGCTTCTTCAACTGCGCTATGCCCGAGCCCTAGAAGATGTCCGATTTCATGTAAAGCAACCGTCTCTAAGTCGAATGCACTCGTGACTGGTCCGATGGACCAAGTCTCGTCTGCATCGTAATGAAACCTCCCATCAGTCGGGGCGAATGCATGGGCTAGGACTCCACCACGTCCGTCGAATGGGGACCCATCATTGTGGTCACCCCGGTGAAATCCTATAACTAGATCAGCGTTATTATTGGTTTGGGAGAAAGTAAAATGTGTGGCGGAAGCCCATTTTGTAAAGGCACGCGCCACCGGGGCCATGGCTTGTGTGGGAACGTTGGTTGAAAACATAAAAGTGAGATGTGATTTAGAAGCTGGCCAACTAGGGTTTCCGGGGAGGAAAGTATAGTGAGATACTGTATGTATGGTGCTCGGGCTTGAATCGTGTTGTCTCTCACGAGGATGCATGTAGTTGGTGCCATTTACGATATCAGGCACCCCACATCGAGGGCTTGTCATTTTTGACACCGAAGTAGCATCTAGGGTTCCTGTAGGGGTAATATGGTAGTTTTGCTAGTAGGTTTTGATGGCGGATTCTAGAGCATCGTCGAAGATGTCGTTATTGGCATGAGTTTGATTGGGGTAATCAAGATAACCAAAATGATGGAGGTAAGCTTTGAGTTTATGTATCCCTTTTGTGTGGTTACCTCTGTGACAACCTTCTAATTTTTTGATAAAATCAAAAGGAGATGACTTTTTGTGACTTGGGATGTTTCTCTTGGCATCACCAATTGCAGCAAATGCTAGGAGAATGAAGAAGATTAAAGAAAGAAGATGAAAACTTTTGGGCGCCATGAATGAGTTAATAAGCTAGCTATATATGAAACAAATGTAGGAAATATTGGGAAATTGGATTTGGTGTGATACATGCTAATGCTAGGACATCTATTTATATACATAATTTATTTGGAAGAAAAGAAGAACCGTGGCATACGTTTAAAAGTCTAAGTCTAATATTGTAAACAATACTTTACTATGTGGGTCCAAAAAGGAACCAAAAAAAAAAAAAAAAAATCTTGAAAATAAACATGTTATGAACATTAAAATATCTCCAGATAATATTTATTTCATAAAATAGAAATTCATGTTATGAACATTAAAATCATCCTCTTCACATATATTTATATATAATGCAATTTATAGTATTATTAAATTATTGCATTAGAAATATATGTTGGCCGGAAATTGTTTACAAATAAAATGCCTTAAATTTTAATTTATTTGAGAGTTTCTGGACAAAATAATGTCACATTCATTCATTACCATACTAAGAAAAGTAATTGTTGACCATTCAAATTATAAATTATTATAATTATTAATTTTGGGTGGAAATGGAATTGGTCCATTTTTCTCTTTAGTGTGGAATTAAATTGGAAATTAAGAATATGAGTTTTTCTATCATAAAGGGAAGTCTCCCGTCAACGGTAATTGAAGTCGTCAAAGCAACCAAGAATATGTCGAAGAAACGTGTTTTGTGGATCGAGATGAATATATCATTAGAAGTACTATTCGATCTTGAGTCTAAACTTATTTATCGAAAATACATATAATTTCAAGTGTAAATTATTAGAACATGCTAAACTATGATCTCTTTTGCATTAAGATATCTCAATTTTGAAACCATCAACCTTTGCAAATGGTACGTACCAAATGATAGCTATAAGTACTCTGTAACAGAATATTCATATGATATTCATTCCCATGTTTGAATTATTAGGATCAATTTTAGGAGTATTCTGCCTTCGATTACTTATAGCAGCTTCATCTTGTATCATTTGCAAATGTTAAAAGATGTACAGTAAAGTTTCAAAATTCGGATATTTTAGTGCATCAAATATCATAGTCTTACTTGGTTTTTGTATTATATCCTAATTTAATTTAAATTAAGTGTTGTACTGGAGATCAAAGTTTGTATCAAATTAAGAATCGATTTTGCAATTTACCTTCTTTTTTTTCAAATTTCCACCAATTTCAGTCTCTTATCTTTCAATAATATCATTGGTTTAGCCATTTTGCCATTAAGAATTGCTTTATTTCATAACTTTGAACTTATTCAATATCTTTCCACAAGATTTTACAGTCTTTCCTTATTCAATTTTTCATTATTACACAATCTTCCATGATTTCCTTATCTAAAAACATTTAGTTATTTATTTATAATTTGTGGCGAAAAATTTCGAAACAACGCTTATTTTGAATCGAATTCTGACTGATATTGATCAAATGGGACTCTAACTTTGAAACATGTCTCTCTAAGCTGTTTTGGAATGTTTTAAAATTAAAGCATGATTTTTAATATGAGACAAGCACTGAGTATATATTTAAACATGATTATCAACGACTAAAAAATTTCACTTTGATTCAAAGTTTCTATAGACTTTGAATTTGATTATGTCTTCTTTTGAAGGGTTAACTTAACTAATTTATAAGAAATTAAACTCATAAACTTGGACTCAATTTTCATATGAACGAGTTTAAATACTAATATCATTTTTAAACTTTAAGTTTGTTTTAACTGTAGCAACACTAATGAGATTTCTAGTGAAATAATCTGGAGACAAAAAATAGTGTTTTGTCCAATGAAATTATGTTTTTGAAATTGACATGAAAGAATATATTTTTAATTTCTATTATTATCTTTAGAGATATGATCCACAGAACAACACCAAATTAGATCACACATATTTATAAAGAACTTAAAGTTACATTTATGTGATTTATAAGGACACAGTGCCTCCAACTTAACCATCGCATGAAATTAAATATATATTTTTCAGGCATCACTGGAATACTCTTAAGGTATTACTACATACAGAAAAATAAAATCGATACCTTTAGTGAATAAACAAGTAATAACTTAAGGGTATATACGTGATACCTGAAGAGTATATATCTAATATCTATCATTAAATAGAAGGGGAAAATTCAATTTTGGTCCACTTAGGAGACTACTGTCCATTTTACGTCGATTATGGAAGATAAATTCAATTTTAGTCCACTTAGGCCAAAATTCGTCATTATTTAGTCAAATTTTTGCCGGAAAACAAATTTAGCCAGCGAGTGTAATTCAACGACCCCCGAATTTTTTTAAACTCCTGTGTGGCATGCAGAATCCCTCGTGGACAATCTTCGACCAATCAGAATTGTCCGAGTCAACCATATATATATATATATTAATAAAAAATAAAAATAATTAACAAATTAAAAAAAAAGGAAAAAACAGTCTTCTCCCCCCAACCCCCCCCCCTCTCTGCAACTCCACCGCCGGAATTCCCCCACTGTCGGCGGCCGGTTGGTCGCCGGAAAGTTGTCATATTTGCCAAAATCACCTTCAAATCATCCCACTTTCATTCTAACATGTTATCTATCTTATCCCATCAAGAAATCCATCAAAATGATACATAAAGTGGTCGAAAACAGCCCAAAACAGCTGCCTACTTTGCCGGAAAACACCATAGCCACCACTTCAAGCTCAAAAAATTGATTTTTTCCAATTCTCCACCAAAATGGTCAAATGATATACCAAAATGATCCTCTCCTAAAGCCCAAACATAATCTCATATCAATTTCTTTTTTTCTTTTTTTTCAAACCGAAGCTTAATTTACCGAAATCGTTCGAAAATGAACTTCACAAACCCATTTCATTGTTCTTCAAATTCGCACATGCATTTATGAAATTGAATGAGGGGTTTTGATCCCCACATGTTGAGGACTGTTTCATTCAATAATTGTAGGCGAAGAAGATGCACACGGCCGGCGGTGGAGTTGCAGAGGGATGGGGGGCTTGGGGGAGAAGGCATTTTTCCTTTTTTTTTTAATAATTTTTTTAATAATTTTTTATTTTTGATTAATTTATATATATATATATATATATATATATGGGTGACTCGGATAATTCTGATTGGTCGAGGATTGTCCACGTGGGATATGGCGTGCCACATAGGCGTTTTAAAAAATCCGGGGCGGTTGAATTACACTCGCAAATGAAACTGGTTTTCCGGCGAAAACTAGACTAAATAGTGAACGTAAAATGGACAGTAGCCTCCTAAGTGGACCAAAATTGAATTTTCCCCTTAAATAGAAAGTAATACCTTAAGAGTATGCCCTAGCCAAAAAGGTGCCCTATAAATAAGAGGGGATTGAACCAATGGACCATCGTTCTTCTGCATCAAAATGAACCCTACCATCTGTCGGAGCATATGCATCGGGCTAGGACCCCGCTCGGACCATCAAATGATGTATTATCATTATGGTGATGGGGATGAAGCTGCAACATGAAGATTCATATATCTATTGCTGATTTATTTTAATTCTTTGCTTAAGTTAAGTACTTATTTTAATTTCTGCAATTTGATTTGTGGGTCTAGCTCGTTACCCAAAACTTTAAATAGGATTATACTTGTTTTGGAGAATCATTATGAAATATATGAAAAACATTTAGGGTTTTTCCCTACAACTTGTGACGAAGTTCACATCTCGTGGACGCTTGCCTGCAACATATGGTCTTCTTGATAAAACCTGATAGTTAAATCAGGATTCTCATTAGTTCAAACCTGCAAGTAAGTTGGAAGAAAAATATTAATAAATTAATAAATAAATTAAGTAATAGGTCGGAGATCATTGCTTAATCTCTGACCAAAAATTTAAAAATAAAATAAAACCTATGAAAAAAATGAAGTATTATGTCGAACGGGACATCTCTGAAAGGCCCGTCTTAAAGAGTCAATGGTAGCTCTAGGATAACCTGGCATGAAACTATAAGTTAGTTGTCTTTTAGAAGGTGGCCACCTCGGATTTCTTTGGAAGAAAGTAAAAAGAGAATCCGTGTAGTTTGAGCTCGATGTGTGTCCTTTTTTATTATAATGTATCATATGATTAGTACGATTGACGATATCAGGTAGTCCACATCGTGCGGTGGTCATTGCTGATATCGTCGCATTATCTAATTTTCCTATAGGATTAATGTGTAAGTTTCATTGGTAGGTTTTGAGGGCGGATTCAAGGTTCTAAAATCGTTACTATTGGCTTGGTTATGGTCTAAATAACCAAATTTTTTTAGGTAGATTTTGAGTTGGGAGAGTTCTTGTGATTTGCTACCTCTATGAAATCCTTGTAATTGTTTGATGAAACCAAAGGGTGATGGTTTTTTTGTCTTTTGGTATGTCTCTCTTGGCAAGTGAACTTGGCAAATTGGTTAGGAAAACATGCAAGATAAAAAGTAAGAGTATACAAGGTTTAAGAGCCATGGGAATTGTAATAGAAATAATAATACGTAGAAGAAAATAAGTAGGGATATATATATATATATATATATAATGGTAGAAGAAGTCTGTATTTATAGACAAAACTCAAAATGGGCATCTTGGAAAGCAAATGAGTATATTTTGAATTATATCATATTATACTTTTAAAATTCACAAAAACTCATGTGAGACGGTCTCACGGATAGTTTCCATGAGACGAATCCTTATTACCCATGAATTGAATTCAGATCCATAAATTTTCATATAAATTGCTAAGTGTGAGTTATGAGTTGACCCATTTCACAAGAATAGATCCGTGAGACGATCTCACACAAGACATACTCTTTAAAATTTATCAGAGTCATGTAAATATGTGTAAAAATAACATTATTAATGAATATAGTGTGAGTTGGTGAAGTAGGAATATTTAATGGAACAAACAAAAAAGTCTAGAAAGATTGTTACAATTCTAATTGTTAGAATTTTGGTGTTTATTTAAAATTCATAATTAGGAACAAAGTTCATAATTTTAGCATAAATAAGGCAAAATTAAATTGTCATTAACTCCATCCAATATTGATAGATAAACAATGTTCTATGTTGGTAATTGGTTGTTCGATTCGTGTTGCAGTTAAAATGTGTTTAGTGGAGTACTTGGAATAATTTTAGACAAACACTTATATATAGAGATGGATTCATATATGGATATAATTTCCGGAGATGGATCTTCATTATTTATTTTCTAATTTCATTTTTGATAGGCTTAATTGAAAAAAATTTCGAAAACTTTGCAGTTTTTTCTATTTTAACTTTATTGTTCAAAATTGTCAATTTTAACCGTATATAATTGACCAATTGTTTAGTGCTAGCCGATTCACGAGTTTTGGTTGAAATTAAATTACGTTTATGGTGACGTGGATGTCACATAAATAATATATCACTTAAAATTATGGGGTTCAAAATTGTTAATGTGTCTGGCTTTCTGCATCAACTGTTAGGATTACCAATCAATAACCCTAAAACGTGAAGATCCACTAACCAAGAAAACAATCCCACCAATTGAAACAATAATGCAAGAAATCCAAATCACACAACAACACAAAGGATTACGTGGTTCAGCTATGAAAGCCTACATCCACGAGGCAATGAAGGGAGGGTTGATTTTATTGAATGAAACGAAACACTTTACAAAACTGAAATCTGCAAAACACACTTGCAGAAACTGTCTCAACTCGCTCACTTTACAGACTTAGAACTCACTCGAAACTCAATGTCAAGTCATGCTTTCAAAAGCACTGAATACTACTATATAGGCTATAAGGCAAAGGAAAAATCATCGAAAACGGATCTAAAACGAATCTTGGCAAGATCTTTGAAAACCACCTCTCGCACACTCTGTTTTGAAGTCTTCTCTCTCTTCTGTGCATCATAACCGTTTTACCCGTTTCTTGAACTGAGCTGGCAACGAGCTATTGGCTATCTTCAAATCAGCAACTTAAGCCTTCAAAACACATCCACGCTTTTGTAAGTGAAACAGCGCTTTTCTTCAACCCTTCTCATTGATGACGTGGACAAGACGCAGACGCGCTTCTTTAAGTGAAAGAACACTTTTTCTAATTCCTGAAAGCATAGATTCATTTAAGAAAAACGTTTCTTCTTCCTTTATTTCTTTCCTAAAAACTTAGTCGATTTCCATTCCCATGCACAGCAATTAAGCCATGCATTTTCTTGCAAGAGTTTCTGCCATATCCTATCATATCACATTTTGCGACAACATTTCCATGACAAACAAACGATACGAATGCCTCCACTGATATCTTTTCGTAAAATTAGGGTTTAAGTTTTGAAAGAGTTCTACAATTATTTGTATTCAAAACAATATTTATTATTTTTTCCTTTTGGATCCGTGTTTTTTAATCTCTAATGACTTCAAAATTCATATTACTATTTTTATTGTTATTTTGGATTTTGTTTGTATGAATGAACCGAGCTTTAGATATAAATTATAATTTCTTACTTGAATTTTGCTGTATTGTTTTTATAATTTACTTTTTCTCTTAATTTCTTTTTTAGTATAGGTTAAATTCGACTTCAAGATTCAACGAGGTTTTGGTGTTTTAAGATTTGGGGTAATGTTGGAGTTCGATTTGGGGAAATTATCTCAGTTAGGGGTTTTTTCAATTAAGTTTTAGATTTAGGATTAATTGATTTGATGTAATTTTGTTTTTGATTTTTGATTTCCACTTTTTTTTTTTTATTTTGTAAAAGTGATGTGGCATTATTTTGGCTTCAATTTAAAACTAGAAGAAATGTCACATGTCCAATAAAAATACAAATCAGCGCCACCTCAGATAGAAGCCAAAGATTGGGGGCGATTGCATCACACTCACCGAAATCGGTCCGCAAATCACAATTCCGACGAGATTTGACTGAAATTGGACAAATTTCGGCTTTAACTGGATTAAAATTGAAATTACGCTTATACATGGACCAAAAACGGACAATAGCCCTTTAACTGGACCGAAAATGAGTTTTTCCCAATATCCATTTTTAAGGTTCATTATTTATTATTTGCACCTGCAGTGTTGTGGCAGCTTCGGGGTGGTGCTAACGACAACACATGTGCCTGAGGTGGTGGCGTTTGGGGTTCAGATGACTCGGCATATTTACTTTTTTATCAATATAAGATAATGATTTATTCTTGGTTGGTATAATTTCATCTAAATTGTATGGGACAAAATCTATGGATTAAATCTCTTGAACCAAATATTTGGAGGATTCAAGAAAAAAATAACATATAAATATTAGAATTCGGTAATGTCATGCATGAAATAAAATATTGTACTTTAAAATTGTAATTTAAATTATGAAACATATTGCTAATGACATTAACAAAAATAGGTGTTAAAAACACCTTAAGATATGTGGGATTGGAACATATTTGACATTGGATAATGAAAAAGCATGTAATTTGATAATTTTGTGATTGTTTAGAAATTTTAAAGGGTATGATAAAAAATAATTTGTTGGAAAAAAATAAATATGTAAGTTACAAGTGCTTGCTAATGTTGTATTATCTTTTTTAATGAAATCTTTGGTTTCAAACTTGAATTATTGTTTTTGTCCAATATTTCAAATTGGCAACACAAATAAAAAAAAAAAAAAAGTAAGCAACAATGTGCAAAAATTAGTTCGGTAATGTCATGTATGTAATAAAAATAATGTACTTTGAAATTGTGTTTAAACTTTGAAACAATATTATTAATGACATTAGCAAAAAATAGGTGCTTAAAAAAATTAGTATATGTTTAGGTTAAGACATGTAAATTTGGCAAGTATGAAAGTGAGGTATAAAATTGATGAAATTTGATAACTTTTTGTGTTTCTTTAGAGATTTTAAAAAGTAGGATTACTATTAATATGTCATCATATTGGGAATTATAGGAAAAATAGATGATGTATTGTTATTTTATCTTTAAAAAAATGAGCTAATTAACATTTTCAGTTCAAATTGTAAAAACGTGGATAAAGTAGACAAAAAAAAAAAAAGAATAGTTATAAGATTCTGCTAATAAATAACATGATTCGGATATTGGTAATCCAAATCTCAAACGTGCACATTCAGTCCAACCACCCCCTTAAACAATCGAGAAATTGTATTAAAATATTACAATATGTAACAATTTGTTAAGACTAATAAAAAGATCACAAAAAGAACACAATTACTAAATAAACCAATACATAAAGCTAATAATGAGTGCACTCAGGACAAACATTGAACAAAACAGAAGTTTTCGAGCGATAAGAATGAGATATATTATATATTTTTTTACAGAAATATATGAAAATACATAATGCAATAATTAAAACACCTATTAAGAACTATATATTAACAATTTTGTGTTAAAGAATAAATGAAAAAAAATTAAAGAAAACAATAAGAAATATTATTTTAGAAATAAAGGAAAAATATCACACTTATGTAAAATTTTACTATCATATAACAATAAACACTATTTATAAAATAAAAAATGAGATAAGTATTAAATAAAACCCGTGCAACGCAGGGGTTCAAACCTAGTATATATTAATAAAAACAAACCCATTAAAAGACAAGACTTTAACCTCTAACATAAAAATCCATCAAAATTAGAATATGATCGAAATTTGGAAACTCTAACATAACATAAAAAACGCATCAAAATGATTAGAATGTATAAATATGATAATAAGGATGATAATTTTCTTTCATTCATTGCTATTATCTTTCTCTTTTTCTATTTTTATTTGTATGTATGTATATATTTTCTAGTTTACTGTTGAACCTTATTTATAGAGTTTTAATATTTCTAATTGTATCACGTTTCAATCGAGATTTAAAATTCTAATTGTATTAGATTTGAATTTCTTGTTTTATAAAAGTACCCTTCGAAATAAATATCTTGAGGAAAATTTTACACCATCGACAGTATTTGGTTGTCTATTAGTATCATTCGCAAAGGTGTTCAGGCACCTATAATATTTAATTTTAGTTTGATAGATCATTTGAACAAAAGTCTCTATTTCTTCCAAATAAATCTTCATGCTTATTTAATTTTATTTCCTTTTAATTTTTTTAATTCAAACTTACTGATTCTTATATAAAGATAATCGTATTTTGCATCCAATTTTGGTAGCTACATCACCAGTTTTGAAAATTTAGACAAAAAAATGACTGAAATTGAAAAAAATTAAAACATAAAGGACCGAAATAGAAAAACGAATACTTAATTGTCAAAAAAAAAAAAAAAAAGGAAATTGTCTTACATATAAAGCAAAAATTGAAATTATCCCTAATTTCTAATAGTACAATACTGTAATAAAAATACTAAATTTATAAGATAACTATTTTTTCATAAGCTTTTAATATATCATTGAAAATCTCTTTGAATATATATTAATATGAAACTAATTTTAGTCATAAATTTAGAATGTTTTAGAAGAATAGTTTTAGTTTGATAGATTACTTGAACCAAAGTCTCTATGTCTTCCAAATAAATCTCAATGGTTATTTAATTTTATTTCCTTTTGATTTTGGTAATTCAAACTTACTAATTCTTATAAAGATATATTACATTTTTCCTCCAATATTTTTAGCTACATCAGCAGTTTACTTATAGACTGATACTGTGGAATATTGACTCGAAAATGCTTATTCTTGAGGGTATTTTTGTCTTTTGATTACCGCAAATGAAAAACCATTGAAACTTCCGTTTTCATCCCAATTCCTTTGTTTTTGGGTCAAATTCAGCTGCACCACATTTCATATCTTTTCACAAAAGTATGACAAAAAGCACACCAATACCATCAAATAATCTCCGTCATAGTCGTCGAAAAATCTTCATGACTATCCCTCAAGGTGAAAACCAAATTTCCTCTAAATCATAACCAAATAACTCAATTTCTCTCCTTTATTTTCGAATTGAAAGCATGTTTTTGAAAATTTAAAATATAATAAGATCTATCATGATTTCTATTTCAAACTTACAGTCTCCACCCCATGATATTTTTAAAAGATAGAAATACCCTTTGAAATAAAAATCTTTAAGGGAATGTTCCACCGTCGGCAGCATTTAGTTGTCTAATAGTATCATTCGCAAAGGTAGGTGATGGTATTACAAAATTCCAAAGTTCAGGTAAGTCTCTATGTCTTCTAAATAAATCTCCATGGTCATTTACTTTTATTTCCTTTTGATTTTGGTAATTCGTAAAAACAGGCCAAGCTCGAATTCAATTAATATACATAATTTTTTCCTAATTTTAATTCTCTTATATTGTCAAATGGATTTGAAGTTTTGTCTTGGAGCATGTATGTATGTCGCAAGATTTTAGATGAGATCATTTATGTCACGTAAGCAATTAAATCAAGAAATAAATCATTACAAAGATTGTTTTTATGTTAATATTTTTTTATGGTTCTCCTTTTAATTTCCATTAAATGAAGGGAAACATAATATATTATTAGGAGTTGCGTTTAAGAAACAATTAACGAGCTCTAGTGGCTGATAAGATTTCATCAATTTATTATTTTATTATATTAATTTAGACGTATTTTGATAAGATAAGATTTTAATTCTTTATAAGTGCGTTCTTATGTATAGCCATTGTAAGGATAAGTAGAATTGTTAATGCTAATTAGCAGCCTCTTTTGGACATTATAAGGATACCAAGCACTCACCAGCATTATGTTTAGTCTAGTCATTGATCAAACCTAAAAGGAAGGGTACTAGTTCAGGCACCAATTATCTGGCCAGCCATACTGTACAATTATTGATACATCAACACTTACTGCTGTACAGATCTTCTTATATGAATCATCAAGTGATGCTAGTAGATGCCTGATAAAGATAACAGAATTAGGGTATTTTATAAGTCGTGGCAGAAACTAATTTAGATTTAAATCAAGTTGTTTTTAAGTAGTTCTTTTCAATTGTGGAAAGATATCGAGTTTTCTGGAGAATACTTTGGTACGGCGTTTAACGCTTGGGCAAGAGAGTTTTCTCTCTTGAGTATCGTTTATTTCAAATGATGGGTGGCCCTTCTGTGATTACGTACCACATCTCGCCATGCATCGTTGAAAGGTGTGACTGCATTCTAATTTTCTAGTCGTCATAATCTTGAATAATAAACATAGGAAAATTAGCATGCATAGAATCCATGTTAACAACTAAGAAACAACACACAACGGACAATGAGTGGATCTGGGTAGGCAACCAGACAAGTTGGTTTTTAAGTATACATGTTCTAATACCACTTGTTGGTCCCAAGTGGTACAAAGGTTCGGGGGGGGGGGGTGTTGAATGAATCTCTCATTGTTTTCGCTCTTTACCCTTTATCGCTGCAACCTGCTGTAAGCTATTGGTACTTGCAACAAGTTGGCTATAATGTGTTATGCTTACAGCACACTAGTTACTGCAGCCTAACACTTAGAGTATATGTGCACAGCGGAATTGTGTATTTGATAGAGAGTTTAGCAAATATACTAACCTTTTAACTATAGAATTATCAAGGCTAGATCACATAAATGCAAAATATAAGTCATGTAACATGCATGTAGTAGATATAATAAATTAAACGTTGAAAGCAAGTAAATAAAACACAGGGTTTATAGAGGTTTGAAAGTGGTGTAATCCTTCTACTTCCTTGATCTCTTCTCCTTTCAAGGAGGATATCCACTAGGAAGATCTTTTAGATTTATAGGACTCTTTTCCTAACTAAAGCAACCTATGGATGAGCACAGCCTACTAAGTCTCTTACTCACTTCTTAGGTTTTAGTAGACAGACAGGGATCCACACAGGATGTTATCCTTTACAAGGACCAAAACACACATCAATGAAAACTTTCCTATCAACTGTAGACACCGACTAAAACAACCTAAGCACACAACTAAATAAATGGTTAAATAAAATGTTTCTTCAACTTTGGCGAAGCAAGTTCTCCAAGAGATCTTCTATGGCTGGATTGCTTGCTTCTAGGTCGAGTGAGGACTGAAAATGCTTACTTTTAAGATCGATGATCGCTGTAGGTAGAATACCAATATGCGATTGTGGATTTTCAGTCTTGTGATTTTCAGTTTCACTCTTCCCCTTTTACAAATGGTGGAACGCACCAGTTGAAGGATGCACATTCCACGTGTCTTCTTTTAAGCTCTTCTCTTCATCCTGCTGCATCCTGATTATTGATCCATTTCTTGCTCTTCAATCTTGTCCTTGATTCGATCTGGATGGCCATCATTGCTCCTTCTTGATCTCCTTTGATATTCATCTGGTACAACCATTAATGTGCACCTTAAGGTATAGTCTGCATGCAGTTGCTCAGGTTAGGTGGCTGCTCCCTATACGCTTGTCGTTCTTGAATCTGTCTTTTTGTAACGGCCTATCGAGCAATGCTGCTTCAATTGAAGTTGATGTTTCCTCGTATTTATTAAACATGCAATGGATGTTGATAGCTTCGAAGTTGATTCCACTTGCAAGTTTACTTCAGTTGCTGTAACTTATCGGTGTGTGTGTTGCATCCAAAATTACTGCACCTTGTGAGGTGTAGCTTCTAGCATGAAGCATGCAACAAAATCTTTTCTTCTAGAAGTTCTTCTAAGTGTGGTGTATTGTAGGCAGACTTCTTCTGAACCTGTTACATACACTGTGCAACAAATACAATGCAGTAGAAGACTTCATAGTAGGGGTTTTGCTACCTATTAAAATTGGGAAATTTCAAATAGAAGCAGTAAGGTTACAGTGGTTTTGTTTCATCAAAATCTTAAAATTTCTTCTTACAATTTTCTCACTTAACTACAATCCATAGTTTCTTGTCAATGTGTATACACAATAAATATAGGGTAATAAATTATTATTGGGTAAAAAATTGATCCATTTTCTTTTTGGTTTTCTAGAGAAATAAATTGATGATTTGATATTGTTATGATATTTAGTACTACATTATTATTCAGGTTGTAGATTTTAGTTATTGTGAAGATATATTTCTCATTAAATAGGAAGCTTGATATTTTATTTTTTGCTATTTCTTATTAAATAGCAAGATTTTATTAAATAGGAAGATCGATGATAGAATAAATGATACTTTTTTTTTGTTCATATTCTTTGGTCTGTTGGTCCTATTTCAGACCTTCGGTCTACCCGAGCCAACCTTTTCTAAGGTGAATTGGTTGTTTGGCCTCAAAGCTTCTCCTGGGTCGGATAAGCAGTTCTACTATCTTTCCCTCAGGAAAGAGAGACCTGCGTTTGTTCTTGGGATTTCTCCATCTGTGAAGGAATGGCGGAGCAAGTGGTTCTGAGTTAGAGGAGATTGGGGTAGTCCTATCCCGGATTTCGACCAGCTCCGACCTTGTTTTTCTGACTTTGGAGCTCCAATGGTATTCTCCTTTTTTTTTCTCCTTTCCTTTTTAGTTTTTCTGATTTGTTTAATGTGTCATTTTCATGCAGCCTACAATCCTCGTAACCTCTTCGTTACACTAGAGTTTCGTCGAGGGCTTGACCGGATAGCTCGGGCTCCCGCTGGTGAGCGGCACGTGTCGATCCTACTTTTGTCCGATTGTTTGTGTTACGCCGGCCTAACTCCTCCTTTTGTTCGTGCTCCAACCCTAGATTGGGTGTTGTCGCCTTGATATGATTTTCACTGTAGGATAATGTTTCTGGCTGATCCTTTTTCTTTTTCAACCACTCCTCCGACCATGGATCCTGTTTCGCGTTTATTAGCTCAGACTGCCGAGGTGGACAAGAGTTATTCCTGTCGATCTGCAGCCCCTGCTCGCCGTGTTCCTAGTGCTGCCTCCACTCCCTTGGTGCCTTCGAGGAAACGTACTTACACACCTACAAGCTCTTTAATACAATTTTTATTATTTATACTCAAATTGTATAAATAAAAAATTATATGATTAATTGAATGAAATTTAAGGTAAAATGAAAACAAAAACAACAACTTATTTTTATTGAAAGGGAAAAAGACAATCTCAAGTGCCGTCAACTCCAAATATGTTTGCTATCTATGGACAATTTTCAAATTTTGGAGGATCTGGATCTGGTGCTGGTCTATTCGATTACTAGGTTTTGTTCGTTCTTTTCAATATTTTTATGTTCTATTTTCATGTATTTTAATCAATTTCAGTATTTTATTTTCAAACATTATAATTTATTTTTCAGTAATGTGATGTTGTATTTTCTTGGATTTTAATTTATTATTAGTAATTTTATGTAATTGCTTCTCGATTCTCCAATTTTCACTATTCATGTTGAGAAATGACTACTCACGATCTTTCGCGTTGTTTAAATTACCATCTGCGTCGTTCAAATTATCATCCGTATCACTTAAAATATTTTATATCATAATTTATGTTGGCACAATAGAATTATACTATCTCAAATATTACAAAATAATTTCACAAAATATAATAAATACAAAAAGTAAAAAAATAAAATAAAATAAAACTAGCGTTGCTCAGTGTGGTGCTCCACACTATGCATATCTCTAAAGTAGCAATAAGATTAGCGCTGTGTTGGAGTGAATTATTTGGCAGTCGACGTGCTGGGGCTGCTCTTATAGTTGTAAAAATATATTTATAAAACACATGCTTATACCTATAGATTATAAAATGCATACTTGAATCCTGTTGCATGTGAGACAGTTTTATAAGAGATCAACTAAAAAAAGGAATTACTACATAAATAATATCATAACAAAATTTCATCTATTTATTTACTCTCTTTCAAACAGTAGATTTTTCAACTATTTTTGCTTGTGCTTGTAAACTCAAGAGCTTAGGGCCAATTATAAAGACTAAGAAGGTTGGCTCAAAAATAAATTGGATTATGAGCTTCATTGTAAAATTATGACCTAACCATTTAGTACGAAGTGGTGGGAACGTTTGTTACAGTCTCTCCTGTGATACTCCAACCTCCCCATGAATTGGTTATTTCTAAATGAGTCATGAAGGGTATAACGAACATACCCTGTCTCCACATTGGATCAAGAACAGGGTAGATAAAAACTTTACTTGTCATCAAATACTTGTAGAGTTTTGTGTATTAATATAAAAAAATTGTGCATTCCTAACTTAGAGGTATTAATAAAATTTGTTTTTTAATTATTAATATTAGTTTAATGTTTGCTAAAAAAAATTGGTGTTAAAGATTAACTTTAATTAACTAAAAAGGAAAAAATTATCTGTTATAAACATAGAATACTAAAATGAAGGTGAAAGATAAATGACGAACAATCTAATGAAATAAATTTAGAGGACCAAAAAACTTATTTTCTTTTATTATAGTTAGGGGAAGAATCAATTTTAGCTGACAACTTCAACCTTATTCAATTTTGGTAAACTAACTCAATTTTGGTAAACTAATTGTCTTTTCCAGTTTTGGTCCCTTTATTGTCGAAGTTTTCCAATTTTAGTCATTTTTAGTCGAAATAACCAACATTGTTGATGTGACTAACACAATTTGGCTTTCACGTCAGCATTTGTGACGGTCACGTTAGCAATCTTGATTATTTCAACAAAAAAAAAGACTAAAATTGAAAAACATATCGACGATTAAGAGACAAAAATTAATAATGACAGAATTAATACATTAAAATTAGACACACCCCTAAATTATTGGATTAAAATTGATATTTTCTCTTATAATTTTTAATCTGTTAATTCGGATGGAAATTGAATTGGTCCATTTTATTTTTTAGTGTGGAAATTGAAAAAATCTTTGTTTTTTCACATAATTGGAATTGGTCCATTTTAGTTTATAGTGTGGAAATTGGTCCATTTTAGTTTTTATTAGGTCGAAGTCGTCATAGTAAACAACAACATTCGAACTGTTTATTAAAAAGGACTTATATCATTTAAAATAAGTATTGTTTTAGGAGTGACACTTGTGTGCCCCAGGGGTATGGTACCCCCAAATTAACCATTATAAGCTGTTAAATATATACTCTGCAGATATCATGTATATACTCTTCAGGTATTACATGTATACTCTTATATACATATGATACCTGTAGGGTATATTTATAACACCAAGAAACATAACACCTATAGAGTATATATATAACACCTGAAGAGCATGTACATAACACCTAGATCTATGCCCCTATGTGCCCCAGGGGTATATAAGTTTTTGCCTTGTTTTAGAGGTCAAATTTGGTATCAAATTAAGAACCATTCAACTATTTAATCATCATTTTGTTTCCTTCCAAATTTACCCCTAATCTCAATAAGGATCATTTTAGCCACAATTAATAGAATTAAGAATTATTTTAGATGATGATGAGACTATCTCACATGAGTTTTTGTGATTTTAGATTGAGTAGGTCTTGTATGACACCGTCTCACGGATTTTTTTTTCGTGAGACAGGTCAACTCATATCCCACACTTATCAATTCATATGAAGATTTGTGGATATGAGTTTCATTTATGAGTAATAAGGATCCGTCACAAGGAAACTATCTGTAAGACCGTCTCACATAAGTTTTTGCATTTTATATTTGTTAACTTTGAACTTATTGAATTTATTTAAGATTTATTCTCAAGATTTTATGATCTTTAGTATTTCAATTTTCTTATTTTTTTCTTTATATCATCACATCACATACTAGCTAATTCAAAAATGAGGGAGAATAGATTAATCTATATATATTAAATTAGTAGGATATCCTGCCAAAAATATCTGCAATAAATTATCTACCTATTAAATAATTACTATTTAAGAAACCTATTAATTGCTTTCATATTGTATTTATTTTAAGAAACTCAATACAAATAAATCTATTTATTGTATTTTAAGAAATTCTATACAAATAAAAATAAATAAACCTATTTATTGTATTTTAAGAAATTCAATACAAATAAATAAATATTTAATTTAAGATATCAGCTATGATACTCAATTTAGTATTTATTGTATAGAAATTTCAAATAAAAAAATAAATAGATAAATAAGATGAAATAAGAGATTATATATTTATTATCTCTCATCTTATTTTTAAGTACTTATTTTAAAGGGTAAATTACAAAAAACAACTCCACCTATCGACTTTTTTCAAATTGCAACCTAATCTTTTTTTTCTTTTTTTCAAATTGCCACCCAGTCTTTCTGTGGTTTTGTCGATTCAAATTTTCAGGCGAAATGGAGATTAATTTGTTCACTTTGCAACCTAAAATTTGTTGTTGTTGTTGTTTTTATCTAATTGCAAACTGAACTTTGTGTTTTTATCAGATTGCAACCAAGAATGAAAATTTCGATTTCGGTGGAAATATAGGTAACTTAAATTCACGGAAATATCGTGAAAATATCGATATCGATGGAAATATGGGTACATATATTTATTGTTATTTTTCCTATATTTACCAATATATTCCGATATTTTCTCGATATTTATTGATATTCCATCGATTTTTTACCGATGTTACATATATTTCACCAATATTAACCAATATTTCCTTGATATTTATTTTATGAATATCGATCACACTTATATAACATAAATGTCACACTCATATATATAACATAAAGGTATCAGTGTGAAGCGAAAAAAAATCATGATTTGCGATTGGACAAACAAATTAAAGTTTGGGTTGCAATTGGATTAAGAGAAAAAGTTTGGGTTGCAAAGTGAAAAAAATTAATTCATTTGCCGGAAAAATGATCGGAAATTTTACAATCGGCAAAACCACAGAAAGACTGAGTGGCAATCTTTTAGAAAAGAAAACAGATTAGGTTGCAATTTTTAAAAAGTCGATAGTTGAGGTTGTTTTTTGTAATTTACCCTATTTTAAATCAATTTTAAATATATAATATATAAAATCAATCATTATTTAATAATCTTAAATTTAATATTCATATAAAATTTATCAAACTGAAATATGGAAATGTATGTGTGTGGGCTTCAATGATTTTTCATTTTTAAACGTTTTTATGATATATAGTATTAAATTATTGTAAGTTGATATTAAAATGTAGAAATAAAAAAAATATTATAGGTGTACCTAATAGATTACACATATAAAACATATCAAATAGAAAAAATTAGATTAAAATTATTATTGCAAGTTAACCAACTTATTCATTTGAAATATACAAATATTTTATTTTATCTTTCTTATTTTTAAAATACGTGTGTATTTATAGTTATAAATGCCAATAAAATATAAATTTATTTATCTCAATACTTAAATCATAACGTTTCTAATACATATAACTTATTTTTAGATATTAAATTTATTTTTTAAAATTTCACTACCCATGTAATGTTCTGACACAATTTTTTTTATTTGTTTGTTTAATCCATAGATTAATATATTACTTTATATATTTCAAATTTCTAATATTTTCGGATATAATTATTTATAATGGCATAAATTTAAAGTTAAAATACCTAGCTTTATACTAATACAAATTTAAAAAGTATCAATATATTTTTGTTAAAATAATAATCATTACATTTATATGTTATTTTAATAATTATATATATAACTTACCGTACAACGCACGGGTACACTACTAGTATTGTCTAAAGGACATTTTTATTCTTTAATTTTTATGTATGACAAAATTAAATTCAAAACAACATTACATTTTCATGCGAATATTGTATTATTAACTTTTATCCGATTATATATAATCTGTTTATTAAAGCAGATCATGTCAATCCAATTAACTCTATTAATCAAATGAGACTCTAACTTTTGAATCAAACCTGTCTCTCCGTTTTGGAATGTTTTAAAAACATGTCCACGGTTGAAAATTCTTAATATATTCATCATTAATGTGTGATGATCACATTATCTTATTATATGAAAAGCAGAACTTGATTGATATGCTAAATATCTGAACGTCAGTATTGGACACATTAATATGCCATGATGGATAAAATATGTGGTAGGACTAATATATATATATGGACACACACTAGTATAAATAGGAATGTTAAACGGGCTAGCCCTATCGAGGTTCAGGCTAAACGGTTCGGGCCAAAAAGGCCTGATTTAAATGTGCTATAATATTATGAACCTAACTCTAGCCCTACTGGGCTTCGAACTAAACGGTTCACAATCGGGCTGTAAGTTAAAAGTTCCAAAATTATATATTTAATCTCAATGTTTCAGTTAAAATGCATTTCATAAGAAACTAAACATACAATTGCATAAAACTAAATGATTTATCACAATAAAAATACCATATAGTTTTAATAATAAGTAAATATACTTCAAAAACTATATTTTGTACTAGACAACTATTAGTTTATAAGCATCAAAATATTGGTCATGAGTTTCTTAGCATAACACCTACATCCTCATCAGCATTAGATCCTTCAAAGTAGAAAGTACCAATACCCCAAATCCTCTTCATCTAAAATTTATTTAGTCAAAAAACTTTTTGCAAAACAATTACTATAATTTTTTTTTACAATAAGAATAAATAATGTTTCCCCATAATTGAAAAACAAATATATATCTAAATTCTCATTATTATCGCAGCATGAAGTTCATTATTATATGGACAATGGTAAACTATTATTTTGATAAACATTTTAAAATCATACAATATGATTCTAGAAAATTGTCGAAATCGTCACCATTGGTTTGAGATTGGTTTAGATAACCAAATTCTTTGAGTTAGATTTTGGGTGATGAATCTCTTGTGATTTGTTACCCTTGTGACATCCTTTTAATCCTTTGATGAAATCAAAAGGTGAAGAAGTAATGCCACTAGGGATGGGTCTCTTAGCGTCGCAAATATCAGAAAGGGATAATAGAGAAATAAGGAAAATTAAGGACAAGAAGTGAATAGGTTTATGAGCCATAATTGAAATTATGAGAAAGAGATATGAGATTAATGAGATGAGTATCTCTATTTATACAATATACTAAATCTATAGATATCAACAATAATGATAGTAATAATAGGTTTAAAAATATTCAATTTATGTATTCTCAATTCTCATGGAATTCTAGATAATTTGTTTTAGAATTAATTACTTTTTTTATCAATTAATATTATGGTTCTGTCATTTTTACCAATTATCTTTTTAGGTTGGTGATATTACTCTTTATTTTTTGAAAAATTGGAAATTTGATCCAAATTCAACCCAAACGGTCAAATCGGGCTAATTCAGATGTGATTAGCACGTGACACCCTATAAGAATATATAACTCGAAAAGTTAATTTAAAAAATTCTCAGAACAATTAAGTTTATTGAACAAAAATATGCCCAAAAGTAGGGTGTACATACTAATCACGTGCGAATTTAGCCTAATCTAACTATTCATGTTGAATTTAGGTTAAATTTCTAAACTTTTAAATAAAAAAGTAAAATCGTCAACTCGAAAAGATAATAGGTAAAAGTCTCTAAATCGAAAATTTTAAAAAAATAATTAATTCTTTGTTTTATTTGACTATTTGATATTCTTCATGGATTGATCGATGGCTAAATTATTGACTTTCTTTTTAGAACCGATTTGAGTTGACATTGCATTGTGATAGTAGCTTGTACTGAAAAGGTAGTCTAACTCTCCCAAAAAAAACCAGGACAAAAAAAAAAAAAAGAGCACTAATTAATTAATGCCCCTTTCCATCATTTTACATGATGAGATACTTCATTTCAGTGGGAGCAAGTGCAGTCGGTGCAAGCACAGCTGCTGCCGCACTTGCACTTCCCGTCGTGCTCCATCGCCGCCGGAACTTCCATCACCGCCCCATAACTGTCATGACCGTGAATTTAGTTGAGCTTCATCGACCTTTCTATCATTAGATGAATATTTAAAAGATTGAACAATAAAAGATGGAAAAATATCAATTTTCGTCCGCTAAGTAAGATCCTTTCAAGTTTTTGTCTGCTAAGTATCGTGTTTCCAATTTTAGTGTCGTAACTTCACATTTTTTCTGATTTCAGTCCGAATTTTGTCGGAGGCTGACGTGCCATCGGAATCTGCTTACGTGGACCGAAACCCTAATCCCCAATTTTTTCGAGTGACGTGGACAAGCCATGTGATTGCCACATCATTAATAAAATTAATCAAAGATAAAATAATAATTAAAAAAAAAGTTCTCCTTCCCCAAGACCCCCCATCTGCAACTCCACCCCTCCCCCTCCCCTCCGCAACTCCACCCCCATCCCACCCCCGCCCCCGGTCAGCTGCCGGGATTGGTCGACGGAAACTTCGCTGGAAAACACCATTAACACCACTTCAAAGCTCAAAAAATTGATTTCTACCAATTCCCCACCAAAATGGCCGAATGATATACCAAATCATCATGTCCTAAAATCCAAACATAATATCATATCAATTTCATGTTTCTTGTTCAAATCAAAACACAATTTACAATCGTTCGAAAATGAACTTCACAAACCTATTTCATTGTTCTCCAAATTCACACATGCATTTATGAAATTGAATGAGGGGTTTTGATCCCCACATATTGAGGAGTGTTTCAGATGTAGGGTGGTGGTCACCGGCGACGAGCTTGTCGTCGGCAGGGTGCTGGAGTTGCAAATTGGGGGGAGGGGGCGGGGGCTCGAGGGAGGAGACCTTTTTTTTAATTGTTTTTTAATTTTGAATAATTTATTAATGACCTGGCAGCAACGTGGCTCATCCACGTCACTCCAAAAAATTGGGGATTAGGGTTCCGGTCCACGTAAGCAAATTCCAGCGGCCACGTCAGCCTCTGACGAAAATCAGACTAAATTAAAAAAAAAAATTGAAGCTACGACACTAAAATTGGAAACACGATACTTAGCGGACACAAACTGAAAAGAGTCTTAATTAGCGGACGAAAATTGATATTTTCCCATAAAAAATTATTAATTTGAAATCTATATAGTTTATTTTATTATAATCCTTGAAAATTGCATATATCTGTAACCTTGTACTTGTAGTAAGAAAAGAAATGAAAATGAAAATCAAAGATCATAAACACTTACATATATAGTTCCAACACGGGAAAACTTATTGTTCAGTGTACTAAATATCTGAAGCACACTTAATTATCACTCCTTTTATCTATTGTATAAAGCTCTTATTCCCGCTATATCATCTGCATGCAAATTTTTGACCGTTGCGGATGGAATTCGAGAGTACATGATTGCTTCTTCAACTGCGCTATGCCCGAGCCCCAGAAGATGTCCGATTTCATGTAAAGCAACCGTCTCTAAGTCGAATGCATTCGTGACTGGTCCGATGGACCAGGCCTCGTCTGCATCATAATGAAACCTCCCATTAGTCGGGGCAAATGCATGGGCTAGGACTCCACCACGTCCGTCGAATGGGGACCCATCATTGTGGTCACCCCGGTGAAATCCTATAACTAGATCAGCGTTATTATTGGTTTGGGAGAAAGTAAAATGTGTGGCGGAAGCCCATTTTGTAAAGGCACGCGCCACCGGGGCCATGGCTTGTGTGGGAACGTTGGTTGAAAACATAAAAGTGAGATGTGATTTAGAAGCTGGCCAACTAGGGTTTCCGGGGAGGAAAGTATAGTGAGATACTGTATGTATGGTGCTCGGGCTTGAATCGTGTTGTCTCTCACGAGGATGCATGTAGTTGGTGCCATTTACGATATCAGGCACCCCACATCGAGGGCTTGTCATTTTTGACACCGAAGTAGCATCTAGGGTTCCTGTAGGGGTAATATGGTAGTTTTGCTGGTAGGTTTTGATGGCGGATTCTAGAGCATCGTCGAAGACGTCGTTATTGGCATGAGTTTGATTGGGGTAATCAAGATAACCAAAATGATGGAGGTAAGCTTTAAGTCTATGGATCCCTTTTGTGTGGTTACCTCTGTGACAACCTTCTAATTTTTTGATAAAATCAAAAGGAGATGACTTTTTGTGACTTGGGATGTTTCTCTTGGCATCACCAATTGCAGCAAATGCTAGGAGAATGAAGAAGATTAAAGAAAGAAGATGAAAACTTTTGGGCGCCATGAATGAGTTAATAAGCTAGCTATATGTGAAACAAATGTAGGAAATATTGGGAAATTGGATTTGGTGTGATACATGCTAATGCTAGGACATCTATTTATATACATAATTTATTTGGAAGAAAAGAAGAACCGTGGCATACGTTTAAGTCTAAGTCTAATATTATAAACAATACTTAACTATGTGGTCCAAAAAGGAACCAAATATATATATATATATATATATATATATATATCTTGAAAATAAAGCTTCTCGAGGGAAGATTTTATGCTATCTCCATATTAATTTTATATGTTGAGTTCTAAAAATAAATAATCATATTTGTGTTTTTTTTCTAACATGTATAAAATAAAATGCCTTAAATTTTAATTTATTTGAGAGTTTCTGGACAAAATAATGTCACATATTCATTCATTACCATACAAAGAAAACTAATTGTTGACCATTCAAATTATAAATTATTATAATTATTAATTCTGGGTGGAAATGGAATTGGTCCATTTTGCTCTTTAGTGTGGAATTAAATTGGAAATTAAGAATATGAGTTTTTCTATCATAAAGGGAAGACTGACTCCCTTCAACGGTAATTGAAGTCGTCAAAGCAACCAAGAATCTGTTGAAGAAACGTGTTTTGTGGATCAAGTTGAATATATCATTAGAAGTACTATTCGATCTTGAGTCTAAACTTATTTATCGAAAATACATATAATTTCAAGTGTAAATTATTAGAACATGCTAAACTATGATCTCTTTTGCATTAAGGTATCTCAATTTTGAAACCATCAACCTTTGCAAATGGTACGTACCAAATGATAGCTATAGGTACTCTGTAACGGAATATTCACATGATATTCATTCCCATGTTTGAATTATTAGGATCAATTTTAGGAGTATTCTGCCTTCGATTACATATAGCAGCTTCATCTTGTATCATTTGCAAATGTTAAAAGCTGTACAGTAAAGTTTCAAAATTCGGATATTTTAGTGCATCAAATATCATAGTCTTACTTGGTTTTTGTATTATATCCTAATTTAATTTAAATTAAGTGTTGTACTGCAGTACTGGAGATCAAAGTTTGTATCAAATTAAGAATCGATTTTGCAACTTACCTTCTTTTTTTTTTTTAAATTTCCACCAATTTCAGTCTCTTATCTTTCTATAATATATATCATTGGTTTAGCCATTTTGCCATTAAGAATTGCTTTATTTCATAACTTTGAACTTATTCAATATCTTTCAACAAGATTTTACAGTCTTTCCTTATTCAATTTTTCATTATTACACAATCTTCCATGATTTCCTTATCTAAAAACATTTAGTTATTTATTTATAATTTGTGGCGAAAAATTTCGAAACAACGCTTATTTTGAATCGAATTCTGACTGATATTGATCAAATGGGACTCTAACTTTGAAACATGTCTCTCTAAGCTGTTTTGGAATGTTTTAAAATTAAAGCATGATTTTTAATATGAGACAAGCACTGAGTATATATTTAAACATGATTATCAACGACTAAAAATTTCACTTTGATTCAAAGTTTCTATAGACTTTGAATTTGATTATGTCTTCTTTTGAAGGGTTAACTTAACTAATATATAAGAAATTAAACTCATAAACTTGGACTCAATTTTCATATGAACGAGTTTAAATACTAATATCATTTTTAAACTTTAAGTTTGTTTTAACTGTAGCAACACTAATGAGATTTCTAGTGAAATAATCTGGAGACAAAAAATAGTGTTTTGTCCAATGAAATTATGTTTTTGAAATTGACATGAAAGAATATATTTTTAATTTCTATTATTATCTTTAGAGATATGATCCACAGAACAACACCAAATTAGATCACACATAGTTATAAAGAACTTAAAGTTACATTTATGTGCTTTATAAGCACACAGTGCCTCCAACTTAACCATCGCATGAAATTAAATATATATTCTTCAGACATCACTGGAATACTCTTGAGGTATTACTACATACAGAAAAAGAAAATCGATACCTTTAGTGAATAAACAAGTAATAACTTAAGGGTATACACGTGATACCTGAAGAGTATATATCTAATATCTATCATTAAATAGAAGGGGAAAATTCAATTTTGGTCCACTTAGGAGACTACTTTCCATTTTACGTCCACTATGGAAGCTAAATTCAATTTTAGTCCACTTAGGCCAAAATTCGTCATTATTTAGTCAAATTTTTGCCGGAAAACAAATTTCACCGGCGAGTGTAATTCAACGACCCCCGAATTTTTTTAAACTCCTATGTGGCATGCAGAATCCCACGTGGACAATCTTCGACCAATCAGAATTGTCCAAGTCAACCATATATATATTAATAAAAAATAAAAATAATTAACAAATTAAAAAAAAAAGGAAAAAACAATCTTCTCCCCCCCAAACCCCCCCTCCCCTCTACAACTCCACCGCCGGAATTCCCCCACCGTCGGCGGCCGGTTGGTCGCCGGAAAGTTGTCATATTTGCCAAAATCACCTTCAAATCATCCCACTTTCATTCTAACATGTTATCTATCTTATCCCACCAAGAAATCCATCAAAATGATACATAAAGTGGTCGAAAACAGCCCAAAACAGTTGCCTACTTTGCCGGAAAACACCATAGCCACCACTTCAAGCTCAAAAAATTGATTTTTTCCAATTCTCCACCAAAATGGTCAAATGATATACCAAAATGATCCTCTCCTAAAGCCCAAACATAATCTCATATCATTTTCTTTTTTTTCTTTTTTTTCAAATCGAAGCTCAATTTACCGAAATCGTTCGAAAATGAACTTCACAAACCCATTTCATTGTTCTTCAAATTCGCACATGCATTTATGAAATTGAATGAGGGGTTTTGATCCCCACATGTTGAGGATTGTTTCATTCAATAATTGTAGGCGAAGAAGATGCACACGGCCGGCGGTGGAGTTGCAGAGGGATGGGGGGCTTGGGGGAGAAGGCATTTTTCATTTAAAATTTTTTTTTTTATTTTTTTTATTTTTGATTAATTATATATATATGGGTGACTCGGATAATTTTGATTGGTCGAGGATTGTCCACGTGGGATATGGCGTGCCACATAGGCGTTTTAAAAAATTCGGTGCAGTTGAATTACACTCGCAGATGAAACTGGTTTTCCGGCGAAAACTAGACTAAATAGTGAACGTAAAATGAACAGTAGCCTCCTAAGTGGACCAAAATTGAATTTTCCCCTTAAATAGAAAGTAATATCTTAAGAGTATGCCCTAGCAAAAAAGGTGCCCAATAAATAAGAGGGGATTGAACCAATGGACCATCGTTCGTCTGCATCGAAATGAACCCTGCCATCTGTCGGAGCATATGCATGGGGCTAGGACCCCGCTCGGACCATCAAATGATGTATTATCATTATGGTGATGGGGATGAAGCTGCAACATGAAGATTCATATATCTATTGCTGATTTATTTTAATTCTTTGCTTAAGTTAAGTACTTATTTTAATTTCTGCAATTTGATTCGTGGGTCTAGCTCGTTGCCCAAAACTTTAAATAGGATTATGCTTGTTTTGGAGAATCATTATGAGATATATGAAAAACATTTAGGGTCTTTCCCTACAACTTGTGTGCGTCGATATTTCGTTCGTGAAATCAACGAAGTTCACATCTCGTGGACGCTTGCCTGCAACATATGGTCTTCTTGATAAAACCTGATAGTTAAATCAGGATTCTCATTAGTTCAAACCTGTAAGTAAGTTGAAGAAAAATATTAATAAATTAATAAATAAATTAAGTAATAGGTCGGAGATCATTGCTTAATCTCTGACCAAAAATTTAAACATAAAATAAAACCTGTGAAAAAATGAAGTATTATGTCGAACGGGCCATCTCTGAAAGGCCCGTCTTAAAGAGTCAATGGTAGCTCTAGGATAACCTGGCATGAAACTATAAGTTAGTTGTCTTTTAGAAGGTGGCCACCTCGGATTTCCTTGGAAGAAAGTAAAAAGAGAATCCGTGTAGTTTGAGCTCGATGTGTGTCCTTTTTTATTATAATGTATCATATGATTAGTACGATTGACGATATCAGGTAGTCCACATCGTGCGGTGGTCATTGCTAATATCGTCGCATTATCTAATTTTCCTATAGGATTAATGTGAAAGTTTCATTGGTAGGTTTTGAGGGCGGATTCAAGGTTCTAAAATCATTACTATTGGCTTGGTTATGGTCTAAATAACCAAATTTTTTTAGGTAGATTTTGAGTTGGGAGAGTTCTTGTGATTTGCTACCTCTATGTAATCCTTGTAATTGTTTGATGAAACCAAAGGGTGATGGTTTTTTTGTCTTTTGGTATGTCTCTCTTGGCAAGTGAACTTGGCAAATTGGTTAGGAAAACATGCAAGATAAAAAGTAAGAGTATAAAAGGTTTAAGAGCCATGGGAATTGTAATAGAAATAATAATACGTAGAAGAAAATAAGTAGGGATATATATATATATATATATATAATGGTAGAAGAAGTCTTTATTTATAGACAAAACTCAAAATGGGCATCTTGGAAAGCAAATGAGTATATTTTGAATTATATTATATTATACTTTTAAAATTCACAAAAACTCATGTGAGATTGTCTCACGAATAGTTTCCATGAGACGAATCCTTATTACCCATGAATTGAACTCATATTCATAAATTTTCATATGAATTGCTAAATGTGAGTTATAAGTTGACCCATTTCACGAGAAAAGATCAGTGAGACGATCTCACACAAGACCTACTCTTTAAAATTTATCAGAGTCATGTAAATATGTGTAAAAATAACATTATTAATGAATATAGTGTGAGTTGGTGAAGTAGGAATATTTAATGGAACAAACAAAAAAGTCTAGAAAGATTGTTACAATTCTAATTGTTAGAATTTTGGTGTGTATTTAAAATTCATAATTAGGAACAAAGTTATAATTTTAGCATAAATAAGGCAAAATTAAAGAGTCATTAACTCCGTCCAATATTGATAGATAAACAATGTTCTATGTTGGTAATTGGTTGTTCGATTCGTGTTGCAGTTAAAATGTGTTTAGTGGAGTACTTGGAATAATTTTAGACAAACACTAGCTTATATATAGAGATCGATTCATATATGGATTTCCTGAGATGGATCTTCATTATTTATTTTCTAATTTCATTTTTGATAGGCTTAATTGAAAAAAAAATCGAAAACTTTGCAGCTTTTTCTATTTTAACTTATTGTTCAAAATTGTCAATTTTAAATGTATATAATTGACCAATTGTTTAGTGTTAGCCGATTCACGATTTTTGGTTGAAGTTAAATTATATTTATGGTGACGTGGATGTCACATAAATAATACGTAAATAATATATCACTTAAAATTATGGGGTTCAAAATTGTTAATGTGTCTGGCTTTCTGCATCAACATTTTGCGACAACATTTCCATCACAAACAAATGATAATTCGTAAAATTAGGGTTTAAGTTTTGAAAGAGTTCTACAATTATTTGTATTCAAAATAATATTTATTATTTTTTCCTTTTGGATCCGTGTTTTTTAATCTCTAATGACTTCAAAATTCATATTACTATTTTTATTGTTATTTTGGATTTTGTTTGTATGAATGAACCGAGTTTTAGATATAAATTATAATTTCTTACTTGAATTTTGCTGTATTCTTTTTATAATTTACTTTTTCTCTTAATTTCTTTCTTAGTATAGGCTAAATTAAGTGGGCTGGTTAATTCATGGTTAATCAAAACTAGTTTATTCTAAGTGATGCATCATCTGTATATTATTGTAATTCATAGGTTTCTTAAAATAGTAATTATTTAATAGGTAGATAATTTATTATAGTTATTTTTGGCAGGATATTCTACTTTTATTTATATATTGATGACATCCACACAGATAATCTAATTTGATTATCATGAATTGGATGAAATTGAAATCAATTTGTTATTTCATGGTAAAAATTAATAATTTTAAAACAATTGGCTAAAATCGAAATTTCTTTGTAAAATTTGAAATTATTAATCAATTTTTGTTCTTCAAATTATTAATTATGAGTCGACTTATCTTCCCGAATTAGATCCATAATAACATGATCTCACAAGTCATAAATATTCTACTCACAGTATTAATGTTTGAACTCAAAGCATTAATATAATTACAATTTAACGCCAAGAATATATATATATATATATATATATATATTTGCTTTGAATTTGTAATTTGATGTAACTTTAATTATGAATGGACATTGAAATTTTTCTAATGTTGAGTACTGTAAAATTCATTTTAATTTGGTCCTGTTATAAAGGCATTGTCCTACTTTTGTCCTATTAATTTTCAATTATTAATTTTAGACCTGTAATAGAAAGGTTTTGTTTTTTGTATTTGGTATTTTTTATGATTTTAATGCATTTATATGATATGATGGATGGTGTGGAATTAATTAAGGGAGGAAAATAATACAAAATTAAATATCACATGCTAAATATACTGCTTCATAAGCTTAAGTAATAAAAACTCTCAAATCCTGGAAAATACAAATTCTGACAAAAAATGATTGAAATTGGTCAAAATTCTCAATTACATAACTAGAATTGAAAATTCATAAAAGCTTTTAGGACATAACTAAGAATAAATTTTTCTCATTTTTATTATTATGTAGCATGAATCTCCAGAGATCTGTTAAGATCAACATATATTCATGGAAGAGAAACCCTTATTCCTAATAGTTGTGATTCCTACAAGAAAATTTTATTTTGTATTGTTAATAAATATTTAGTAATTGTATAAAGCCCTAATTCCCTGAATATCATCAGTTTGAATATCTTTTGTCATCCCATGTGAAATGCTAGGGTACATGATTGCTTCTTGAAATTGGCTATGCCCTAACCCTAGAAGATGACCGATTTCGTGAACCGCAACGGTTTCTAAGTCGAAATAATAGGGTAATGGCCCGACGGACCACCACTCATCAGCATCGTAATGAAACATCCCATTAGTTGGAGCGAACGCGTGTGCTAGGGTTCCTCCTGGGCCATCAAATGGGAAACCATCATTATGGGAGCGTCGATAAAACCCTACACTTAAATCGGAAATCTGATTCGTTGGTACTTGTGTGAAAGTAAAATACTGCGTTGCAGTAGCCCATTTCTGAAAGGCATTGCTCACGGGGGCCATCGCAGCCGTGGGGAAGCCAGACATAAACCTATAAGTTAGCTGTCTTTTGGACCATTTAGGTTTTCCACTGAAGAAACTAAAGTGAGACACTATGTGAAACGAAGTCGAGCTTTGACCTTTTCCATTATGTGGTTGCATGTAATTGGTCCCGTTGATGATATCGGGGACTCCACATCGAGGGGTGACCATTGTTGATATTGTTTGAGAATCTAGGGTTCCTGTGGGCTTAATACGGAAATTTTGTTGGTAAGTTTTGATGGCGGATTCTAGAAAATCGTCGAAATCATCGTCGTCGGTTTGAGATTGGTTTAGATAACCAAATTCTTTGAGGTAGATTTTGAGGTGATGAATCTCTTGTGATTTATTACCCTTGTGACATCCTCTTAATCCTTTGATGAAATCAAAAGGTGAAGAAGTAATGCCACTAGGGATGGGTCTCTTAGCGTCGCAAATATCAGAAAGGGATAATAGAGAAATAAGGAAAATTAAGGACAAGAAGTGAATAGGTTTATGAGCCATAATTGAAATTATGAGAAAGAGATATGAGATTAATGAGATGAGTGTATCTCTATTTATACAAAATACTAACTCTATAGTACATATCAACAATTATGATAGTAATAATAGGTTTAATAATATTCAATTTATGTATTCTCAATTCTCATGGAATTCTAGATAATTTGTTTTAGAGTTAATTACTTTTTTTTCAATTAATGTTATAGTTCTGTCATTTTTACCAATTATCTTTTTAGGTTGGTGATATTACTCTTTACAAAATTGGAAATTTGATCCAAATTCAACCCAAACTGTCAAATCAGGCTAATTCAGATGTGATTAGCACGTTACACCCTATAAGAATAGATAACTCGAAAAGTTTATGTACAAAATTGTCAGAACAATTAAGTTTATTGAACAAAAATATGCCCAAAAGTAGGGTGCACATGCTAATCACGTGCGAATTTAGCCTAATCTGACTACTCAATTTGAATTTGGGTTAAATTCCATGATTAAAAGTAAAATCAACAACCCAAAAAGATAATAGATAAAGGTGTTACGAATATTTAAAAAAAATAATTAGTTCTTTGTTTTTTATTGACTATTTGATATTCTTCTTGGATTGATCGATGGCTAAATTATTGATTTTTTTAAGAACCGATTTGAGTTGACATTGCATTGTGATAGTAGCTTGTTCTGAAAAGGTAATCTAGCTCTCCTAAAAAAAGAAAGAAAAATAAAAAAGAGCACTAGCTATAACAAGTTGTTGGCATTCTGTATTTAATTTATAATAAATGCATGCAGATTTTATTAATTTTAGGACGTGTGTAACAAGTTAACTTGTGGACCTTTTTAAAAAAATTAAGAATATATTTAGAAATAAAATTTAATTATATATAGACCACAAAACTATAAATAAATTATATATCAAAAGTAATTTGGAAATGAACTATATAGCGATTTATAAATGTATATCTGGAAGAATAAATGTTGGGAAAAAAAGGGGAGTTCATGTGTTAAATAAAGCACAATAACAATTACAAGATTATAAAAACTCATGTGAGACGATCTTACGGATAGTTTCCGTAAGATGAATCAGTCTTTCTTACCCGGCCGTAAATTGAACTTTTATTCATGAATTTTCATATGAATTACTAATTGTGGGTTATGGATTGACCCGTCTCAAAATAATGATTCGTGAGACCATTTCATACAAATCCAACTCTTACAAGATTGGTATAACCAATGCAAATTCAGTTGGATTAGAAGTTGGTCTTCGTTGGATTTTTAAATCACTTTGACACGTTTTTTTAAAGCAAATTAAAAAATAATGAATAAAATCTAAAAGCTATTCAAAAGACTTACAGTCTACAAAATTAACACTATAGCTATTAATAAATTCTACAGGTTACTCAGTGACCAAATAGATAATTCACACAAGACTTCTACTCTTCAACAAGAGTGAAAACAACTTAACACGAACAATGCTCTGATAAGATTAATCTCTCTATGTCCACTCTACTCCTCAGCAGGAGGAACTTTGTTAAAGAAGATTGGTTTACACAACCTAACTATTACAATCGACAAAACAATGAAATAGTCGGCTTCCACACAAGTTGTTACACTATAGATCAAGATCTAAACAGAATCAAACTAACCCACACATGACTCTTAATCTTTCTACAGGAGTGTAAGACACTAGCAGGTATATCAACCTCTGCTAGATACTCCTAAACAATCTAAAAGATCAAGTATAAAAGATTTTTCTACAACGCTGGGTGTGGCAAACTCTTGATCAGACTAAGTCTAGAAAGGTAGTTGGCTTGCTGCATTAGATTGAGTGACTAAAACTTAAAGTTGCTTGAATGTTGTATGCTTGTAAGCTTGCTTGAGAGTTGTAGTTTCAGTTGTCGTTCCAGTTGCACTCATCTTCTATTTATAGATGAGAAATCTCTCGTTGAAGTGTAGCAGGTTTCCATCATTTAATTCACCGATTTTTTGGTATAGATCCACTAATCTTCATAGTACACTTCATTTAATGTGTTGGTTGGAGACTTGTCCTTATTCCTTACCCTGTTGTCTTCCTCTAGTTGGCTCTTATCTTGAATGTTCCTACTGGTAACACAGTGAACTCTAATTTTGAGGTCATTCTCCTTTGTATTAGGTTGTTGTCACTTTCTTTTGTTGAGATATGCATGATAGTGACCTTTAGGGAAACATGCAACCTCCTTAACTCTTTGCAGCGACCTCAGATACTTGCTGGAGTGACCTTACCGAAATATAACTTTTACAAAATAAACTAAGTATAAGGGTGTTCCTAGTCCTGACAAACTCTAACGTTTCTGTCTCATCAAAACTAATACAATTCCTAACAAATTCTATAGGGTACTTTCAATTTTAGTCCTGTAAGTTAGGTTATTTCCAATTTTGGTGCATCAAGTTTAAAATTTTCAATTTTAATCCTAAACTATCGATTTTTTTCTAATTTTAGCCATTCCGACTACCACATCAAATTTTCCGATGGCCACGTCAGATCTTTCGACGACGACGCCAACAATTTTGATTGTTCCAACAAAAAATGAGTAAAATTGAAAAAAAAAATGATAGTTAAAAATCTAAGATTGAAAAATTAAATTTGATGTACCAAAACTTGAAAGAAACTAACTTACGGGGTAAAAATTGATATTTTCCATAATATATAATTCTGATTGCATGATTACAGGAAAGATGTCAAGTATATACATTATTTAACTATGTGGATCCAAGAAGGAAAAAAGCATCAATTCTCAGAAAATTAACATTACAAGGGTTAGACTTTTTTCATAATTTTTTATTCCCAATTGCATTATAGTCTTCTAAAGTATATGCAACCTAAACCATATTTCCGACACAAATTATTTTTTTCACTATGTAATCTAATAATTTTTTTTAATTCAATTGCAACCTCTAATTAGATACATTTTGATAAATTTCAAAACTTTAGCTTGCAATTAGATTATAAAAAAAAAGTTTAAGTTATAATTAGCTAGATAAAGACAACAAAGTTTAGATTGAAAAGTAAAAAATTTAAGTCATGTGCATGTCATAAGATCTCCACTTTATTGGAAAATTTGTAACTAGATAAATTTTGAAAGACTAGGTTTTAATTAAAAAAAAAAAAGGTTCCATATTAAAAAAAATATATACTTTAGGTTGTTTTTTACATTTAACCCATATTATAATAATAACATCTCTTTGAGAGATGATCTATCCCAGTGATTTTTGTATTTACACATGTGGCTATGTAGCACAAAAATTCCCTTTTTTTTTCTTTTCAAATTGATATATGTACCTACGTCAGTGTACACACTGGTGGGTAACATATTTACACTTATTGAGAGTTTTCCATTCATGTAAAATATTTATTTTTATTTCATAAATAAAACTTCATGTTTAAACATTTAAATCATTAGTAATTTTTTATTTTTCTGATAGTCCGAAAACAACAATTTTGCAGAGTTTATTTATTACCATATTGAGAAGATTGTGTTTGTTGTCCAATCATATTATAAATTGCTTACTATTACTAATCTATAAATTCTGGGTCGAATTGGTCCATTTTACCTTCACAAATACTCATATGTAACCATCTCACATGCGACGGTACTCGCGCACGGTCGACCGTGCCCTAGGACACGACCGTGCGCGACTGCAGTGTATAAGTATGTCTTTTTCAATAATAAGTATGTGATTTTTCACTATAAGTATGTGATTTTTTTTTTCTCGCCCACGACCGTGCCCTGGGACAGACCGTGTCTCGCGTGAAAACTAAGAGCAATCTGTGGCGCACGGTCGTGTCCTGGGACACGGTCGAGATAAGTATATGATTTTTGTCTATAAGTATGTCTTTTTGTGCTATAAGTATGTGTTCCCACGCACGGTCGACCGTGTCCTGGGACACGACCGTGTCCCAGCGCACGACCGTGCGCGAGTGCCGTCGCACATGAGACGGTCTCACAGGAGTCAAGCTCTTTCACCTTTTAGTGCAGAAATTGGAAAGAAATTGTCTTTATCCTCGTCAACTGTTGTACATGCATAAAAACCCGAGTTTATTATCTTTTTACCCGTCACGTCTAACAATTTGGATCATTGACATTTCGAATTGACAATTTTATCCTTCAATTCGTTAAAACTCACAAAATTTAGACTAATTTCAACCCAAAAGGTCAGTTTGAGCTCAAATCACAAATTTCAGAATATTTGGGGCAATTTAATGATTTTTATTAAATAGCACTGGTATTCAAGGATATTTTAAAAAATAAAAAAAAGGAAAAATAGATTAAAAGTTAAAGATTAAATAGTTAGCTAGCCCAAAATCAACTAATTGGCCTTTCAGATTGAAACTGGTCTAACTTTTAAAATTTCAAAGATAGAGAATAAAATTGTCAGGACGAAAAGTTAATGATTGATCAAATTGCACGACCCGATAAGTTATAAGGTAAAAATAATATAAACTCAGAAAAGCATGGTACTGAAACACGAATGAGTTGTTAAAGTATTTCGTTAAAATACTGGTAATATATAAGAAAAAATTGGAAAATAACGATGTTAGTTTTGATGAATTCATAGTACAAAATGTTGGAATATCGAAGAAATATTAATAAAATATTTGAAAATATCCTTAAATCATATGTAATGATATTGACTTTTTTATCCTTAAATCAAAATTTTCAACTAAAGTAATAGATCTTTTATCACATATGGATGGATTTCAATAATTCAATTTTGATTTTTTTAAAATGATCCCAACAATTATGAATATATTAAAAAACACACCAATTTTGCAATTTTTTTTTTTTGAAGGTTACAATTTATAAAATTTGTAGACTTCAGGTTATAATTTGTCAAAAGATGATGTTTAGGTTGCAAAATATAAACACGAAAATATAAGTTGATTTAAGTATTTAAACCTTAATTTTTTAGAGTTACTTTGCCTTCGAGTCTACAGCCAATTGGACATTTCCATACACCCTATTAAATATAAATAATTTTGATTTGATGTTCAATTTGACATTTAATTTTCTAAGACACCACTAAATTATTTGTTATTGGACTAATTGTCGGACTTAATTTTTTTTATTTTTTTATAACATCATATTGCATATATGTATATGTACCAAATAATTAACACAAAAACTCATGTGAGACGGTCTCACGGATAGGTTCCGTGAGACGGATCCTTATTACCCATGTGTTGAATCCATGAATTGTTAAGAGTGGGTTATTTCACAAATTTCAATATGAATTGTGTGTTATGGGTTGACCCGTCTCACACAAAAAGATCCGTGAGACGGTCTCACATAAGACCTACTCAATAATTAATTAATTTGGTCTTATAGATCATGGGATCACTTTAAAGTAATATCAATATTTGCTCATATAGTCCCAAATTAGAAAATCATTCATATTTAATGGACTTGGTCTCATGTGCATTTGGGGCACGAATCTCAAATCGTGTACTTGGACCGCACGTGGATTGGCACGGGTCGGTTCAACCCATAGCGCTTCTTTGTTTTTGGGATGGGTTTAGTTGTAATATGTGTTTGGTATGAATGTTTATAGGTTTGTTAAAGTTGGTGGGTTTATAAATTCATGTTTGGTGTATTGGTTAATGTTGATTAAATATGTGAAATTACATAGTTGCCCTCATATTTTAAAAAATACATATCATATGTGATGATGTAGAGGGCATAAAGGGAAATTCAATAATTATACACTATTTGGGTTAAAATCAAACCCACAAAGGATGGTGGGTTTAAAATCAAGCTTAATCTCCTTTCTTCCAATTATAAGCCCGGGACATATATTAAACCCGGGTCGATAACCCTTCTACCAAACACATATTTAGGGTAGATAACAAACCCTACACACCCTAAACCCTTCTACCAAACGCACCCTTATAAATTATTTAAATGACTACAGATTTACCAAAACAAACCGGAACATATTCAATAAAATAACTAAATAGAAAATCTAAAAATTAGAAAACAAATTATCAAATTTAGACGTAAGATCTGATTGTTATAAGTAATTGTCTAATAAATATGAAAATAAGAAACAAAATTCAAAATTTTATCTAAGTAAATCTAAAATTGCAAATAAATTTAATATAGGTAAAATTTGAAATTATGACATAAATAAAATTTAACAAAACTGTGTGTATTACTTAATTTGGAAATAAATATACACTACAAGAAAAATGAGTATTTCTGACAACATTTGTTGTCGCAAAAACCTCAATAATTGTTGCAAGTACAATTTGTGACACATGTTGTTGTTAAATTAATCTCACAAAATCCTTCTCGTAAATAATTTTTTTACATAAATAATGTAAATAAGTCTTTTTACATTATTTTTTGTGACAATGTATTGTCTGTTTTTATTAAAAAATTTATGATAATTTGTTGTCGCATAAACTAGACTTATTGGTTGTCGCAAAAAATGCTGTCGCAAATACTCATTTTTCTTGAAATGATATTTTTATATATCTAAGAAACTACAAAATTACAATCTTAAACTATTTCTCATAAACTTAAAATAAAAAAATAAGCTAGCTAGCAAAGGTAAAGGAGTAATTCTTATTTAATTTCACAAAATATTAAAGGTACAGATTATTAATAACATTTTTTGATTTTGCTTAATATAGTTTTCATATTTATTAAAGATCAATCTTCTAATTAATTTTATTTTAATGTTAGATTTATTTACCCGATTTTAATTATATAATTTAACTAAATTTAATTTATTTCATGAATAAATTGTTTTTCATGTTGATGATTTAATAAATTGCTTTTCATTTATTTTAAATTTTATATATACATAAATAGTTTTTAGATAACTTTCTGTTTAGTTTGGTACTATAAGATATCTAGATAGTTTTTTAAATAGTTTTTAGATATCTTTTCAGTTCAAATTTATGAATAGCTATAGTGTTAATTCTGTAGATTGCAAGTCTTTTGAATAGCATTTAGATTTTATTCATTATTTTTTGACTTTACCTAATTAAGTTTGAAATTCTTATTACACTGCTTGATTAAATTCCCTGACCCATTTGAATAGGTGGATTAAAGGAGAGATTTAAAATTCATGGTAGCAAAATAGATGTGGATTTGAAATCCATGGTTTTCATTTTGAGCTAATTTCAGAGTCGTTTTGGTGGATTTCAAATCCACTCCAACTTGGAAGGATTTGAAATCCACTCATTTCAAATCCTGAATTTCAAATTACTTTATCCAAACAGAGCCTTATTTAATTTGCTTTCGAAAAACGTGTCAAATTGATTTAAAGATCCAACGAAGACCAACTTCTAATCCAACTGAATTTGTATTGGTCATACCAATCTTGTGAGAGTATGTCTTGTATAAGACCGTCTCACGAATCTTTTTTTACGAGATGAGTCAACTCATAACTAGGGGTGGGTCGGTACGGTATACCGTACCGAAAATCCTATATCGATACCATACCGAAAAATCCGGTATTCTTAAATTCAATTACTGTACCGAAAAATTCGGTATACCGAAATTTTGGTATCATAGGTAGTCATACTGTTTCATACCGGTATACCAAAATTTTACGATATATCAAAAATACCGTCATACCGAAATGAAAATATATACCGAAACTTCAATATACCGAAAATACTGTTATACCGAAATGAAAATTACATACCGAAACTTTGGTATACCGGTATACCGAATGAAAAATATTATATTTATTAATATAAAATTAATATATATTTTAATTTGTTGTATTATTTTTGGTATTTCGGTACCGAAATACCGAAAACTTTGGAAAATTATACCGTTATCATACCAAAAATATCGGTATGGTATCATACCGTACCGAAATTTTCGGTACGCCGAAATTTTCAATATTTTCGGTATTTTTTCTGTACGATAACCTCGGTATTTCGGCATTTCGATATTTTTCCCCACCCCTACTCATAACCCACACTTAGTAATTCATATGAAAATTTGTGGAGATGAGTTCCATTTATGGGTAATAAGGATTCGTGTCACGAAAACTATCCGTAAAACCGTCTCACATGAGTTTTTGTAATCTTGAAATTTTTTATTGTGCTTTATTTAACACATGAACTCCCCTTTTTTTCCCAACAATTATTCTTCTAGATATATATATATATATATATATATATATATATATATATAAAGAAGACCTTCAATAAAAATAGTAATAACTAATTTTCCCTCCCAAATTAACATACTATAAATGGAAAGAAAATAGTTACAAGAAATGAAATAAATCAAAAATAATTTTTTTTTATACTTTTAAGGGTTGTGGGGTCCACTAGGTTAGACTATACCTATAGGTAGGTAGGTTATGAAGTATATTTTATCTTTTTTCTCTACTAGAATTATACCCGTGCGATGCACGGTTTATAATTAGATTTATTAATTTTAAAAATGTAATAATATAATGTGATAGTATTATCATAAACTAAATTATATATCAATAAGAATTTAGACATTTTATCTCTACTGATTCTTATTTTAAATATTATTATGTTTTTAAAATGCAAACAATACTATATAAATTTATATTTTTGTTGCACAATGAATTATAAAACCTATATTTGAAATATGAAGTTGTTAAAAATGACACCAATTTTGTACACTAATCAATTTTGTGAATTAAAATAAATTAAATTTAGTAATGAGAAACATTTATTGTGTCATGGATGTTAAAACGATAATTGATATTAAAAAAACATATTAACTCCTAAAGATATGTTATGCATGTTGGAATTTGTAATATTGACATAATTGTCATGATAAATATATTATTGTATTTTTTGAATGTTCCATAACATTCACAATTATAAATTTCTTTGAAATTTTATGTCCAACCATTAACTTAATTATTTATAGTTAAAAAAGATATAAATACCTAAATATATTGCTATGTATTCAAATAACGTAGATAATTGAATATTGAACCCACTTATATTGACAAATAAACCAAACAACTATATAAAAATGTTTTTCATTATAATTAATTTCCCCAAAAGTCTAAAACTTTGTATTTTACAAATTATTTTTTTAATTTCCTAATTTTAGTTTAATTTAGTCATTTGTTTTTGCATTTCTAATTGTGTTAAATATAATTATGCACCAAAATTTAAATATCAAATTTCTACATTGTTATTTTTTTACGATGCAATGCAAATAACAAATTAGAATTCATAAAAAATGATAAATCCGATATATCATGCATTAAGAACAAAATTCTAGATACCAAAATGATAAATTTGAAATATCATAGATTAAAACAAAAAAAATTAATTGAAAAAATGATTTAATTTAAAGATTATGATTTATATAAAATACAAAAAAGAAAGACAAAAATAACCTACATAACCTTCCAATAGACTATACCCCAACCTAGAGGACCCTACAATTCTTAAAAGTATAAATCTTTTTATTTTTTATTTTTTTTAATTCTTATAACTAACTTCTTTCCAATTATAGTATGTAAATTTAGGAGAGAAAATTGGTTATGCTATTTTTATTGAAGGTCTTCTTTATATATATATATATATACTAGTAATTTACCCGTGCGATGCACGGTTTGTCATATATGATCTATTAGTTTTTAACTTTCTAATAATATAATGTGATAATATTATATTAACCTAAAATTATATATTAATAAGAATTTAGACATATTATCTTTAATTTGTTATATCTTAAATAATATTATAATTTTGAAATGCAAACTATAATATATAAATGTATGTTTATGTTAAACAATGAATTATAAAATATATATTTGAAATATGAGGTTGTTAAATAAACATCAATTTTATACAACCATTAATACTATAAATTAAAATTAATTAAATTAAATTTGGTATTAATAACCATTTATTGTGTTATGGATGTTAAACGAAAATTTATACTTAAAAGATATGTTACCTCCTAAAGATATATATGTTATGCATGTTGTAGTTAATATAAATATAATTACTATAATTAAATATATTGTTTTATTCTTTGATTTATCTTTACTAACAATTAATTAATATATTGTTTTATTATTTGATTTATACTTACTAACTAAGGTGTTAGTAAATATTTCCTTTGTGTTCACAATTATAGATTTCTTTGAAATTATTGGTCGAATTAATGCATACAACTTAATTATTTCAAGTTAAAGAAAAGATATATGTCTTTCAAATAACTAAAATATCTTGATATGTATTTAAATAAGGAAGGTAATTGAATATTCAACTCACTTGTATTGACAAATAGATCAAATAATTATACCAAAATGTTTCATTGTTATTAATTTCTCAAAAGTTCTAAAACTAATAATTTTAAAATTATTCTTTAAATTCTCTAATGTATAGTTTAATTGGTCATTTGTTTTTGTAACTTTGTTAAATATAATTATACACCACAATTTAAATATCAAATTTATATTTTTCATAGATTGAAACAAAATTTAAAATGGAAAAGTTATTAAATTTAAAAATTATGATTTATATAGAATAGGTAATAATGACAAAATAAACATACATAATCCTATTTATAGGTCATGACCCAACCTAAAGGGCCCCACAATCCTAAAAAATATAAAAGAATTCTTTTTGATTTTTTTAAATTCTTGTAACTACTTTATTTCCATTTATAGTATGTGAAAATAGGAGGGAAAATTAGTTATTGCTATTTTTATAGAAGGTCTTCTTTTTATACATATATAGATTTCATATAAATTATAATATTTAAATTAATTATTTTTATTTTAAATTTTGTTTTAGTTTATGAAAAATATAAATTTTATATTTACATTTTGGTGCAAAACTGTACTAACAAGATTACAAATACAAAGATAAATGACTAAATTACATTATAGATTAGGAAATTAAAAAAATAATTTTTAAAATAAAAAGTCTTAGATTTTTTGAGAAATTAATAACAATGAAAAACATTTTGGTGTAATTGTTTGATATATTTGTCAATACGAGTGGGTTGTATACTGAACTAGCTATGTTATTTAAATACATATCAAGATCTTTTAGTTATTTTATGAGATTTATATATTTTCTTTAAAGATATCTATAATTGTGAATGCAAAAGAATTATTTACTAACACATTTGTTAATAAGTATGAATCAAAAAATACAATAATATATATTAATCATGATACTTATATCTATATTAATTTGTAACATGCACAACATATCTGTATAAAGTAACATATTTTTTAGATATCAATTATCGTTTACAATAAATGTTTCTCAATACTAAATTTGATTCAATTTATTTTAATTTACAATACTAATAGGTACGTGTACAAAATTGGTGTTTATTTAATAACCTCATATTTCAAATACAGAATTTAAAATTCATTGTTAAACATATATATATATATATATATATATATTATTGTTTGCATTTTAAAATTATGATATTATTTAAGATGTGATAAATTAAAGATAAAGAATTAAATTCTTATTAATATATAATTTAAGTTAAGATAATATTATTACATTATAATATTAGAAATTTTAAAATTAATCAATCATATATTACAAACCGTATATCGCACGGGTATTCTACTAGTACATTTATAAATAGCTATATAGTTCATTTCCAGATTACTTTTTGATATAATTTATTTACAGTTTTGTGGTCTATATATAATTGAATTTTTTTTCTAAATCTATTCTTAATTTTTTTTTAAAAAGGTCCACAAAATACTCCATCCGTCCGAGTCGAATTTGTCTACTTGTCATTTTCGTTTGTCCCAATCCAATTTGTCAGCCCATAAATGATAAAAAAATTATAAAGCAAAAAGTATAAAAAACATTTTTTTTAATCAAAAAGTAACTTAAAACAACAAGTCAACTGCATTTTCTTAGGTTTTGTGCCCGATCCAAGTAGGCAAATTGGACCGGGACGGATGTAGTAACTTGTTACAGACGTCCTAAAATTAATAACATGCATTTATTATAAATTAAATACAGAATGCCAACAACTTGTTATAGCTAGAGTGCTCTTTTTTTTTTTTTTTTGGGAGAGCTAGACTACCTTTTCAGCACAAGCTACTATCACAATGCAATGTCAACTCAAATCGGTTCTTAAAAAAATCAATAATTTAGCCATCGATCAATCCAAGAAGAATATCAAATAGTCAATAAAAAACAAAGATATAATTATTTTTAAAAATTTTCGTACACCTTTACCTATTATCTTTTTTGGTTGTTAATTTTACTTTTAATCATGGAATTTAACCCAAATTCAAACTGAGTTGTCAGATTAGGCTAAATTCGCACGTGATTAGCATATGCACCCTACTTTTGAGCATATTTTTGTTCAATAAACTTAATTGTTCTGACAATTTTGTACATTAACTTTTCGAGTTATCTATTTTTATAGGGTGTCACGTACTAATCACATTTGAATTAGCCCGATTTGATTGTTTGGGTTGAATTTGGATCAAATTTCCAATTTTGTAAAGAGTAATATCACCAACTTAAAAAGATAATTGGTAAAAATGACATAACCATAATATTAATTGAAAAAAAAGTAATTAACTCTAAAACAAATTATCTAGAATTCCATGAGAATTGAGAATACATAAATTGAATATTTTTAAACCTATTATTACTATCATAATTGTTGATATCTATTAGAGTTAGTATTTTGTATAAATAGAGATACACTCATCTCATTAATCTCATATCTCTTTCTCATAATTTCAATTATGGCTCATAAACCTATTCACTTCTTGTCCTTAATTTTCCTTATTTCTCTATTATCCCTTTCTGATATTTGCGACGCTAAGAGACCCATCCCTAGTGGCATTACTTCTTCACCTTTTGATTTCATCAAAGGATTAAGAGGATGTCACAAGGGTAATAAATCACAAGAGATTCATCACCTCAAAATCTACCTCAAAGAATTTGGTTATCTAAACCAATCTCAAACCGACGACGATGATTTCGACGATTTTCTAGAATCCGCCATCAAAACTTACCAACAAAATTTCCGTATTAAGCCCACATGAACCCTAGATTCTCAAACAATATCAACAATGGTCACCCCTCGATGTGGAGTCCCCGATATCATCAACGGGACCAATTACATGCAACCACATAATGGAAAAGGTCAAAGCTCGACTTCGTTTCACATAGTGTCTCACTTTAGTTTCTTCAGTGGAAAACCTAAATGGTCCAAAAGACAGCTAACTTATAGGTTTATGTCTGGCTTCCCCACGGTTGCGATGGCCCCCGTGAGCAATGCCTTTCAGAAATGGGCTACTGCAACGCAGTATTTTACTTTCACACAAGTACCAACGAATCAGATTTCCGATTTAAGTGTAGGGTTTTATCGACGCTCCCATAATGATGGTTTCCCATTTGATGGCCCAGGAGGAACCCTAGCACACGCGTTCGCTCCAACTAATGGGATGTTTCATTACGATGCTGATGAGTGGTGGTCCGTGGGGCCATTACCCTATTATTTCGACTTAGAAACCGTTGCGGTTCACGAAATCGGTCATCTTCTAGGGTTAGGGCATAGCCAATTTCAAGAAGCAATCATGTACCCTAGCATTTCACATGGGATGACAAAAGATATTCAAACTGATGATATTCAGGGAATTAGGGCTTTATACAATTACTAAATATTTATTAACAATACAAAATAAAATTTTCTTGTAGGAATCACAACTATTAGGAATAAGGGTTTCTCTTCCATGAATATATGTTGATCTTAACAGATCTCTGGAGATTCATGCTACATAATAATAAAAATGAGAAAAATTTATTCTTAGTTATGTCCTAAAAGCTTTTATGAATTTTCAATTCTAGTTATGTAATTGAGAATTTTGACCAATTTCAATCATTTTTTGTCAGAATTTGTATTTTCCGGCCAGTGACACACTCACCCTATGAGTATATTATTTATGACTTGTGAGATCATGTTATTATGGATCTAATTTGGGAAGATAAGTCGACTCATAATTAATAATTTGAAGAACAAAATTTGATTAATAATTTCAAATTTTACAAAGAAATTTCGATTTTAGCCAATTGTTTTAAAATTATTAATTTTTACCATGAAATAACAAATTGATTTCAATTTCATCCAATTCATGATAATCAAATTAGATTATGTGTGTGGATGTCATGTAGTTAATATACAGATAATGCATCACTTAGAATAAACTAGTTTTGATTAACCATGAATTAACCAGCCCACTTAATTTAACCTATACTAAGAAAGAAATTAAGAGAAAAAGTAAATTATAAAAAGAATACAGCAAAATTCAAGTAAGAAATTATAATTTATATCTAAAACTCGGTTCATTCATACAAACAAAATCCAAAATAACAATAAAAATAGTAATATGAATTTTGAAGTCATTAGAGATTAAAAAACACGGATCCAAAAGGAAAAAATAATAAATATTATTTTGAATACAAATAATTGTAGAACTCTTTCAAAACTTAAACCCTAATTTTACGAAAAGATATCAGTGGAGGCATTCGTATCGTTTGTTTGTGATGGAAATGTTGTCGCAAACTGTTGATGCAGAAAGCCAGACACATTAACAATTTTGAACCCCATAATTTTAAGTGATATATTCTTTACGTATTATTTATGTGACATCCACGTCACCATAAACATAATTTAACTTCAACCAAAAATCGTGAATCGGCTAACACTAAACAATTGGTCAATTATATACAGTTAAAATTGACAATTTTTGAACAATAAGTTAAAATAGAAAAAGCTGCAAAGTTTTCGATTTTTTTTTTCAATTAATCCTATCAAAAATGAAATTAGAAAATAAATAATGAAGATAATCATGTTTAAATATATACTCAGTGCTTGTCTCATAATAAAAATCATGCTTTAATTTTAAAACATTCCAAAACAGCTTAGAGAGACATGTTTCAAAGTTAGAGTCCCATTTGATCAATATCAGTCAGAATTCGATTCAAAATAAGTGTTGTTCCGAAATTTTTTGCCACAAATTATAAATAAATAACTAAATGTTTTTAGATAAGGAAATCATGGAAGATTGTGTAATAATGAAAAATTGAATAAGGAAAGACTGTAAAATCTTGTTGAAAGATATTGAATAAGTTCAAAGTTATGAAATAAAGCAATTCTTAATGGCAAAATGGCTAAACCAATGATATTATTGAAAGATAAGAGACTGAAATTGGTGGAAATTTGAAAAAAAAAAAAAAAAGGTAAATTGCAAAATCGATTCTTAATTTGATACAAACTTTGATCTCCAGTACAACACTTAATTTAAATTAAATCTATATCCTTACTAAAGGAATAACCAAGAGTGACACATGTCACTCTCTGGTTAATCCTATTCTTAATTTAATTATAATTTCATTTTTAATTAATTAATTTAATACTTATAATTTATTATGATATAGTATTTAATGAGATAATAATAAATGAATAACAAAATGTCAATAATAAAATTGTAACTTATGAATATTTTAACTTAAGTTGATGTTTGCAATTATATTAAATGATTATTAAAAAATTTACACGATTAAATTTAAATCTATATGTATTCATATTGAAGGAATAATCAAAAGGGACACATGTCGTCATCTGGTTAATCGTATTTCTCACTCAAAATTTTAATTTAATTTTAATTTCAATTTCAATTAATTCACTTTACATTCTAATTTATTATAATTAAAATATTAAAAAGGAGTTAATAAATGAAAACATTTAATTTTAATTTCAATTTCAATTAATTTAATTTACATTCTAATTTATTATAATTAAAATATTAAAAAGGAGTTAATAAATGAAAACCAAAATGTTGATGATAATGATTGCCAATGAAACATTTTGCAAAATATTTTAATTGAAGTTAATTGACTGTTATATTTGCATCAAATGATAATTGAATTTTTTATATAAACCTAACTTTAATTTACATGCTAATTAAATTAAGAATTAATGATAAATAAATAATAATTTCTATTTTTTAAGTAATACTATTAAAATATTCGTGTGACATGAATCTTACACTAATGTAATATCAACTCAATGATGGATATCATACAAAATGATATATAATTTTCAATATAAAAAATATTTTAAAATTTATTTTAATAAATTTAATTTATGTAAACCGTGTAATACACGGGACTTATGCTAGTTAGGATATAATACAAAAACCAAGTAAGACTATGATATTTGATGCACTAAAATATCCGAATTTTGAAACTTTACTGTACAGCTTTTAACATTTGCAAATGATACAAGATGAAGCTGCTATAAGTAATCGAAGGCAGAATACTCCTAAATTGATCCTAATAATTCAAACATGGGAATGAATATCATGTGAATATTCCGTTACAGAGTACCTATAGCTATCATTTGGTACGTACCATTTGCAAAGGTTGATGGTTTCAAAATTGAGATACCTTAATGCAAAAGAGATCATAGTTTAGCATGTTCTAATAATTTACACTTGAAATTATATGTATTTTCGATAAATAAGTTTAGACTCAAGATCGAATAGTACTTCTAATGATATATTCATCTCGATCCACAAAACACGTTTCTTCGACATATTCTTGGTTGCTTTGACGACTTCAATTACCGTTGACGGGAGACTTCCCTTTATGATAGAAAAACTCATTCTTAATTTCCAATTTAATTCCACACTAAAGAGCAAAATGGACCAATTCCATTTCCACCCAAAATTAATAATTATAATAATTATAATTTGAATGGTCAACAATTACTTTTCTTAGTATGGTAATGAATGAATGTGACATTATTTTGTCCAGAAACTCTCAAATAAATTAAAATTTAAGGCATTTTATTTGTAAACAATTTCCGGCCAACATATATTTCTAATGCAATAATTTAATAATACTATAAATTGCATTATATATAAATATATGTGAAGAGGATGGTTTTAATGTTCATAACATGAATTTCTATTTTATGAAATAAATATTATCTGGAGATATTTTAATGTTCATAACATGTTTATTTTCAAGATTTTTTTTTTTTTTTTTGGTTCCTTTTTGGACCCACATAGTTAAGTATTGTTTATAATATTAGACTTAGACTTTTAAACGTATGCCACGGTTCTTCTTTTCTTCCAAATAAATTATGTATATAAATAGATGTCCTAGCATTAGCATGTATCACACCAAATCCAATTTCCCAATATTTCCTACATTTGTTTCATATATAGCTAGCTTATTAACTCATTCATGGCGCCCAAAAGTTTTCATCTTCTTTCTTTAATCTTCTTCATTCTCCTAGCATTTGCTGCAATTGGTGATACCAAGAGAAACATCCCAAGTCACAAAAAGTCATCTCCTTTTGATTTTATCAAAAAATTAGAAGGTTGTCACAGAGGTAACCACACAAAAGGGATCCATAGACTCAAAGCTTACCTCCATCATTTTGGTTATCTTGATTACCCCAATCAAACTCATGCCAATAACGATGATTTCGACAATGCTCTAGAATCCGCCATCAAAACCTACCAGCAAAACTACCATATTACCCCTACAGGAACCCTAGATGCTACTTCGGTGTCAAAAATGACAAGCCCTCGATGTGGGGTGCCTGATATCGTAAATGGCACCAACTACATGCATCCTCGTGAGAGACAACACGATTCAAGCCCGAGCACCATACATACAGTATCTCACTATACTTTCTTCCCCGGAAACCCTAGCTGGCCAGCTTCTAAATCACATCTCACTTTTATGTTTTCAACCAACGTTCCCACACAAGCCATGGCCCCGGTGGCGCGTGCCTTCACAAAATGGGCTTCCGCCACACATTTTACTTTCTCCCAAACCAATAATAACGCTGATCTAGTTATAGGATTTCACCGGGGTGACCACAATGATGGGTCCCCATTCGACGGACGTGGTGGAGTCCTAGCCCATGCATTCGCCCCGACTGATGGGAGGTTTCATTACGATGCAGATGAGGCTTGGTCCATCGGACCAGTCACGAGTGCATTCGACTTAGAGACGGTTGCTTTACATGAAATCGGACATCTTCTAGGGCTCGGGCATAGCGCAGTTGAAGAAGCAATCATGTACTCTCGAATTCCATCCGCAACGGTCAAAAATTTGCATGCAGATGATATAGCGGGAATAAGAGCTTTATACAATAGATAAAAGGAGTGATAATTAAGTGTGCTTCAGATATTTAGTACACTGAACAATAAGTTTTCCCGTGTTGGAACTATATATGTAAGTGTTTATGATCTTTGATTTTCATTTTCATTTCTTTTCTTACTACAAGTACAAGGTTACGGATATATGTAATTTTCAAGGATTATAATAAAATAAACTATATAGATTTCAAATTAATAATATTTTATGGGAAAATATCAATTTTCGTCCGCTAAGTAAGGCCCTTTCCAGTTTTCGTACGCTAAGTATCGTGTTTCCAATTTTAGTGTCGTAACTTCAATTTTTTTCGATTTTAGTCCGATTTTCGTCTGAGGCTGACGTGGCCGCCGGAATCTGCTTACGTGGACCGGAACCCTAATCCCCAATTTTTTGGAGTGACGTGGATGAGTCACGTTGCTGCCATGTCATTAATAAATTATTCAAAATTAAAAAACAATTTTAAAAAAAAGTCTCCTTCCTCGAGCCCCCGCCTCCTCCCCCCAATCTGCCACTCTAGCACCCTTCCAACGACGGGCTCATCGTCGGTGACCACTACTCTACATCTGAAACACTCCTCAATATGTGGGTATCAAAACCCCTCATTCAATTTCATAAATGCATGTGTGAATTTGGAGAACAATGTAATGGGTTTGTGAAGTTCATTTTCGAACGATTTCGGTAAATTAAGCTTTGATTTGAACAAGAAACATGAAATTTATATGAGATTATTTTGGATTTTAGGAGATGATATTTTGGTATATCATTCGGCCATTTTGATGGGGAACTTGAAGAAATATATAGTGGGTGAAAGGATCCGTCTCCCGGAATGAGACCATCTCTCACACAAGTTTTTGTGGAAAAATAATTGAGAAATTATTAGATGAAGAAGTTGTATAATTGTCAATTATTATTTTATCTAAATATTTTATTTTTAAATATTATTTGATTTGGTTTTATATATGTAATCTATTCATTACATTTTTAAAATTCATTTCCATTTGTTATTTTTTTAATCCTTTCTACATTCTAATTTTAATTTGCGATAAGTTACTCAAAACACTTACTTCTTCCGACCCAAAATAATTATCGCTCTAGAATTTTTGACGTAGATTAAGGAGACTTACAAAATGAGCGATCTAACCATATGTAATCCACCCAATACTCACTTTAAAATAATAAAGCATTTAATAGGGAAGAATCAATGGGGGAAATTTTGGAAGAATATGGTAAAATATTTGTTGGATTCCTATAATGACAAATATCTTTGGACAAATTTCAAATGTTAAAATGAATTATTATGGTTATCGTGAGAAATTCTTAATACATCCACCGATTACGTTTAATAATCTCACCCATAAAAATTGTGTAGTGTGAAATTAATAGCTAAGTATATTAGATAATTGACACATCAACAGTGGATATATATTAACGTGTCTACGGTGAGTAGAGTAACCAGACTGATTCTGTATATAATTCATATTGCAAATTAATTTATATTAAAATTTTAAATTATTATTTTGATATTGATTTTAATTTTAAAATAGATCAAAGGCAATGCTTCTATCAATAAATAAAGGTCAATCCAATTTTATTAATTCATTGTAATACCAGCAACCTGATTATATATATAGTTCCAAATGGAACATTAAGTTGACATAATTTGTTTTTCTCCTATATAAAATTCCACTTCTTCCCCATAGTTTTTATCCACTATATTTGCTTGCTTGTGTCTTAGAATTGTAACAAAATTTGTGAAATCTTGTATGATCATAAATCCTAATTCTATTAAAATATCCTTTTATATAATTTATGAAATTGAAATATATTAATAGTTACTTAAATCATGATTCATGTAAAATTTTAATTCTATTCAAACTACAATTCTATGTATGTTACTTAATTATATAATCATATTCAAATCCAATTCTTTGATATTGAAATTAACTATTAATATCTCAATTTTCTCTTGTTAATTATATAACAAGTATTTTTTCACTTCTAAATTGCAATGGACCATGAAAATTTATTGGAGATGCAGATGTATGTTTTTCCACAATGTTTTGTAACAGAGAATGAAATTTTCAATCCCCAAAAATAAAAAATTTGAAGGTGAAATAGCCGACGGTTCAACAAAACCAGCATGAACTTTTAACCAATGTTCAACCAATATATGAAAAACAATCGTAAATCATTCTATCATATGGGAAATTAAGAGCATTTTTAATACTCCCTCCGTCCCGCCCGAAGTTGCCTACATTGACCAGACACGAAGCTTAAGAAAATGCAATTGACTCTTACTTTTTGCTTTTTATACTTTACACTTTTTGCGTTTTGCTTACCTTTTTGCTTAAGGAGGTAAATCTTTTTTTTTTTTTTTTTTTTTGTCATTTATAGGCTGGTAAGTTGGATTTAGATAAACAAAAATGGCAAGTAGGCAAGTTCGAGTGGGACGGAGGGAGTATGTTGTAAACAATATGCCTATTGTTTATGCTGAACGGTTAATTTTAAGAACATCACTAGGAGCACAAATCGTCCACACAAAAACATAAATTTATATTAAGGAATTTGATCTCAATATGTTTTGTTTGACAATTAAATTTAGAACAACGTAAAATTGTGAAGCCTAAATTGTCGAACAAGAACAGAAAAGCTTGCTTGAAGTCGATAGCATGTTTTTCAAAAAAAAAATAATTTGAAACTTATTTAATTTTTCTTTATATAAGGCTAAATAGGTAACTCAGAGGGTGCATGTGTATTAGAAAAAAAAGAAAGAAATTTATAAAAATATGAGTGGGGTGTATTTGGTAAAGAAAGTGTATTAAAAAATAAGGTGTTAATAACATCAACCTATAAACAATAAATTTAGTAGTTGGGTTCTTTAAATTAAAATATCACGGATCATGACACATTCTCAATGGAAATATTGTAGACTCATGCCTTATTGGATCTACATAATTAAATGATGTATATACGTGACATCTTTCCCCTAATTAAGATAATAAATTATGGTTTTGAATGAAGATGACCAACTAAATTTGTCCAAGTCAAATAAAATTAAAATATACACTTATTTCATTTTGTGGAGACTAATAAAGTGGACTTGTAATATTAGACCATGTAAACGCATGTCAAAGTTGTTCTTGTCTTTTTTTTTTCATACTCATTGTGCATATAAATAGATGTCCTAACATTAGCATATATCACACCAAAAAATTTCACATTAATATTCCCATATTCATATAGTGCATATAATATAGCTTAACCCATTCATGGCCTCCAGAAATTTTCATCTCTTGTTCTTCATTTTCTTGACATTTTCTGCAATTGCACATGCCAAGAGAGACATCCCAAGTGTTACAAAATCATCTCCTTTCGATTTTATCAAAGATTTAGAAGGTTGTCACAAACGTACTAATAACACACGAGGGATCCACAAACTCAAAGCTTACCTCCATGAGTTTGGTTATCTTGATTACCACAATAAAACCCAAGTTAATGACGATGATTTCGATGATGCCCTGGAGTCTGCCATCAAAACCTATCAGAAAAATTACCACATTAACCCCACAGGAACCCTAGATGCTACATCGATATCAAAAATGACAGCCCCTCGATGTGGGATGCCTGATATCATAAACGGCACTAACTATATGCGTCGTCATGAGAGACAACTCAACTCAAATCCGAGAACTGTGCATATTGTATCTCACTATAGTTTCTTCGCGGGAAGCCCTAAATGGCCGGCTTCTAAAACACGTCTCAGTTATATGTTTTCAACCAACGTTCCCACAGCAGCCAGGGCCGCTGTGGCTCGTGCCTTTACAAAATGGGCTTCTGCCACACATTTTACTTTCTTACAAACCAATCAGAATGCTGATATAGTTATAGAGTTTCTTAGGCGCAACCATAATGATGGGTCCCCTTTCGAGGGCCCTGGCGGAACCCTAGCCCATGCATTTTCCCCGACTGATGGGAGACTTCATTTCGATGCAGACGAGCAATGGTCCGTAATTGGACAAGTCGCGAATCAATTCGACTTAGAGACGGTTGCTTTGCATGAAATCGGGCATCTTCTAGGGCTCGGGCACAGCTCCATTGAAGGAGCACTCATGTTTCCTAGAATTCCACCTGCAACGGTCAAAAACTTGCATCCAGATGATATACAAGGGATCAAAGATTTATACAATGTCTAAAGTCAATACCAGATTGAAGGAGTGATGATCATGACAGTCATATATTATATAAGTACACTCGTAATTGTTTTCTTATGTTTCGATTCATCTAGGTGTTTCTCTTACTTTGCATTTATTTCTTTCTGCAAGTACTACAAGGTTATGCATAAATGTAATTTATAACAAAGGATTATTATGATCAATAAACTGTTGTTTTGTACCTCTATAATATTAACTTAAAGGATGAAACTCTAATGCCGGTTGCGAGGGACAACCGGAACTGGATCCTCTATTCCACTCCGATATAGTTTCATGTCGTTATATTCATTTACTTTTAGTAACGTCAAGTGTTAATTAGTGATGCCCTCTTTACGTTTGAATTGCATGGTTGTTATTTAGAACACTTAAAGCCCATTTGTGTGTTCTTGAACTCTTCTCTTCTCCACTCATGATCAGTGAGATGTAGAGCTATTCTACTTAGTGATCAGAGTGGTTGTAAGTGCATTTTGTGAAACGAAACATTCAAATGGAATAGATGATCTTGCTTGGTTGTCGAGCAATTTAAAATTTAATATTTGTCGTCTTTCGATTTGTTTGAAAGGACACTTTCGTCCTATTGTTCCCTCTTATTGATAATATTTTTTGTAATGCTGATTTGGAATTCCAATAATGAATAGAATATAATATATATAAGTAGAATATTCTGTAAAAAAATAACTAAAATAAATTTTGAAATTATATTAACTAGTAGTGTAGTAGTGTGTTGCACAATATGTTATATATATAATTATAAAAAAAATATAATAACATATAAAATGTAATGATTATTATTTTAATAAAAATATATTGATACTTTTTTAATTTGTATTAGTATAAAACTATGTATTTTAAATTTAAATTTATGTCATTATAAATAATTATATTCGAAAATATTAGAAATTTAAAATATATAAAGTAATATATTAATCTATGGATTAAACAAACAAATAAAAAAATTGTGTCAGAACATTACTTACGAAATTTTAAAAAATAAATTTAATATCTAAAAATAAGTTATATGTATTAGAAACGTTATGATTTTAGTATTGAGATAAATAAATTAATATATTATTGGCATTTATAATTATAAATACACACGTATTTTAATAATCTTTTTGGTTCAACACCACATATAACTCATTTATTCTAAATCAAACAAAAAATTATATCAGCTTATCAAATACATGAAAATCTCTCTTGCTATCTATTTAAATGAAACAATTCAAAATTGGACTTAATCTACACATTTTGAATAAAAAAATTATGAATAATAATTATAAGATTGATAAGTCAATATATCAGGGACTAAGAATGATGAAATTTTAATTTGTGAAAAACCAGAAAAATTACCTCTGTCCAATCCCTTATGCCACCTCAATTAATCAGAATATAAATATAAATAAAATTTGACAACAAATACATATATATAAAATAAGAAAGATAAAATAAAATATTTGTATATTTCAAATGAATAGGTTGGTTAACTTGCAATAGTAATTTTAATCTAATTTTTTCTATTTGATATGTTTTATATGTGTAGTCTATTAGGTACACCTATAATATTTTTTTTATTTCTACATTTTAATATCAATTTACAATAAATTAATACTATATATCATAAAAACGTTTAAAAATGAAAAATCATTGAAGCCCACACACATACATTTCCATATTTCAATTTGATAAGTTATATATGAATATTAAATTTAAGAGCATTAAATAATGATTGATTTTATATATTATATTTAAAATTGATTTAAAATAGGGTAAATTACATAAAACAACCCCAACTATCGACTTTTTAAAAATTGCAACCTAATCTGTTTTTTTTTAAGATTGTCACCCAATCTTTCTGTGGTTTTGCCGATTGCAAAATTTCCTGTCATTTTTCCGGCAAATGAATTAATTTTTTTCACTTTGCAACCCAAACTTTTTCTCTTAATCCAATTGCAACCCAAACTTTAATTTTTTTGTCCAATCGCAAATCATGATTTTTTTTCACTTCACATTGATACCTTTATGTTATATATATGAGTGTGTCATTTATGTTATATAAGTGTGATCGATATTCATAAAATAAATATCAAGGAAATATTAGTCAAAATTGGTGAAATATATGTAACATTGGTAAAAAATCGATGGAATATCAATAAATATCGAGAAAATATCGGAATATATTGATGAATATAGGAAAAATAACAATAATTATATGTACCCATATTTCCATCTATATCGATATTTTCACGATATTTACGTGAATTTAAGTTACTTATATTTCCACCGGAATCAAGATTTTAATTATTGGTTGCAATCTGATAAAATTAAACACAAAGTTCAGGTTGCAATTAGATAATAAAAAACAACAACAAAGTTTAGGTTGCAAGATGAACAAATTAATCTCCATTTCGCCGGAAAATTTGCAATCGACAAAACCACAGAAAGACTAGGTGGCAATCTGAAAAAAGAAATTAGGTTGCAATTTGAAAAAAGTCGATAGATAGAGTTGTTTTTTGTAATTTACCCTTTAAAATAAGTACTTAAAAATAAGATGAGAGATAATAAATATATAATCTTTTATTTCATCTTATTTATCTTTTTTTTTTTTGAAATTTCTATACAATAAATATTAAATTGAGTATCATAACTGATTTCTTAAATTAAATATTTATTTATTTGTATTGAATTTCTTAAAATACAATAAATAGGTTTATTTATTTTTATTTGTATTGAGTTTCTTAAAATACAATAAATAGGTTTATTTATTTTTATTTGTATTGAGTTTCTTAAAATACAATAAATAAGTTTATTTGTATTTATTCTTTGTATTGAGTTTCATACAGTAATTAAATACAATTTGAAAGCAATTAATAGGTTTCTTAAAATAGTAATTATTTAATAGGTAGATAATTTATTGCAGTTATTTTTGGCAGGATATTCTACTTTTATTTATACTAGTATTGGCACCCGCGCTATGCGCGGTTTGTGATATTATATTAAATATTAATTATTTGATAATATAGTATAAGTAATTTTAGTACATATATAGAAGAGTAATATTTAATAACTAAGAGAATCTAAATTTGCTTAAGATAATTCAATTCATAACAATATATCGATATTATACACATTCAATTCACTAATCTATGATTAATATTAAAAACAAAATTAGTATCAATCATGATCTTCAAATCAAAATTGGAAATTTTACTTGCAAGTTTGTAAGTTTTTTTAAAAAAACTTCTTTATACACAACATTTCTAGTTGAAACATTTTTTTATCATCTGTGCTACAAACAAATATCGTTAGTCACTTAAATTAAATATACTAAAAAACTATAAAAAAATATGAATTTAAAATCAAATTCAATTACTTAAATTAAATACGTGTGTTTGTGAGTATGCACTATGTATACATAGAAACAATACACAATAAAATTAGAAATTTTACGTAGGAGCTTGATGGAAGCACTGTCAATTATATATTTCAACCTTTTATTTTAAAATAAATTAAATTAGAAAAAAATTAATATCGCTTAACATCGAAGATGACAGATAATTATTATATTGTAAGTATCACATAAATTAATTGATATAGCACGACATTGATCATTAGAATTTAAGTTCAACACAAAATCGAAATGTAGTAGTAGTGATCATGATGATGACAATATAATAATTAGAAACTAAACATATAATTTAAATAATCAGTTGAGCCATCTAAATTCAAAACGTGCACTCTCATATAAAAATATACGAAGTTCTAAGTGTACAATAAAAGATGAAAATTTTATTTGATTATAAGATATTTATAATTTAAAAAATATTTAGGATAACATATAATTCAGACTACAGACATATTATAATATACATATGTGTATATACACACATTTTAAATCTATATTAAATATGATATAAATTATACCCATGCAAATTAATATTTATTATTGAAATTATTGTTTGGATATCTATTATTGGTACGTATTTAAAAAATTATTCAATTCAAATTAATTTAATTAAGATCGGTAAAATGAGAATAAACTAATACAATATTTATAATATTAAATCAAAAAGATTAAATAGTAAAAAATGAAAAAATAAAAAGAAATTGTTGACGGGATACTTACAAATATTAATTTAAAAATACTTAGAGTGACATATAATTTCACACTAAATACATATTATACATATACATATATGTATATACACGCATCTTTAATAGTGTTACACTTATCTATTAATTACATTGATATTAAATATGATATCGAAAATTATCCCTAAACAAATTAATATTTAGACTAAGTCTCCTATTCTCTCTTCTTTTTTTTTTTTCGCGCATAGTTTTTAAATTTTTGCACCTATCAATAGGTTATGTTAGAACTACATTTACATTATGTTAGATATACATTGACATTATATTAAATCTACCCATTTGCCCATATTTCATACCTTTTCTTTTTTGCGTTTGGTTTTTGAATTTTGACACCTACCACTACGTTATGTTAGACGTATCTTTACATTATGTTAAACCTACCATTCTGCCCAAATTTCATACCTTAAACCTAAAAAAAAAAACCTTCGGTTTGGCACATGTATCATTACGTTGTATTAGATATGTCTTTAAGTATAGTTAGACATAACTTTGTGTTATGTTAAACCTACCCACATAATGTAGGTCTAATATAACACAAAGGTAGGTCTAACTATACATAAAGGTATGTCTATTGGAGTGAGTTTGGATGGGCTTGAGAGCGAGTATCAGGCGCGTGCGGGCGCGTGAAACGCGAGTGAGAGTGTTTTTTTTTTTTTTTGGCTTTTTGACCAGGTCAACTCTGATGTATGAATCTAGATTTGTGTGTCCAACTCATATAAGTTTTTGCCTAATATTTATTATTGAAATTATTGTTTGAACAATATCTATTGTTGGTATATAAGAAATTATTCAATTAAAATTAACTTAATTAATATTAATAAAATAAGAATAAACTGACACACTATTTATATTATAAATTGGATGGATTAAATAATAAAAATACAAAATAAAAAAATTGTTGATGTGACACTTTTTGTTAAGAAAATAATATTGATGTGACACTTTTTTTTTTGTTTTGAGTTTCTATACAATAAATATAAAATTAAATGTCTTAAATATTAATATTTTTTATTTTTTATTAATAAATGTAAAATGAAAGTTATTAATGATATCTTAAAATGGAAATATTTAATAAATGAGACATTTATTGCAATTATTTTTGGCAGAATATTCTGCTTTTATATATATATATATAGATTAAAATTAATACTGTATTTATTATATAGAAACTCAACCCAAATAAATAAACATTTAAAATAGGACAAAATATAAATAGATAAATAAAATAATTAAGGGATGATATAGTTATTCACTTTCATCATATTTTCAAGTACTTATTTTAAATAAATTCGAATATAATATATATATAAAATTAGTCTAACTATGTACTTGACATAAAAAGTTTTTTTTTTCTTTTATGGTATTAAATTTAAGTTATTGAGATTTAATTTGTAAGTACTAAATGGATGCTCAAGTAATTGGTTATTTTTATTAATTATCTTACATTTAGAATATGGACTTTGTAATTTGTTTGTTTAGTCCATAAATAAGTATATTACTTTATGTATTTCAATTTTCAATATTTTTAAATGTAATTTATTCATAATATATGACATAAATTTAAAGTGTACTAATATAAATATTAAGTATTAATATATTTATGTTAAAATAATAATCATACATTATATATGTTATTAGAATTTATGAATAATTATATATCTATAAAACATATCATGCAACACACGGGTACACTACTAGTTCACATAATTATGATGTCTTTTGAAAACTTCCAAGTCAGTTTTACTTTTTATGTAAGATTTCTATGTGTTTTAAAATATGTCAAGATTTTGATTATTAATATTATAGTTTAATTATTTATTAAATTTTATATCTTAAAATTTGGGGATATTACAGAAAGTAGGCAAGCAGCTGTGTGAAGGCTTGCTACTTACTTGTTAAATGAGGGTTGTAATAGATAGGTCTATGTAAAGCAACTAACTTAACAAAGGTTCCCTCTTGAGAAGATGCAGAGAGGACGTAGAAGGATTACTCCACCTTCGAACCTCTATATATTCATGCATCTATGTGTGCTTATTGCTTAACCTTCATACTCTATGATAAAGCAGCACATCTTCTATACTTGGTTCTGCAATGAGAGAAAAACTTCTTCAACCATTCTGATCAGTAACCTCCCAAAAGGTTACTGATCCTAGAATTGAGCCGATAGAAGAAGAAAAGTTTGAAAATATAGTATACTTATTCACCCCCCCTAAGCCTACTACCAACCTATTTGGGACCAACACTTTTTTTTATCCCTCCCCCTCCCCTTCCCCTACACAACCCCCGAACTTTTTAATAAAAAATACAACTTTTCGAAAACTGATTTTCGTCGAAAAATATATTAAATATATATAAATTTGTGTTATTTTGACCAATAATGAAAAATTTGGTTAAAATGACAATTTGATTAAAGGTGGTGACTTTTCTGGAAATTAACCCATTATTTTAACTCTTTTGAATATTATTATTTTTATTTTATAAAAATATAGTTTTCAGATTATTATATTAATTAATTTTTTAAAGTGGGACTAAAACTGTGATTACCTAAACTAATTATGGGATCAAATTATAAAAGGGAATCCCATTCTTAACTATATCTTTACTTGTAAACAAATTGTTTTCAAGCTATTACATTTCGTTCTTTTTTAATCAGAAAATTAATTTTTTTAGAACTATATCCATTAACATTTAAGATGTAATATGAAGATACAAACTAAACTAATTCTAATACGATGGATATAATATGATAATATGAATTATATTAACAATGATGTAAATATATATATAATAGTAAATAATATAATGGTACAGATATATAATACAAACTTGTGGTACAGTGGTATGAGCTCTATCGTGGGGTTTATGAACCCACCTATTAAAAATGCGGGTTTATGTCATCAAATTTAGTAGTACACTAGCGTAAGTCCCGTATATCATACAACATTTTATACTAATTAAGAAATTTGAAATTGTTATTTATAAATAAATAAATTATTATTATTTATCATTAATTCTTAATTTAATTAGTATGTAATTTAAATTTAATTATGTGAATTTTTTTAATTATCATTTAATGTAATTGCAAATATCAACTTTAATTAAAATGTTTGCCTAAAATTTCATAACTTAAAATTTTATTATCAATCATAATTATTAACATTTTGTTACTACCTCCGTCCCAAAATAAATGACGTTTTAGCAACTAAAATTTGTCCCAAAATAATTGTCGTTTTCGTATTCCAAAACATATTTACATGCAATATACCAAATATGCCCCTATTTACTCATCTCAAATTAAATGTGTTAAAGAGATAAAAGCTCCTCATTAATTAAACTTAAATAGGGGTAGATTGGACTTTTTATCACATTTCTTAATATATGTGCAGAAGGCTAAAACGTCATTTATTTTGGGACGGAGGTAGTATTCAATTATTATTATCTCATTAAATGCTCAATTATAATAAATTAAAAATATTAAATGACTGAAATTGTAATTAAATAGGATTAACCCGAGAGTGACATGTGTCACTCTTGGTTATTACTTTAGTGTATATATATATATAATATAGATCATTATCTCATTTAATGCTCCATTGTAATAAATTAAAAATATTAAATGGTTGAAATTGTAATTAAATAGGATTAACTAGAGAGTGACATGTGTCACTCTTGGTTATTACTTTAGTGTAGATATATAGATGGCTAAAATCTATCGATACACATAACATGATCACGTAATTCATTTTAATTAGGGTTAATTTCAATTTTAGTTCTGTATTTATGGTCCTTTCGATTTTTGGACAACCACGCATACTTTTTTCAATTTTAATCTTGTATCATTCTACCTTTTCAAATTTTGATCCTATATGTTTCAAAATTTTCCAGTTTTAATCAAAATTTTCAATTTTGGTCGTATGTTTCGAATTTTTCCAATTTCAATCCAATTTTGGTTATACGGCCGTCGGGAAATCTTATGTGGCTTCGGTGATTTTGATAATTCCGATCAAAATTGAGCAATATGATTAAAATCGACAAATATATATATATATATATATATATATATATATATATATAAGACCAAAATTGAAAAATGTATATTTGGTTATTCAAAAATGGAAAGGATGATACATACCGACCAAAAAATTGAAATTAACCCTATTAATAATTAGCTATGACGATTTTATTTTATAACATTTTGTAAAATTAATCATTTTAAACGAGCACGTCAAATCAATATATGTTACAATAATGTTTAAATATGAGATGTCAAATCAATATATATTACAATTATGCTTAAATATTAAATTAGATCACACTACTTTCTACAACTATTAATTGATAAATACATATTGATTCCTATTTTGTAAGATTCATTTATATTTATTTTTTTTAAATAAAACCTATGTATTACATGGGATAATTATTCTAGTTTTTCTAAAATTGGTAATTTTGTATGTGATTAACCCTATTTAAAAATGGCTTCATTTGCAATGTTGCACATTTTGAAATTAAGTATATATTAGGGAAAAATTCAAAATTGGTCCTGCCCCAGGGCTGTCGTACGATTTTAGTCCTGTTAAAATCGTAATTTCAATTTTAGTCCTCTTAACTCAAAATTTGTCCAATTTAGGTCCAATTTGGCCGGAAAATTCAAATTCCGGGCCAATTTCCGGCGAGTGTACTGCACTCGCCCCCAATTTGTACAATTCCTCCAAATGCACTCACGTGGCCTTTTTTTTTCCAGTTGGCAGTCCACGTCAGCGGCTGAAATTATAAAATAAATTAAGAAATGTAAAAACATAATTCTAAAACTTAACAAATAAAAAAGAAATAAAAAACAAATAAAAAACAGAAAAAGGAAAGACAAAAAACGGGATTCAAATAACAAAAGGGGGAAAATCCCTAATCTCCCAAATTCTCAAGAACCCTAATTGAGCAAGGCAATGGAGAAGAAGCATTCCCAGGGAGGGGCGAAGTGGAGGGGGAGTTGGTGAGAAAGAGGAAGGCGATTTTGGGGCGGTGGAGGTGGCGGAGGGTGGTGGAGAGGCAGGATTTGGCGGAGGGAGAAACGTAGACGATAGCCTTGTGGCAGGTTCGACCACCTTGAGGAGGCGGACGGCGGTGAAGGCGTGGATTGGATTTCCTGTAATGAAGATCAAAATCATTACAACATCTGTCTGAACTTGTGAATAAGAAGATGAACAATTTGGATCAGATCCTGACCTTCCATCTCCATGGATTGAATTCGTGTGGATCTTGGAATTGGTCCGAGTTCAGGTGAAGGCCAGCAGTAGCAATCATGATCAGTTTAGGTGAAGGCCAGCAGTAGCAATCAGAAAGAGGAAGGCGATTATCAGTTGTGTTCCTTTTTCTTCATTTTTGATTATCAGTTTTGTGTATCCTGCAGCAGTATTTTTCTTTTAATTTTGTTCCTTTTTTTTCATTTTTTGATATATTTTTCATTTTTCAAAAATATATCTTATGACTTTTTTTAACTTTTCATTTTTTTGTTAAATACTTTTTTTTAATTTTTTGATTTTTTATATTTTTTATTAATTTTCTATTTCATAGAAATGTAAAATTCATTTCCACATATGTAAAATTTAGCCACGTCAGCGACAACTCAGCTTCAAAGTTAAATTGGGGGCGAGTGCAGTACACTCGCCGGAAATTGGCCCGGAATTTGAATTTTCCGGCCAAATTGGACCTAAATTGGACAAATTTTGAGTTAAGAGGACTAAAATTGAAATTACGATTTTAACAGGACTAAAATCGTACGACAGCCCTGGGGCAGGACCAATTTTGAATTTTTCCCTATATATTAAGTTCAATATTTAATCTCCATGGCAACTTCCTCCGGCGAGGTGGGGGCCACCATAGATGTTTCCAATGACTTCACGGCTGAATTCCGAGCTCGTTAGTTTATTTCTCTATGAAAGAGATGGTTTTTAATTTCTTATTTTCAATCTTCGAACAAAAGAGAAAAATATTTGTCGCCGCATTATTTTTTAAGTTTTGGTAATATCCAAATTGGTCACATGCGATTCACGTGACATTTTCTGTGGTGAATTTTGAATTTTTAGATTATAATTGGATCAAAATGGAACAATATTTCAAACTTTGGATTCAATTGAAGATGATGCTAATTATGAATCATTTGCATAAGTGTCCAGAATTATGGAACGAAAAATGATTTTAACCCTTTTATAATTATATGTTACAACAGATGATTCATTTGCAGTTTTAATCTATTTAGTATGTGCTTATAGATTTCGTTATGACAAAATGATTCACAAAATAAAACTATAAAATTAATAATAAGCATGGAATGTTATTATCTCACTCTACTAAATTTAAAATAGATTTTATATTTTTTCCCTTTCAAGTTTAATTTAATTAAATTGACATGCGACAACTTAAATATCCTTTATAACATGCACGCTGTCATATTCTTCAACGTGTAGCCATGCAACTTGTTTATATTTAATTTCAAGTAATCCAAAAATATTATATTATATTAATTGTCAATTACTCCCTCCGTCCCACTATTTTCAGCCTATTTGTCATTTTCGTTTGTCCCAATTAAATCTGCTAGCCTCAAAATGGCAAAGAAAATTTTACTCTCTTACCCCTCCATTTCTTTCATTTTACAACTTTTGCACTCAAAAAGTTGGTTTAAATTACAAAACTGCCACTCAAAAATATTAAAATAATACATCCAATCAAAGTCAACAGCTTTTTCTTAACATCTGTGCCGGTCAAAGTAGGCTGAAAATAGTGGGATGGAGGTAGTATTATTTCGATATTTTAATTCTAAGTAAATTAAAGGCACTGCCTCTACTAAAAAACAAATATCGATCGATACCAATTTATTCATTTTAATACAAGCCACCTGCAAATTAATTTATTCCAAGTGGAAAATAATTTGCTAGCTTTTCTCCAATATAAAAAAAAAAAAAAAAAACCATTGCCCCAATTGTTGTTATCCACCATATTTGCTTACTTGCATCTTAGAATTGCTACAAAAATGGCGAAAGTTCATTTGATCATAGCCATTTTCATTGTCATCTCTTCATCTTTAGTGTTTATATCTGATGCTCAGATCCCTTTCAGAGAAAATATAGGTCATCAGTTTGGTGTTTATCTTCATAATATTCTAAGTGGCCCGAATGCAAGTGTACATGAGGTTGCAAGATCCGATATTACATCGAATTCAGTCACATCCTTTGGCCAAATACATGTCTCGGATGACCTAATTACCGTTGGGCCTGATCCCAGCTCGGAGAAATTAGGGCGAAGTCACTTTCTCGCAGTTAATGCAGGCCTAGAAGAAATGGCGTTTGTCCTTACTGGTGTCTTTAGATTCACAAGTGGGCCCTACAACGGAAGTTCGCTCAGCATTCTGGGATTAAAACAGGTACCAAACCCTAATCAGCTGCTTCCCGTTGTTGGTGGTACAGGTATTTTTAGTATGGCACGTGGACACACCATTTCGAACCTTCACTCTTATGATCCTTCCACCAATATTTATATTTGGAGATTTGATACATATGTAGTAGTTTATGAATAGTAATGTAATTACTATTATGAGTTAGTCTCATGTGCACATACAATTTGGGTCGGGTCTTGTTCAACCCGAATCTGAGCACTTTTATTTTTTTTAATTTTTTTTAATTTTATTTTTTCGCTTCAGGTTGTTACCTTTATGTTATATGCATGTGACCTTTATGTTATATAAGTGTGACCTTTATGTATAAATGTAGTCACCTTTATATACTCTAACTTAGAAAAAAATTAAGAATTTTAGCAAAATTTGACATATTTACGTTTATGTAATATTAGCTGCACATATATTCATCCTTAAAATGTAATGAATTTTGAAAATTTCAATTTTTTTTTCAAAGTTACGGATTATAAAGGTCATAATATTTGTACATAAAGGTCACAAGAATTGTACATAAAGGTTATAACAATACAACATAAAGGTCTTAATCTGAAGCGAAAAAACCTGAAAATCTTCATTTTTTCCTAAGTTACTGAACATAAAGGTCATAACATTTATATATAAAGGTCACACTTATATAACGTGAAGGTCACATCCTTACAGCATAAAGGTAACAGCCTGAAGCGAAAAAAAAAAGAAAAAAAAAAGGAAAATTCAGGTGCGCGGATCCGGGTTGGGTCGCCCCAGTTGCACCAATCTAGATCCGTGCACCTGGTGCACAGCAGCATTTGCCTAGATATATATGTATAATTTTTAATTTCACTTGAGTTAATGACTAGAAGATGATTGGACTTCAATACATATTTCAGGTTTCACATTAGTAATTGGAGTTTGAAAAGCCCAAACGTGTCACGAATTGTAATAGGTAGAAAATATATAGGTGCGTTTTATAATTGATTAAAATTGGATTTATAATTTTTTATGTGACGGAATGTATCATATTCTTACATATTATTGTTCTAAAGTTATAGATACATCATACATAATTTCTTAATTATTGTAAGGAATTTTTGAAGAGATTATGATATGGAGAAATAGAGACATGTGCTATTGGGTCAAAGTCCAATAGAAAAGAAGATGGTCATTTGAAGAAAGTAGATCATCTATGGACTTGTTGACTTGAATTAGATAAAAGGTTCAAAAAAAAGAATTGAATAAAAGAGATTGGGCTTAAGAAAATTAAAACGGAAATAAGGCCCATTAAAAAGGTTATATTTTGTGCTTAATGTCATCTCATTAGTTTAAGAATATGGGCCTTGGAAGGAAGAAGAGAGAATTATGGGCTTGGAATGGAAAGCCCATTCCTCCACAGTTAAGACGACTCCTGCCCAACTTTTTTTTTTTTTACGAAAAGAAATCATTCAATAAAAAATTTAGAAGAATTTGAAGAAAGTACATCAATAAGGATGGGTGGTTTAAGATGGACTAGAGAACAAATGAGATTCTCTTGCAAGCTTATGAGCACACTCATTTGTCGTTCTATATGTAAAAGACACAGAAAATGAGTGATTTTGAGCAACAATCTCCCTACATTTTTTGACTATTAAACCAAATTCTCACTAGCTCCTTAGTGATATTAATAGCCATAACCACTTCTTGAGTATCAAGTTCAAAAATAACATTTTGATAATCCATTTCATGAGCCCACGAAAGAGCTTCAAGCAATCCAATCTCTTCTCTTTCTCTAACCTCTTGTACACCAAATAATTAAACAGATAGATCTACAAGCAACAAAGTTTCCATTTTCATCTTTGAGAACCGCTCCGGTCGCAAATTTGCTCTCTTTTCTAAATAAAGTCACGTCCACACTTAATTGTTGAATTTAGCTCCGGCACAAACAACAACGCTCAAACCACAACACAGAAAACTGTTGTGGAAAACCCTAAAACGCGCAAGAATCGGAAACACGAAATGCAGAAGAAATAAACGATCAACACACCGGAATTTTAAGGTGGTTCGGCTCGCCACATCGGCCTACATCCACCGGAGAAAGAATCAACTGATTTCACTAAGTATCGAAAGAGAATTTGAGATTACAAGATCAGCCCAGAATTAGGGCTTTTTCGCACAAAACTAAGAACCCTAATTTCGCTCAATCTCACAAATTACACAAGAATTGAAAGTAAGAAAACAACTGAGTAATCTACTATTTATAACCGGTAAAAGCCCTCTATCAATTGTTGAAGCCGATTACTGGAACTGATCGAATTTCTGTTTTAAGATCGAAGCTTCCGCTGCGCGCCCTAACAGCTTTTCCAACAAATTAACTACCCTGAACCGGTAGTTATACTGCTGCTTTCCTTCACCCGGTTCGACCCGATCCAGACCGGTTCTTGACAATCCGAGACCGGTTCCAGAATCCTGATTTAATTTCCTAGTTGATACCATCTACAAATCTCCACCTCAACTCACGAAATTGTCTGATTCCCTGACCTCCAGATTCATTATTTCATGTGATCATCATCATCTGCCCAGCTTCGAACCTGAGCCAACTTCCTGCAAAATTCAAACTTGGGTCTTGGAAGGACCTTAGTTAGCATATCAGAAATGTTATCATCAGTACCAATCTTTCTAGCCTCTACTTCACCTTTCTCTATTAAGTTCCTAACAAAGTGTAACTTAATATCAACATGCTTGCATCTATCATGAAAGGTCTGATGTTTGGACAAGTGCAGAGCACTTTGGTTGTCACAGTGAATCACCACTTTTCCTTGCTTCACGTTGAGCTCCTTCAATATCCCTTTGAGCCAAATCGACTCCTTCACTGCCTCAGCCATTGCCACGAACTCAGCCTCGGTGGTAGATAAGGCTACAATCGATTATTGCATGGCTTTCCAACTGATTGCAGTACCAAAGAGCTTGAATATGTATCCCGTTGTAGACTTCCTTGTATCTGGATTACCTGCAAAATCAGAATCCACATATCCTTCTAGAGGATTAGATTGGTTAGTTTGCTTAAAGAACATTAAACCCAGATTTTCAGTTCCCCTAAGGTATCTCAACATCCACTTTACTGCCTCCCAATGAAGCTTGCCAGGATCTGCCATGAACTTACTAACTCTGCTCATTGCATATGCAATATCTGGTCTACTGCAAACCATCCCATACATCATGCTACCCACTGCATTGGCATAAGGAATTTTCAGCATCTCTTGCCTTTCCAAATCTGTCTTTGGCTTATCTGCTGCAGTGAGTTTGAACTGAGTTCCTAAGGGAGTTGATACGGCCTTAGACTCATGCATAAAGAACCTTTTCAGCACCTTCTTTAGATAATCTGATTAGTATAAGAAAATCTTGCCATTCTTCCTATCTCTCTTGATGTCCATTCCCAGCATTCTTTGAGCATTGCCAAGGTCTTTCATTTCAAAACGAGCTTTGAGCTTCTCCTTGATCACTTGTATTCTTTCAATGCTTTTGCTGGCTATTAACATGTCATCCACATAGATGAGAAGATAGGTGTGAACTTGCTTGTTATCTCTTTGCAAATAAATGCAGCTATCATAGTTGCATCTCTCTAAACCGATGCTCATCATAGCTTTGTCAAAGGTCTTATACCATTGTCTAGGACTTTGCTTAAGTCCATATAAAGATCTCTTAAGCAAACAAACCTTATGCTCCTGACCTGGTTTCCTGAAATCATCTGGTTAAGACATGTACAAAGTCTCATTCAGATTCCCATGAAGAAAAGCTGTCTTCACATCAAGCTGCTGCAATTCCATGTCATGTTGTACTACCAAGGCTAGTACATTCCTAATTGATACGTGTTTTACCACAGGAGAAAAGATTTCATGATAATCTATTCCTTCTCTTTGTGTATAACCTTTTGCTACCAATCTAGCCTTGTATCTAACCTGCTCCTTTCCAGCCACTTCTATTTTCCTTTTGAAAATCTACTTGCATCCAATCAGTTTCTTCCCTTGTGGTCTGTCCACAAGTTCCCAGGTGTTATTCTTCTCTAAAGACATGATCTCTTCATTCATTGGCTGAATCCACTTATCACTGTCCTTAGAATTCATAGCTGCTTGGTATGTGTTTGGTTCTTCATAGTCAATATCTTCAGCTACACATAGAGCATAGTTAGCTATATCAGCTTCAGCATATCTTGAAGGTGGATTGATTACTCTCCTTTGCCTATCTCTTGCCAGATTGTAGTTTGTCAAATCTGTACCACCTTCAGTTTGATCATTTCCATCTTGTTCATCTCCATCCTCTTCAGTATCACTTGCTCTATCTTCATCATTCTCAGTATGATTCTCACTCTGAAGCTCCACCTGAACCTTGCTTCCATGTTCTCCATTCTCAGTGTTCAGATTATCTTCTTCTTCAGAGTTTGACTGAGGTTTGCCATAGCCCATAATTCCTTCCTTAAAGACTACATCTCTGCTTATAAAGCATCTGGGATTACCTCCTTCTAAACTCCACAACTTATACCCTTTGATTCCAGTTGGATATCCTATGAATATGCACTTAATTGCTCTTGAATCTAACTTGTCCTGCTTAGTGTGTGCATATGCAAGGCAACCAAAAACTTTTAGTAAGGAATAATCAGGAGATTTAGAATACCATACTTCGTTTGATGACTTGAATCTGATAGAGGAAGATGGACTTCGATTGATTAGATGAGCTGCTGTGGTTACTGCCTCTCCCCAGAAGGACTTTGGCAAGCCTGCACCTATGAGCAAACACCTTACCCTTTCAAGTAATGTCCTATTCATGCGCTCAGCTATCCCATTCTGCTGAGGAGTGGCCACCACCGTTCTGTGCCTGGTTATTCCCTTCTCTTTGCACAGCTCTTGGAACTCATGTGATAAGTATTCCAAGCCATTATCTGTCCTCAAGTGTTTAAGCTTTCTTCCAGTCAAGTTTTCTTGCTGAGGTAGCCACTCTTTAAATCTATCATAAGCCTCTGATTTGTGTTTCAAAATATAAACCCACACCTTTCTACTAAAATCATCAATGAAAGTGATAAAGTACTTACCACCCCCGTGTGTTTCTATCCTAGCTGGACCCCATATATCACTATGAACATAGTCTAGAATACTTACAGTGGTGTGATTCCCTTTTGGGAATTTAGCCTTTGTGAGCTTGCCTTGAATACACAAATCACAGCTAAGGGTTTTGAGATTGAGATCTGATCCAAGTAGCTTTTGTTTGGATAGTTCTTGCAGTCCCTTCTCTCCAATGTGGCCTAATCTTTTGTGCCATAGCTCAGCCATATCATCCTTAATCACAGGTGCAGCTCCACCTATGATAGTCTCTCCTTTTAGAACATAGAGACCATTGATCTTTGAGCCCTTCATGACTGTTACTCCTTGTTTGGTGACTTGGATCTCACCTCCTTGAGTCTTGAATTCACATCCTGTACCATTGAGCAAACCTAAAGAAATTAGATTCCTTTTAAGTTTAGGGATATACCTGACATTGGTTAGTGTTCTAATTCTGCCATCATGCATCTTCAATTTGATGCTGCCGATCCCCATAACCGAGCAAGAGTGATCATCCCCGAGAAGAACCAGTCCTCCTTTCTCCATCTTGAGGGTATGGAACCAAGACTTCACTAGACACATGTGGAACGAGCAACCCGAATCTAGCACCCATTCAGACTTCATTCCTGAATCTGCAATACAAAGCATGTCAGCATTATCATATTGCTCATTAGATGATGGTGCTTGTTGTGTGTTGTTGCTGTTTCCATTTAGCTTCTTCTTCCTCTCAGGGCAGTTCTTCTTAATATGGCCCGGCTTGTGACAGTAGAAACACTTCCTAACTTCTCCTCCTTCATTGTTGTTACTTGATCCTCCTTGGTCTGATTTTTGCTGATTCTTGTTCACCTTCTTGGAACGTTTTCCTTTAACAGCTAATCCTTCACCAAGATTTTGATTCTTCCTCTCATTCTCAGTGCCTAAGAACCTTGATCGGATTGCCACTTGAACTTCTTCCAGTGTTAAAGGCATCATCCTCCCATATACCAAAGCATCCCTAAAGGATTGGAAAGACTTTGGAAGAGAATTCAAAAGTAGAAGCGCCTTATCTTCGTCCTTCTGTTTTTCATCAACGTTCTCAAGTTCATCAATTATCTTGTTGAACTCATCCAATTTTTCAAGAATCTTTTTCTCCTCTGTGATCTTGAATGAGAGCAGTCTTTGCTTCAAGAAAAGTCGATTTGCCAGTGACTTAGTTTGATAAAGAGCTTCCAATTTCTTCCCTACATCCATTGAGGTCCTTTCTTGGTATACTTCTCTTAATGCCTTCTCCCCTAAACATAGGATGATCGAACTTCGTGCCTTCTTATCGATCTTGTTTCTTTCCCCAGCTGAAAGTGACATGGATTCATCAGTTTCATCGCTGGTTTCCCTTTCCCATCCATAGATTGCATCTTCCCAACCTTGCTGAATGAGAATGGCTTCCATCTTTGCCTTCCAAAGGGTGAAATCCCCATCGCCGGTGAACTTCTCCACGTCGAGCTTCATGTTGGAATCTCCGGTGGTCGGGCCGGTTCCCACAGACGGCGCCACTTGTTGAATTTAGCTCCGGCACAAACAACAACGCTCAAACCACAACACAGAAAACTGTTGTGGAAAACCCTAAAACGCGCAAGAATCGGAAACACGAAATGCAGAAGAAATAAACGATCAACACACCGGAATTTTAAGGTGGTTCGGCTCGCCACATCGGCCTACATCCACCGGAGAAAGAATCAACTGATTTCACTAAGTATCGAAAGAGAATTTGAGATTACAAGATCAGCCCAGAATTAGGGCTTTTTCGCACAAAACTAAGAACCCTAATTTCGCTCAATCTCACAAATTACACAGGAATTGAAAGTAAGAAAACAACTGAGTAATCTACTATTTATAACTGGCAAAAGCCCTCTATCAATTGTTGAAGCCGATTACTGGAACTGATCGAATTTCTGTTTTAAGATCGAAGCTTCCGCTGCGCGCCCTAACAGCTTTTCCAACAAATTAACTACCCTGAACCGGTAGTTATACTGCTGCTTTCCTTCACCCGGTTCGACCCGATCCAGACCGGTTCTTGACAATCCGAGACCGGTTCCAGAATCCTGATTTAATTTCCTAGTTGATACCATCTACACTTAATACTACTTACTTTTCTTGGTACTACTTACTTAGTACTACATACCTCTTGAGCAAGACATTAGTTTTTTTGGGAGAAAGAGATAAGGTGAATTGGAGAGAGATTTGTCCATTAAAATTAGATAATTTTATGAGTAAGTCTTGTGTGAGACCGTCTCACGGATCTTTTTTAGTGAAGCGGGTTAACCCATAACCCACACTTGGCAATTCATATGAAAGTTTGTGGATATAGATTCAATTCATGGGTAATAAGGATCCGTCTCACGGAAACTATCTGTAAGACCATCTCACCTGAGTTTTGCGTTATTTTATTGATGAATTCTTCAATAATTTTGATGATTCGATTTTGAAGATGTTCGATTGAACTTACAATTTCAGTTAGTAGGAATGTTTGAACTCATATATTCTTTAGATTTTAATTAATTGTATATGCTTTCCTTGATTGAATTGATCATGTTATCTGTGTATCTCGTATTTAATTATTAATGTTTGATTTAGATTGATCATCTATGTTTAGTTGTTGATAATTGATTGCTAAAATATTAGATCATAAGTCTCAATTGTTGTGGTTTAATTTTCATTATTGGTAAATTAGAATCTGTGCATCTCTAGGGTAGCATAATCCTAGATTATTAAATCGAGTTTATGTAACTGGAATCTAGTTCATCATATCGTCTTGGTGATCAATGCATTTAATGAACATGAATTAAATCTAGAGAGTTTATTCTAGGTTATTCGCTTAAATATGATTAATTAGTGATCTTATCCAAATTTAACTAATCTTAAGAGACGATTCGATTTAACAGAGCTTGTTATTATACTATGGGTGATAATTCATAATATTTTGAGAGATGGGTGCTACATTAATTAAGGGATAATTGAAATTAGGGGATATAACTGAACTATTAACTGAAGGAAAATGTTAAAATGCTCACAATGGATAGTTCTTAAAATGCACACCATAGACGTGCAATGATCTCATCCCCTCGTTATTTGAAAAGTAAAATCAATTAATATGTCAGATATCAGACACGTTAGCCGTGGGCCCATTTAATTTGTTAATGGTGGGTAGATTCGCAAGACTGATTAACTGAAAATTTCATCCATTAATTTCTTTTGATATTTAATTTGCTTACTAAATTAAATAATTATTTTAGTAATAATTAATCAATTCAGAACTCTCACTTTTTCTATTTCTTTGAATTGAAGCAGGTGGCATAGTTAATTTCTCAATTCTCTTTGGATCAACTTCAACCTACTCTATTTACTAGTTAGTTAGCTTAGAAAACGAAGTTAATTAACTTATTGTGGTCAAATTAAAATAAGTGTTAAATTAAACAATTTCCTCCAACCTACCCTATTTACTAGTTAGTTAGGTTAGAAAAGGAGCTAATTAATTTATTGTGGTCAAATTAAATAAGTGTTAAATTAAACACTAAGTTTGTGGATTTTTTTTTATGTGATTAACGCTATACTATATGAGATGACACTATATTTTGACAACTTTTTTTGTATAATGACTCCTACTATAAGAACTTTATTTATAAAATTTATTTTAGATTTTTTTATAAAGCCTGCGTATTAAACAAATAGTTCTAATTCTAATTAACTGGTAATTTTTATATAATTAATCCTATTAATATTGATCATAAATAGGTCTGTACACCTTCCACTTTATCTTAAGTCAAAAATTCTTGAAATTAAATGCTAAATTCGTGAATTTTTTATGTGATTAACCCTATATTAAATGAGATGACACTATATACATCTTGACAACTATTTTTATATATAATGACTCCGATTATAAGAAATTCTTTTTTTTTTTAGATTTTTTTATAAACCTGTGTATTAAACAGATAGTTCTAATTCGAATTAATTATAAAATTGGTAATTTTTAGATAATTAATAGTTATATCGATCACAAATAGGTCTTTTGATCCTAACGCCAACATCTATGTTTGGAGATTTGACAATTATGTTGTTTATTGATAGTAATTTAATGTTCTATCAATGATCATGTGTACTTGAACTGAAATATATTTAAGTTTTGTGATATTTTGATGAATTACGTTGTATGTATGTATTGTAATTTACTATTGTTAATGATTATGTACAACATAAATCATTTTATGTAACATTTAGTTATAACATTTTTACTTTATTTTACACACTAACGTAAGTCTCGTGTATCACACGGGTATTTTCAATATGAAGTTGATTGTGTTATGATCAAAACCTTCAATATATGTTCTGTGGTTATATTGTCTATCTTGATGAAATACACTACATATATGTATTCAATTATTATACATTTGAGTTAAACAATTTTAATTCAAAAATTTAGGGGGTGTTTGGCTAAGCCTATTTTTAGAGCTTATAAGGTATCATATCTTATAAGATGTTTTTGGAGCTTATAAGATGTTTAGAGGGTGTTTGGCTAAGCTTATAAGCTCCTTAAAAGAGTTTATAAGATGTTAAGTGTTTATAAGCACCTCAAAAGTGTTTGGCTAACTTTTAAAAATATGGTCTTATTTATGAGTTTATAAGATGTAAGGAGCTTATAAGCTCTTTTTTGAAAAGTTGGGAAATCCCAACTTATTTCTAAAATAAGAGCTTATTTTTCAAAACACCTTCAAAATTTAATCATTGAAATCTATATATATATATAAAAAGAAGACATTCTCTATAAATAACAAGAAAAGATTTTCCCACCCAAATTCACCAGCTATTTCTAGAAAGTTCATTTTGGATATTTCCGAATATTGTAATTTTTATTATTCCAAATATTGTAATTTTTATTATTTGTCATTATTACAAATTTTTTTGTTGGTCATTTGTTTACATTTCATACTATTTTATTATTATAATAATTTAATAATAAAATATTATTTTATAAAAAACTAGAGCTAGAGTTAATATAGGGCGGCTATGAGCAATTTTTTCTAGCAAAAGTAAGAGTGGTTTTCAAGAATATGTCTCTTCACATTCTTGAGTTCTAAATTATTTATACTTATTACAAGCAAATGAAAATTAGTAGTTGTTGAGAAAAGAAGCAAAAATGTGTTGACAAATAAGTATTTAAATGGTTTATTTCATTTATAAAATATATATTGTAATATAAATATTATTAATAAGCAATTTTATAATAGAGTATTAGTTGAAATAATTAGAAAAAATAATTAATCTGATGATTGTTTAAAAAATTTTAAAAATTTTTTTAAACACACACATTTAGAATCTAAAATTTGTTTCAAAATCCTTAAAATAATTTTAAGGCTATATATATTTTTTAAATACATGCTAAATTATTTAATTAAAAGTATTGTCGATATTAGTCAAATCATATAAAAAAACAAACAACAAATTTGTAAGTTAACAACTATATATAATAGTCACTTTTTAATCATAAAGTATTTACAAATTACAAAATTTCTAACATTATTTCAATAATAGTTATTGTTGTTAGTACAAAATAATTAATTATGATTTGAATGTAATTAATAATAGTACAAAAGTATTAGATATTTCAAATCATGTCATATATTGAATATAAACTTTTCAATTTATGACTTTTATATATATTATGAATATTACTCAACAAATTTATAATATACACTTTTAAATAGAAATATTCTAAATTATAAGTTGTGCAACGCACGGGTGTAATACTAGTTACACAAATATTGTCATTACTAACAACATATAAGCTCCACCATCTTACTTACCCAAACACTTCAACAACTTATATTAAACTTAAATTAAACATCTTATAAGCTTCAAAAACATCTTATACTTATAATCTCTAAAAATAAGCTTAGCCAAACACCCCCTTAATTTAAGTTTAATATATGTTGTTAAAGTATTTGGGTAAATAAGATGGTGGAGCTTATAAGTTGTTAGTAATGACATTTGTGTAATTTCAATGATTAAATTTGAAGGTGTTTTTGAAAAATAAGCTCTTATTTTAGAAATAAGTTGGGATTTCCCAACTTTTCAAAAAATAGTTTATAAGCTTCTTACATCTTATAAACTCATAAAATAAGACTTTATTTTAAAAAATTAGTCAAACACTTTTTGAGGAGCTTATAAGCATTTTATATCTTATAAACTCTTTTAAGGAGCTTATAAGCTAAGTCAAACACCCTCTTAATCACAGGGCATATAAAAAAAGTGGCCCCTCTAATTTTTTTGTCGCAAAAATACATAATTTAACGACAAAAATATAACTTAGCAGCGAAATTATGTAAACAGGTCAATTGCAGCAGCAAAGTAATTCCCATATATTCTCTTTCTTCCACAATTCATATTAGTAATTGCTGTTCTCATATCTTTTTTTTTCCTCTCTTTTTTTAATTTCTTGTCTTTTTAATTTATTTTGTTCTTATATATATATATATATATATATATAACTTTAATTTCACTTGAGTTAATGACTAGGAAGATGATTGGACTTCAATACATATTTTAAACTAGAGAGCTTATTCTAGGTTAATTATTCGATTAAATATTATTTATTAGTTATCTTATCCTAATTTAACTAATTCTGAGAGATTATTCGATTTAACAGAACTGTTATTAGAATATGGATTATAATACAAAATAATTTGAGAGAGGGGTGTTACATTAATTATGGGGTAATTGAAATTGGTGGATAACTTAAATATTAATTGAAGGAAAATGCTACAATGTCCATGGTGGGTAGCTCTTAATATGCACACAGATTTCGTGTAATGATCGCATCCCCTCATTATATGGAAAGTGAAATCAATTGATATATTGGATATTTGACACGTCAGTGTGCCCACGGTGGGTAGATTTGCAGGACTGATTAACTGAAATATTTTCATATATTAATTTCTTTTGATGCTTAATTTACTTTCTAGATTAGATAATTAATTTAGTAATAAATAATCAATTCAAAACCCTCACTTTTTCTATTTCTTTGATGCTTAATTTGTTTTCTAGATTAGATTATCATTAATTTAGTAATAAATAATCAATTCAAAACCCTCACTTTTTCTATTTCTTTGAAGTGAAGTAGGTGACATAGTTAATTTATCAATTCTCATTGGATCGACTCCAACTTACCCCATTTACTAGTTAGTTATGTTAGAAAATGAATTAATTAATTTTATCGTACTCAAAGCACAACAAGTGTTGAATTGAACAATTTCTATCTTATAATCAAAAGTTTATGTTACAATTGAAATTAACCACTAAGTTCGTGAATTTTTTATGTGACTAACACTATATTAAATGAGATGACACTATTTGACAACTTTTATATATATATATATATATAATGACTCCTATTACAAGAAATTCATTTAAAAATTCATTTTAGATTTTTTATAAAACCTTTGTATTAAACAGATAATTCTAGTTCTAATTAATTATGAAATTGGCGTAATTGTAAAATAAATCACCACTTTTAAAGAATTACAAATTTATCCTCAATTTTCCATAATTGCAAAAAAAAATTAAAAAAATCATAACCTTTGTTCACCATTTCAATTTAGACCACTTTTGAATTTTCCGACAACCGGAGTCCACGTGTCCGGCAAACATGTCACATCACATACCACATTGGATGCCACTTCATTTCAACCCAAAAAAGATTTAACAATCAAATTGCAACATAAAATCATGATCACCTTTCTTAAAGTTGCAATTTAATCTCAACCTTTCAAAAATTAGCAAAAAAAGCCACATACTTCATTTTTCCGTGTTTAAATTCATCATGAATACGTCACATAAATTACATAATTATGAAATTTTTTATCTACATCAAAATAATGTCTTATTAATATTTGTTATCTAATATTTAAAAATTTGATTATGACCCTTTTTTGTGGAATCAAGTTTATTCGTTCCCAATTTTTAATTCCTTTATTAAGTGTATATGTAATTATATCTATTTTTTATTTTCTTTAATTTATAGCAAAAATTATAAAATGAGAATTAATTATGATGGGATTGGGATAAGATAACAAATTTCCAATAAAAGAAATTGAAACTCTATGAGATGAGTGAAATGAGTAGTAGCTATCTTCTAAAGTTAATCACAATCATACCAAAATGTGAATATCATCAATTTTGTTTGATAATCTTATTTCACGGTTTTGCAGTTTTGGATACTAAAACTAGTTGATCCAAGAGGAAGGTGGAAAAAAAACCATATTTTACAAGAAAAAGAAAACTGAGAAACATAATAGGGTACTAGTTTAGTAATTATTTTGACGTACATAATTAAACAATTTTATGATTGTATAATTTATGTGATATATCCACGATAAATTTAAACACCAAAAAATAAATTCAAATTGCAAAAGGAAGTATGTGGTTTTTTTTTCTTCTAATTTTTGAAAGATTGGGATTAAATCGCAACATTAGGAAATATGATGATGGAATCTATTTCAAACATATATGTCATGGTTCCTTACTTCGATAGGGTACAAATATCTAAATTTGATATTTTTAGATACTTTTTCTGACCTATTGTCATACTAAGTAGCAGTCAAAAAATTGTAGCCATTTTTCATGATATTATGCATGGATCAGGTATCTCGTGGCGAATTCTTCATTTTATTTTGCAATTTGATTTTTAAATCATTTTTTTGGTTTGAAATTACGTAACATATTTATAGGACATGTGGACTCCAGTTGCCGGAAAATTCAAAAGTGATCTAAATTGCAACGGTGAACAAAGATTGTGATTTTTTTTTTTTTTACAATTATTGAAACGTGGGGATAAATTTATAATTTCTTAAAAAGTGGTGATTTTGTTTTTGCAATTATCCCTATGAAATTAGTTATTTAATATAATTAATCCTTATTGATCACAAAATAGGTCTGGACGGCTTCCTTTGTATGACGCTATGACGGTATGACCCATAGGTTGTTTGACATTATGAAATTAATTATATAATAATCTCAACAATTGTCTCATGGCTTTGAGATCTATACATATAAAACAGGATATTCTATCAAAAATAACTGTAATAAATTATTTATCTATTAAATAATAACAATTTTAAGAAACCTATTAATTGCTTTCATATCATATTAATTTTAAGAAACTCAATACAAATAAACCTATTTATTGTATTTTAAGAAATTCAATACAAATAAACAAATATTTAATTTAAGAAATCAGTTATGATACTCAATTTAGTATTTATTGTATACAAATTTTAAATAAAAAAATAAATAGATAAATAAGATGAAATAAGGGATTATATATTTATTATCTCTCATCTTATTTTTAAGTACTTATTTTAAAAGGTAAATTATAAAAAACAACTCCACCTATCGATTTTTTTTTCAAATTGCAACCTAATCATTTTTTTTTCAGATTACCACCCAGTCTTTTTGTGGTTTTGTCGATTACAAATTTTCCGGCGAAATGGAGATTAATTTGTTCACTTTGCAACCTAAACTTTATTTTTCTTTTTATCTAATTGCAACCTGAACTTTGTGTTTTTATCAGATTGCAACCAAGAATGAAAATTTTGATTCCGGTGGAAATATAGGTAACTTAAATTCACGGAAATATCGTGAAAATATTGATATCGATGGAAATATGAGTACATATATTTATTGTTATTTTTCCTATATTTTATTTGTATTGAATTTCCTATATTTATTGACACTTCATTTCAACCCAAAAAAGATTTAACAATCAAATTGCAAAATAAAATCACCACCTTTCTTAAAGTTGCAATTTAATCACAACCTTTCAAAAATTAGCAAAAAAAGCCACATACTTCATTTTGCTATTCGAATATATTTTTCCGTGTATAAATTCATCATGAATACCTCACATAAACTACATAATTATGAAATTTTTTATCTACATCAAAATAATGTCTTATTAATATTTGTTATCTAATATTTGAAAATTTGATTATGACCCTTTTTTGTGGAATCAAGTTTATTCGTTCCCAATTTTTAATTCCTTGATTAAGTGTATATATAATTATATCTACTTTTTATTTTCTTTAATTTATAGCAAAAATTATAAAATATATGAGAATTAATTATGATGGGATTGGGATAAGATAACAAATTTCCAGTAAAAGAAATTGAAACTCTATGAGATTAGTGAAATGAGCAGTAATTATCTTCTAAAGTTAATCACAATCATACCAAAATGTGAATATCATCAATTTTGTTTGATAATCTTATTTCACAGTTTTGCCGTTTTGGATACTAAAACAAGTTGATCCAAGAGGAAGGTGGAAAAAATAATCATATTTTACAAGAAAAAGAAAACTGAGAAACATAAATAGGGTACTAGTTTAGTAATTATTTTGACGTAGATAATTAAACAATTTTATGATTGTACAGTTTATGTGATATATATCCACGATGAATTTAAACACCAAAAAATAAATTCAAATTGCAAAAGGAAGTATGTGGTTTTTTTTTTTTCTAATTTTTGAGAGGTTGGGATTAAATCACAACATTAGGAAATGTGATGATGGAATCTATTTCAAACATATATGTCATGGTTTCTTACTTCGATAGGGTACAAATATCTAAATTTGATATTTTTAAATACTTTTTCTGACTTATTGTCATACTAAGTAGCAGTCAAAAAATTGTATCCATTCTTCATGATATTATGCATGGATCAGGTATGTCGTGGCGAATTCTTCATTTTATTTTGCAATTTGATTTTTAAATCATTTTTTTTGGTTTGAAATGATGTGACATATTTGTAGGACACGTGGACTCCAGTTGCCGGAAAATTCAAAAGTGGTCTAAATTGCAACGGTGAACAAAGATTGTGATTTTTTTTTACAATTATTGAAAAGTGGGGATAAATTTATAATTTCTTAAAAAGTGGTGATTTTTTTTTTTCAATTATGCCTATGAAATTACTAATTTAATATAATTAATCCTTATTGATCACAAAATAGGTCTGGACGGCTTCCTTTGTATGACCACATAGGTTGTTTGACATTATGAAATTAATTATATAATAATCTCAACAATTGTTTCATGGCTTTGAAATTAATATTATACTACACAAAGTTGATTGTTTGTAAAGGTATATTCATGTAATATATAATTATCATTGTTCTACAATAAATAGGGTAATCGGCGTTTTAACATATGAATTGGATAATTAATATATGATTATCATTCTTAGTTTAATTTTTATTTTTAATGCGTATTGTACAAAATTTATCATTTTATTTTTTAATTTAGCCGATAAGATCAAAATACAAGTTATACTTAAAAATTAAGTTTTTCATTGGCACGCGACAAATATACATTTGCGTGTGGCCAAGCAACTTGTTCTAATATAAATAATTCACATTGACTTTTTTTGTATAATGACTCCTACTATAAGAACTTTATTTATAAAATTTATTTTAGGTTTTTTATAAAGCCTGCGTATTAAACAAATAGTTCTAATTCTAATTAACTGGTAATTTTTATATAATTAATCCTATTAATATTGATCATAAATGGGTCTGTACACCTTCCATTTTATCTTAAGTCAAAAGTTCATGATACAATTGAAATTAAACGCTAAATTCGTGAATTTTTTTTTATGTGATTAACCCTATATTAAATGAGATGACACTATTTTTATATATAATGACTCCGATTATAAGAAATTCATTTTTATTTTAGATTTTTTTATAAACCTGTGTATTAAACAGATAGTTCTAATTCGAATTAATTATAAAATTGGTGATTTTTATATAATTAATTTTTATATCGATCACAAATAGGTCTGGACGGCTTCCTTTATATGATCTCATAGGTTGTTTGACATTATGAAATTAATTATATAATAATCTCAACAACTGTCTCATGGCGTTGAAATTAATATTATACTACACAAAGTGGATTGTTTGTAAAGGCATTTAAATTCATGTAATATATAATTATCATTGTTCTAAAAAAAAAAGGGGTAATTAGCGTTTTAACATATAAATTGGATAATTAATATATAATTATCATTCTTCGTTTAAAATTACTTTTAAAATTCATTATATTATTTTCTAATTTATCCGACAATCTATAGAACGCACAAGAAAAATACAAATTATACTTAAATTAAAGTTAAGTTTTTCATTGACACCCGACAAATGAGTTACTCTCCTATGCACCAGTTGTACGGATCTCAACTGGGCCGCTCGCGGGCTGGGCCCAGCCCGCGCCTCTTTACTTTTTTCGCGTGTTCTGGTCGTTACCTTCACGTTATATGTTAGTGTTACCTTCGTGTTATGTTAGGGTTACCTTCGCGTTATGTTAATGTGACCCCATCTCCAAATTTCATACACTTAGTTTAAAATCACTGAACTAAAATAACACGAAGGTAACACTAATATAACATGAAGGTAACACTAATATAACATGAAAGTAACATTAACATAACATGAATGTAAAAAACAATGTTAATCATACCTTCATGTTATGTTAGAGTGACTCTCACGTTATGTTAGGATTACCTTCATGTTATGTTAGTCTTACCCTCACAAGGGTAACACTAACATAACATGAAGGTAACTCTAACATAACATGAGGGTATGACTGCCTGGAGCGAATCTTGGTGGGTTTGAGCGCACCCACCAGGCGCGTGGGGCGTGTGAAAACGCGCGTCAAAGGCGCGTGGGGCGGATCGATCCGGGTGCATGGATCCTAGATCCATATACCAGTTGCACAAAATATTTTGCCCCGACAAATATACACTTACACAACATACTCTTAAAACGTGTGGCCAAGTAACATGTTCTAATATAAATAATTCACATTGACTTAGTTAAGAATATTATATTAAAAAATAAAGGCGAATACCAATTTATTCGATCATCTTATTAAAAGCAACGTGAGTAATGAATTCCAAGTGGAATATATAGTTGACATAATTTGCAAGCTTAATTTTCTCCTATATAAAATCCCATTTCTCTTCATCTCTTTTTATCCACCAATTTTGCTTTGCTTTGTGTCTTAGAATTGTTACAGAAATGGCAAAAGTTCACATGATCGTGACTATCTTCATTCTTATTTCTTCATTATCAGTCTCAATGCAAAAGGAAAATAAAGCTGAGTTTCGTATTTATCTTCAAAATGTGCTAAGTGGTCCGAATGCAACCGTATATGAGGTTGCACGAGCCAACATTACATCCACTTCTCCCACATCTTTTGGCCAAGTAGCTGTCTCGGACGACACGCTCACCGTCGGACCTGATCCTAGCTCGCAGAAGTTAGGTAAAAGTTATTTTCTTGCAGTTAATGCAGGTATGGAAGAGCTGACCTTTGTCCTCACTGGTGTCTTTAAGTTCACAAGTGGACCCTATAATGGGAGTTCCCTTAGCATTATGGGATTGAAACAGGTACCAAACCCTAATCAGCAGCTCCCCATTGTTGGAGGCACGGGTATTTTCAATATGGCAAGAGGATACACCCTCTCAAACCTTCACTCTTTTGATCCTAACGCCAACATCTATGTTTGGAGATTTGACAATTATGTAGTTTATTGATAGTAATTTGATGTTCTGTCTATGATGTATACTTGAACTTAAATACTTGTGATATTTTGATGAATTACGTTGTAATTGTATGTATTGTGGTTTACTATTTTACTAGTAGTGTACCCGTGCGTTGCACAGTGTGTTATATATATAATTATTAAAAAAATATAATAACATATAAAATGTAATGATTATTATTTTAACAAAAATATGTTGATACTTTTTTAATTTGTATTAGTATAAAACTAGGTATTTTAACTTTAAATTTATGTCATTATAAATAATTATATTCGAAAATATTAGAAATTTGAAATATATAAAGTAATATATTATCTATGGATTAAAAAAATAAATAAATAAAAATTTGTGTCAGAACATTACATGGGTAGTGAAATTTTAAAAAATAAATTTAATATCTAAAAATAAGTTATATGTATTAGAAACGTTATGATTTAAGTATTGAGATAAATATATTTATATTTTATTGACATTTATAACTATAAATACACATATTTTAATATATATATATTTTTGGTTCAATGTCACATATAACTCATTTATTTTAAATCAAACAAAAAATTATATTAGCTTTTCAAATACATGAAAATCTCTCTTGCTATCTATTTAAATGAAACAATTCAAAATTGAACTTAATCTACACATTTTGAATAAAAAAATTATGAATAATAATTATAAGATTGATAAGTCAATATATCAGGAACTAAGAATGATGAAATTTTAATTTGTAAAAAAACCAGAAAAATTACCTCTGTCCAATCCCTTATGACACCTCAATTAATCAGAATATAATATAAATAAAATTTGACAACAAATAAATATAAAATAAGAAAGATAAAATAAACTATTTGTATATTTCAAATGAATAAGTTTGTTAACTTGCAATAATAATTTTAATCTAATTTTTCTATTTGATATGTTTTATATGTGTAATCTATTAGGTACACCTATAATATTATTTTATTTCTACATTTTAATATCAATTTACAATAAATTAATACTATATGTCATATTAAAAACGTTTAAAAATGAAAAATCATTGAAACTCACATACATACATTTCCATATTTCAATTTGATAAATTTTATATGAATATTAAATTTAAGATCATTAAATAATGATTGATTTTATATATTTAAAATTGATTTAAAATAGAGTAAATTACAAAAAACAACCACAGCTATCGACTTTTTTAAAATTGCAACCTAATCTGTTTTTTTTTAAGATTGCCACCCAATCTTTCTGTGGTTTTGCCGATTGCAAAATTTTCGGTCATTTTTCCGACAAATGAATTGATTTTTTTTCACTTTGCAACCCAAACTTTAATTTTTTGTCCAATCGCAAATCATGATTTTTTTTTCGCTTCACACTGATACCTTAATGTTATATATATGAGTGTAACATTTATGTTATATATCGATATTCATAAAATAAATATCAAGGAAATATTGGTCAAATTGGTGAAATATATGTAACATCGGTAAAAAATCGATGAAATATCAATAAATATCTAGAAAATATTGGAATATATTGGTAAATATATTTTTTTATTTGAAATTTATATACAATAAATACTAAATTGAGTACCATAACTGATTTCTTAAATTAAATATTTATTTATTTGTATTGAATTTCTTAAAATACAATAAATATGTTTATTTATTTTCATTTGTATTGAGTTTCTTAAAATACAATAAATAAGTTTATTTGTATTTATTTATTTGTATTGAGTTTCTTACAATATGAAAGCAATTAATAGGTTTCTTAAAATAACAATTATTTAATAGATAGATAATTTATTGCAGTTAGTTTTGACAGGATATCCTGCTTTTATATATATATAGATTAATGATGTAATGGTGGTGTATAGACAACATAAATCATTTTATGTAACGTTTAATTGTAACATTTGTACTTTATTTTACATATTATTGTGGTTATTTTGTGCATTTTTATGAATCAATTAGTTGCTGAATCCATCAATTTCATCAATCACTGATGATAATTTGAACTAAAATAGAAGTTGATTGTGTTATGATCAAAACCTTCAATATATGTTATGTGGTTATATTGTCTATCTTGATGAAATACACTACATATATGTATTCTGTAGGTGTAAATCATCATGCATAAATTGTGGAGTTCAGAACCGGAGTCGGGAGTTGCAGAACCGGACGGGAAAGCAGTGAACCGGGCTTCGCAAGCCTGCAGCCGGTCCGAGTCTGTTAAGATTGGCAGTTAGGGTTGCTGCGCAACTTCCGGATTTGCAACAGAAATTCAGCTCGATTGGCAAGCGGTTTTCTCCAATTAGTTTAGGGGTTTTGTTCAGTATATAAACATGCATGTATAGGAAAAGAAAACACAAGATTTGAGCGTGAGATCAGAGAGTTAGCATTTTAGGGTTCTTCATTTTTCATTCGAAACCCTAATTTGGGTTAGCTTGTAATCTGGATATTTTCAGCTTGAGTAAAGTGTTATAGCTGCCGTTTGGCCGTGGATGTAGGACGTGGAAACACTCCGAACCACGTAAATCGTTGTGCATTGTGTTTTCTTTCTCGTTTTTGTTTCTGCCATTAAAGAGGGTTTTCAAAGCTTGGAAGCTTGAGTTGCTGAGTTGGTTGTCGATCTGAACTCAAGATCCTAACATATTCAATTATTATACATTTGAGTTAAACAATTTTAAATTCAAAAACTTAGGGGGTGTTTGGCTAAGCTTATTTTTAGAGCTTATAAGGTATCATATTTTATAAGATGTTTAAAGGGTGTTTGGCTAAGCTTATAAGCTCCTTAAAAGAGCTTATAAGATGTTAAGTGTTTATAAGCTCCTCAAAACTAGTGTTTGGCTAACTTTTAAAAATAAGGTCTTATTTTATGAGTTTATAAGATGTAAGGAGCTTATAAGTTCTTTTTTGAAAAGTTGGGAAATCTTATCCCAACTTATTTCTAAAATAAGAGCTTATTTTTCAAAACACCTTCAAATTTAATCATTGAAATTACACAAATGTCATTACTAACAACTTATAAGCTCCACCATCTTATTTACCCAAACACTTCAACAACTTATATTAAACTTAAATTAAACATCTTATAAGCTCCAAAAACATCTTATAAGATATGATAGCTTATAATCTCTAAAAATAAGCTTAGCCAAACACCCCCTTAATTTAAGTTTATGTTAACCACTAAGTTCATGAATTTTTTATGTGACTAACCCTATATTAAATGAGATGACACTATATGACAACTTATATATATATATATATATATATGAGTCTTGATATGTTGAGCGCTCTCTGTGAGCGCCAATATGAGCAACAGCTTACGTGACCATTCATTTTCTATTTTTCTTTTAATATTTTTATATCAGTAAAAGCGACGATACAACTGCTTCGAGAAGTCACAAACACAAATTTCTCTCTTCTCCTTTCTCACCCACTAGAACGATACAACTGGCACAGACGCAAATTTCTCTCTTCTCCTTTCTCACCCGCTGCAACTCCGACGTCGATCAAATCTCTCTTCATCCCTTCGATTGTCGTCTATCGTGCCTCTACTCAATTTGGTTTTTGCAGGCGGCTTCGGAATCTCGAATCGTATTTGGTGAGTATCTGATATTGCAAGACTTCCATAATTTTCATCAAGTACATTTCTCCAAATCATGTAACTTTCACGATTCGAGATTCCGAATCCGTTTGTAAAAACCAAATCCACCTATAAAAACCAAATTGAGTAGAGACACAGTAGACGACAATTGAAGGGATGAAGAAATATTTGATCGTCGACGGACGTCAGAGTTGCAACGGGTGAGAAAGGAGAAGAGATAAATTTGTATTTGTGACTTCTCAAAGCAGTTGTATCGTCGCTTTTACAGGAGATATAAAAATATTAAAAGAAAAATAGAAAATGAATGGCCACGTAAGCTGTCGCTCATATTGGCGCTCACAGAGAGCGCTCAACATATCAAGACTCATATATATATATATATATATATAATGACTCCTATTACAAGAAATTCATTTAAAATTCATTTTAGATTTTTTTTAAAACATGTGTATTAAACAGATAATTCTAATTCTAATTAATTACGAAATTGGCGTAATTGTAAAATAAATCACCACTTTTAAAGAATTGCAAATTTATCCTCAATTTTCAATAATTGCAAAAAAAAATCACAACCTTTGTTCACCATTGCAATTTAGATCACTTTTGAATTTTCCGGCAACCGGAGTCCACATGTTCGGCAAACATGTCACATCACATACCACATTGGATGTCACTTCATTTCAACCCAAAAAAGATTTAACAATCAAATTGCAAAATAAAATCACCACCTTTCTTAAAGTTGCAATTTAATCCCAACCTTTCAAAAATTAGCAAAAAAAGCCACATACTTCATTTTGCTATTCGAATATATTTTTCCGTGTTTAAATTCATCATGAATACGTCACATAAACTACATAATTATGAAATTTTTTATCTACATCAAAATAATGTCTTATTAATATTTGTTATCTAATATTTGAAAATTTGATTATGACCTTTTTTTTGTGGAATCAAGTTTATTCGTTCCCAATTTTTAATTCCTTGATTAAGTGTATATGTAATTATATCTACTTTTTATTTTCTTTAATTTATAGCAAAAATTATAAAATGAGAATTAATTATGATGGGATTGGGATAAGATAACAAATTTTCAGTAAAAGAAATTGAAACTCTATGAGATGAGTGAAATGAGTAGTAGTTATCTTCTAAAGTTAATCACAATTATACCAAAATGTGAATATCATCAATTTTGTTTGATAATCTTATTTCACGGTTTTGCCGTTTTGGATACTAAAACAAGTTGATCCAAGAGGAAGGTGGAAAAAAAAAACCATATTTTACAATAAAAAAGAAAACTGAGAAACATAATAGGGTACTAGTTTAGTAATTATTTTGACGTAGATAATTAAACAATTTTATGATTCATGTATAGTATATGTGATATATCCACGATGAATTTAAACACCAAAAAATAAATTCAAATTGCAAAAGGAAGTATGTGGTTTTTTTTTCTTCTAATTTTTGAAAGGTTGGGATTAAATCGCAATATTAGGAAATATGATGATGGAATCTATTCCAAACATATATGCCATGGTTCCTTACTTCGACAGGGTACAAATATCTAAATTTGATATTTTTAGATACTTTTTCAGACCTATTGCCGATACTAAGTAGCAGTCAAAAATTTGTATCCATTTTTCATGATATTATGCATGGATCAGGTATCTCGTGGCGAATTCTTCATTTTATTTTGCAATTTGATTTTTAAATCATTTTTTTGGTTTGAAATGACGTGACATATTTGTAAGACACGTGGACTCCAATTGCCGGAAAATTCAAAAGTGATCTAAATTGCAACGGTGAACAAAGATTGTGATTTTTTTTTTTACAATTATTGAAAAGTGGGGATAAATTTATAATTTCTTTAAAAAATGGTGATTTTGTTTTTGCAATTATGCCTATGAAATTAGTAATTTAATATAATCAATCCTCATTGATCACAAAATAGGTCTGGACGGCTTCCTTTGTATGACACTATGACCTCATAGGTTGTTTGACATTATGAAATTAATTATATAATAATCTCAACAATTGTCTCATGGCTTTGAAATCCATATCTATATATATATATATATATAAAAGTAGGATATTCTGCCAAAAATAACTGTAATAAATTATCTATCTATTAAATAATTACTATTTTAAGAAACCTGTTAATTGCTTTCATATTGTATTAATTGTAAGAAACTCAATACAAATAAATAAATACAAATAAACTTATTTATAGTATTTTAAGAAACTCAATATAAATATAAATAAATAAACTTATTTATTGTATTTTAAGAAATTCAATACAAATAAATAAATATTTGATTTAAGAAATCAGATGATACTCAATTTAGTATTTATTGTATACAAATTTCAAATAAAAAATAAATAGATGAAATAAGGGATTATATATTTATTATCTCTCATCTTATTTTTAAGTACTTATTTTAAAAGGTAAATTACAAAAAACAACTCCACCTATCGACTATTTTCAAATTGCAACCTAATCTTTTTTTTTTTTTCAGATTGCCACCCAATCTTTTTGTGGTTTTGTAGATTGCAAAATTTCCGACGAAATGGAGATTAATTTGTTCACTTTGCAACCTAATTTTTTTTTTATCTAATTGCAACCTGAACTTTGTGTTTTTATCAAATTGCAACCAAGAATGAAAATTTCGATTCCGGTGGAAATATAGGTAACTTAAATTCATAGAAATATCGTGCAAATATCGATATCGATGGAAATATGGGTACATATATTTATTGTTATTTTTCCTATATTTACCAATATATTCCGATATTTTCTCGATATTTATTGATATTCCATCGATTTTTTACCGATGTTACATATATTTCACCAATTTTGACCAATATTCCTTGATATTTATTTTATGAATATCGATCATACATAAATATCACACTCATATATATATAGCATGAAAGTATCAGTGTGAAGCGAAAAAAAATTCATGATTTGCAATTGGACAAAAAAATTAAAGTTTGGGTTGCAAAGTGAAAAAAATTAAAAAAATGACCGGAAATTTTGCAATCGGTAAAACCACAGAAAGACTGGGTGGCAACCTTAAAAAAAACAGATTATGTTGTAATTTTAAAAAAGTCGATAGTTTGGGTTGTTTTTTGTAATTTACCCTATTTTAAATATATAATATATAAAATCAATCATTATTTAATGATCTTAGATTTAATATTCATATAAAATTTATCAAACTGAAATATGGAAATGTATGTGTGTGGGCTTCAATAATTTTTCATTTTTAAACGTTTTTATGATATATAGTATTAATTTATTGTAAATTTATATTAAAATGTAGAAAAAAAATATTATAGGTGTACCTAATAGATTACACATATAAAACATATCAAATAGAAAAAATTAGATTAAATTATTATTGCAAGTTAACCAACTTATTCATTTGAAATATACAAATATTTTATTTTATCTTTCCTATTTTATATTTATTTGTTGTCAAATTTTATTTATATTATATTCTGATTAATTGAGGTGGCATAAGAGACTGAACAGAGGTAATTTTTCTGGTTTTTCACAAATTAAAATTTCATCATTCTTAGTCCCTGATATATTGACTTATCAATCTTATAATTATTATTCATAATTTTTTTATTCAAAATGTGTAGATTAAGTCCAATTTTGAATTGTTTCATTTAAATAGATAACAATAGAGATTTTCATGTATTTGATAAACTGATATAAATTTTTATTTGATTTAAAATAAATGAGTTATATGTGGCGTTGGACCAATTTTTTTATTAAAATGCGTGTGTATTTATAGTTATAAATGCCAATAAAATATAAATTTATTTATCTCAATACTTAAATCATAACGTTTCTAATACATATAACCTATTTTTAGATATTAAATTTATTTTTTAAAATTTCACTACCCATGTAATGTTCTGACACAAATTTGTTTTATATGTTTGTTTAATCCATAGATTAATATATTGCTTTATATATTTCAAATTTCTAATATTTTCGAATATAATTATTTATAATGCATAAATTTAAAGTTAAAATACCTAGCTTTACACTAATGCAAATTAAAAAAAGTATCAATATATTTTTGTTAAAATAATAATCATTACATTTTGTAGAATTATATTTTTTTAATAATTATATATATAACACACTGTGCAACGCACGGGTACACTACTAGTATATATAAAAGCAGGATATTCTGTCAAAAATAACTGCAATAAATTATATATCTATTAAATAATAACTATTTTAAGAAACCTATTAATTGTTTTCATATCGTATTTATTGTAAGAAATTAACTCAATACAAATAAACTTATTTATTGTATTTTAAGAAATTCAATACAAATAAATATAAATAAACCAATTTATTGTATTTTAAGAAATTCAATACAAATAAACAAATATTTAATTTAAGAAATCAGTTACGATACTCAATTTAGTATTTATTGTATAGAAATTTCAAATAAAAAAATAAATAGATAAATAAGATGAAATAAGGGATTATATATTTATTATCTCTCATCTTATTTTTAAGTACTTATTTTAAAAGGTAAATTATAAAAAACAACTCCACCTATTGACTTTTTTCAAATTGCAACCTAATCATTTTTTTTTTCAGATTGCCACCCAATCTTTTTGTGGTTTTGTCGATTGCAAATTTTCCGGCGAAATGGATATTCATTTGTTCACTTTGCAACCTAAACTTTGTTTTTCTTTTTATCTAATTCCAACCTGAACTTTGTGTTTTTATCAGATTGCAACCAAGAATGAAAATTTCGATTCCGGTGGAAATATAGGTAACTCAAATTCACGGAAATATCGTGGAAATATTGATATCGATGGAAATATGGGTACATATATTTATTGTTATTTTTCCTATATTTACCAATATATTCCGATAGTTTATTGATATTTAATGATATTCCATCGATTTTTTACCGATGTTACATATATTTCACCAATTTTGACAAATATTTATTTGATATTTATTTTATGAATATCGATCACACTTATATAATATAAATGACACACTCATATATATAACATAAAGGTATCAGTGTGAAACGAAAAAAAAATCATGATTTGCGATTGGACAAAAAAATTAAGGTTTGGGTTGCAAAGTGAAAAAATTAATTCATTTGCCGGAAAAATGACCGGAAATTTTACAATCGGCAAAACACTACAAGAAAAAGGCAGAAAGACAACACAGTAAAGAAAACGCTTTCTGTTGTCTTTTTCAAAATTACAACCCTTTTTGCAAAAAGGGTTGTCTTTGTGCGTTTGGATACACTAAAAGACAACACAAATAAGGATAAAGACAACCCTTTTGACAGGGGGTTGTCTTTGAGCGCTTTTATACGCTCAAAGACAACCCTTTTCTGCAACGCTTTTTTAAGGGTTGTCTTTGAGCGGATTTTTTTGCTCATAGACAACCCATTTTTGCAACGCTATTTTTAGGCGTTGTCTTTCAGTGGATTAGGGTTTAATAAAGACAACCCTTTTATGCAACACTATTATATGAGTTGTCTTTTGGAGTGAACCTTCAATAATTAACAACTCTTATGCAACTCTTTTGATGTGTTGTCTTTGTGAAACACATAAATTTTTAAAATTCTTTTATTATTAATTTCAAATTTCCAACTTAATAAATATTATATGATTTTATCTTATAATATTTTAATAATAAAATAAAATGTTTATATATTTAAAACATATTGTAGGAGGATATATTTTAGAAAATGTATTGTATTAAAGTATATAATAGTTGTATAATGAAATAAAAAAAATTAATAAAACGTACGAAATAATAATTTCCACTTTTTAGTAATTAAACCACAGAAAGACTGGGTGGCAATCTTAAAAAAATAAAATAGATTAGGTTACAAATTTAAAAAAGTCGATAGCTGGGATTATTTTTTGTAATTTACCCTATTTTAAATCAATTTTAAATATTAATATATAAAATCAATCATTATTTAATGATCTTAAATTTAATATTCATATAAAATTTATCAAACTGAAATATGGAAATGTATGTGTGTGGGCTTCAATGATTTTTCATTTTAAACGTTTTTATGATATATAGTATTAATTTATTGTAAATTGATATTAAAATGTAGAAATAAAAAAATATTATAGGTGTACCTAATAGATTACACATATAAAACATATCAAATAGAAAAAATTAGATTAAAATTATTATTGCAAGTTAACCAACTTATTCATTTGAAATATACAAATATTTTATTTTATCATTCTTATTTTATATTTATTTGTTGTCAAATTTTATTTATATTTATATTCTGATTAATTGAGGTGACATAAGGGATTGGACAGAGGTAATTTTTCTGGTTTTTCACAAATTAAAATTTCATCATTCTTAGTTCCTGATATATTGACTTATCAATCTTATAATTATTATTCATAATTTTTTTATTCAAAATGTGTAGATTAAGTCCAATTTTGAATTGTTTCATTTATATAGATAGTAATTAATTTAATGTTCTATCAATGATGTGTACTTGAAATGAAATATATTTAAGTTTGTGATATTTTGATGAATTACGTTGTTTGAATGTATTGTGATTTACTATTTTTAATGATTATGTAACATTTTTACTTTATTTTACACATTATTGTGGTTATTTTGTCCATTTTTATAAACCATATACATCTTATATATTGTGGTTATTTTGTGCAGTCTGATGAATCACACTGTGTATGTATTACAAATTAATTAGAGCAGAACTGCTTACTTCAATCCTTGAACAATAAGCATTTGATGTTATTTACAATATAGGAATTTTTGGAGAAAAATGAAGGTGGAAAGTCTTACAACAAATTAATGCTGGAAATCCTCTATTAAATAATCATCAACATTTTGTGTTAGTATTAAACTTATTAATATCATACTGATATTTTTTTAGAAGGTCTTATGTGTATCTTAATACATGGATCCATGCATTCAGGCCAGATCCGGACCTACTCGGTCATGACCCTTTTTTCCGTTCATGAATCTGGCTATATCAAATCTGGTTAACAAGTCCAGAATGTTGTCACTTTACATTCGATGACATGTGACAATTTATGACTTTAAAGTATAAAGATGATAGAAATGAACTAAAATTTATATTAGATAGTATAAATTAAGATATTTACATTAAGGGAAAATTTCACATTTCGTACCTGAAAATAGGCTATATTTTAGATCGGGTACCCCAAAGTTCGAGTCCATCAATTTAGTCCCTCAGTTTTTCAAAATCCATCAAATTTAGTACCCGCCGTTAAAAATCCGTCCAAACTGACGGAAGTTAACTATCCTAAATGTTTGTGCGAAAATTAGACGGGTATTCCCCAAATCGTGCGCAGCTTCTCCTCTACTCAAAATTCGATCGATTCTGGGGTTGAATCGATCAATTCAACCCTAATTTCCTCAATTCTGATATTCAAGATCCTCAACCTTGATATTCAAACCATTGAACACTCCACAATACCCTACTTTCTGCATTGCCATATACAAAACATCACATTCAGATTCGGCCAAGAAAATTCAGAAATTCAGTGGAAATTCAAGCTCAAAAAAATGATAATAAACCTTACCCCATAATTTGGGCAACATCAATATTTCCTCCCTGAATTGTCTTTCTACCAAGAGATCTTCAAAGGCAAGTCAATCAATCGAATTAAGGAAATTAGGGTTGACTCGATCGATTCAACCCCAGAATTGATTGAATTTTGAGTAGATGAAAGCTGCGCACGATTTGGGGGAAAAAATTAGGGTTCCCCACCTAATTTTTGCACAAAAACGTTCATGGTAGTTAACTTCCGTCAGTTTGGACGGATTTTTAACGGTGGGTACTAAATTCGATGGATTTTGAAAAATTGAGAGACTAAATTGATGAACTCGAACTTTGGGATACCCGATCTGAAATATAGCCTATTTTCGGGTATCAAATGTGAAATTTTCCCTTACATTAACTATATCTTTTGTGGCAATCATGATCATTTGCTCTTCATAATTTTCTAGCAAAAGCATCTTAGCAACAAATATAACTTAATTAGAAATGAAATTATATGTTTTTCATCACTAAAACAACAAATAAAGTCATTCTCTCCATTTTCACAGTATCTCTAAACTACAACTTAGCAACAAATTAAATTGGTCTATTAATTTCATAGCAAAATTAGCTACAAACTGCATAGTATAATCGCAAAATCACAATGTAGCCACTATATATATATATATATATATATATCACAAATACTCATATGCAACCGTCTCACATACGACGGCACTCGCTCACGGTCGACCGTGTCCTAGGACACAACCGTGCGCGAGTGTAGTGTATAAGTATGTCTTTTTCAATAATAAGTACGTGATTTTTCACTATAAGTATGTGATTTTTTTTCTCGCCCACGACCGTGCCTCGCGTGAGCAATCTGTGGCGCACGTTCAGGTCTCAGGGCACGGTCGAGATAAGTATGTGATTTTTGTCTATAAGTATGTCTTTTAGTGCTATAAGTATGTGTTTCGGCGCACGGTCAACCGTGTCCCAACAGACGACCATGCGTCAGTGTCGTCACACATGAGACGGTCTCACAGGAGTACAGCTCTATATATATATATATATATATATATATATATATAACCATCTTTATTACCTTAAGAGTGATGAAAAATGATTATTTTCCAATAATACCCTTCTAATATTTAGTGGTACGAAGTTAAAAATAACTCAAGTATTATTATTCGGCATTTTACTTTATTCGGAGGACAATTGTGTCATTTGGGACCTTAAGACATCAGTTACAAACAGTTCACTTTAATTATCAATTCATTTGTCATCTTCATCTCTTTAGAATGATCTACTAGCATTCAGCGGCGTCCACCGCCGTGAGCCGCCGCGTTAGACCTCGGATACATTCCGTTGCCCCGCTAATACATAGATATCCAGATTCCAGTTTCACACTAGCTCCTTTTTTTTATTCCGATTCTTCTCCGTTAAGAAAAGTCAACTATGGGATTGTTCTCGTACACAGTCACCGGCGGCGCTCTGATTCTGATCGGCGCGTGGGAGTCACTCACATACGCCTCCGGATCCCTCAAACTAAGCCCATCGTCCTTTTCACCGTCGCAGTTGCCGCAGAATATTAGCAGACCGACGCCCAGGACGGCGTCGTTTTCATCGATGGTAACGTTTCTGATGATCTCCGTAATGTCAGTCATCTTCATTATCAACTCTTTTATCTCGCTATCCGACGCCGTTAGCTCCAAAGACAACTTGGGTTTCACTTTACAGTTGGAGGTGATAACTATTGCGTTTCTTTTTCTCCTCTATTCTGTTTTAGGCATTTTGACAAACACTATGGAGTCTTTTCGATTTTCTTCTAAGTTACTCAATGTAATCTATGTGTTCGCTTTTGGGGAGGAATTCTTGTTGTTTTACACTCAAAATAAGGATCCGAGTGGAATTGAGAATCGTTACTATGATTTGATTTTAGTTCCGGTTTCTATATGTCTATTTTCCACCATACTTGAGTTGAAGAGCTCGAAACCAACTTATGCGAGGTTAGGCCGAGGCATTGGGTTAGTATTACAGGGAATGTGGACTCTGCAAATGGGTTTTTCATTTTACTCGAATTTGATAGCTCAAGGATGTACATTGCATGAGAGGAGCAGGGGGAATTACACCATTCGGTGCAAGGGGCATCCCGAGTATCATCGAGGGCGTGCCATTGCCACACTACAGTTTAACTGTCATTTGGCTCTTTTAATTACTATCTCCATTGGATTGTACTCATTCTTTTGTAAGACGTATAGGATTAACCGTGAGTCCATGCGGTATAAGCCTCTTGGAGTCAGAGAGGGAGGAGAGATGCAGCTGGACAACCATTCACACTTCACTTTGGATTCGGACGATGAAAATGGAATTGAGGAGGTGAGGAGTGTGGAAATGCAGAAAAGTGTTGAAGTGGTTCCTGAGTCCACAGTTAATGGTCATAATTCACATTCTTGATGTTACTTGGAGGAACTTATCTCTGGTGAAGGGGTTTGGTATTCTTTAAATTATGTAGGCAATGTTTACGATTTGGTTCTGTTTTGCACGTAAAAGAAAAATCTATGTGGCTGCTAAATTTTGGTGGTATATTTATGTTTTGGCATTATGTAAGTGCTTTGTGTTGTCCACAGTCCTTCTTGCTATTGTATTGAAAGTCTTATGGACATTGCGTCAGATTTTATGTTTTCATATTAGAGAGAAGATTTATATATCACTTAACCACATTTGATTAGATTTCTTTAATTTGATTCCTTGTCGAACTTTAGATTTGCTTATTTGTAACACTATTAACTATAACTTCATAATTCGGTGCTTCTCTATAACGTTTTGCAATATTAACCTAACAATCTTTTTTAGCAGCTTAGTGCATGAAATAACAGCATTGTCCTAAACTTTGATCTTCATTTATTATGGTATATTGCCTAGTAATTACTAATTTGCCACCATCTGTTTATACGTTTTTGTTTGTGTGTTGGCTGTTGGTGAGCAGCCCTCACCCTAATTTAAGGAAAAGGGGATCAATTTGCAAAAATGTAGTATTATATACTTAGTCTCACTCCTTCTATCGAGGGGTTTTCACCTTATCCTGAGTCATTCCTCGGTGAATACAAGTGAAATGATAACGATACAGTCATACAGGTGTAGTCTTTGTGAAGTACAAGAAAGGACTATGCTTTATTTCTTTGTGACGTTATTTTTCTGCAGTTAAGCCTTTAATTCCTTTCCTAATCGCATCATGTTCTGTTTTGGGGTTATAGATGTCACTGGACTTGCTATATAAGCCATCTAACCACTTTGTGATTTCTTTACTTTTGGGTAAATTGCATGAATTGTGTATGGTGTCTTGCTTCTGTTCTTGCTATGTGAGCATAAAATATTCATGTGCTAAGAAGATGTAGTAGTTGTGAGTTTTCGGCTTTTTTGTAGCTCAAAAGCATCTGCCTTCTTTGGACAAGAACTAGATGGAACGCATTTTATACTTTTTACGTGCTCTTTTTTTTAGAACTCATATTGCCTAATCGCTTGTTGAGGATCATTATGGAATGCCTAGGAAGCCTATAAAAGGCCGTTGTAATCACATGTGGAATTGACATCCTGATGACAAGCTTTGCATGGAGCAGATCATCTATTTTGAAAAGGTATAGAAATCAAATACTTTTAGCTGCTATATTCGAGAGTCTGAGTTATCATCGCAACGACCATGTTATATTTCTTCCATTCAAACTGTACAATAAGGTGAAACTATTGGACTGAAGGCTTTAAACTTAGAGCACATTAACTTAGAGGTCGATTAGAAGAACCCTTTAGAGTATGCTTTTTTATGGCACAACTTCCTCTGAAATATCATAGATGGTTGCTCGTAACTTCTCGTTATCACGTTGCACGGTCAGATGATTCTTTAGGCTTGTTCTTTATTGTTATATTCATTACTGATTCACAGTTTCATAGTTATCATGTTTGTTTCTTTTTTAGAATTCTCCTGAGGCTAGTAGGCAATTTAGAACCTTGTTAAGACCCTTTATATGTTTGCTTGAACATAATTAGATCTTAAAATTCGAACATAATTTGAGGGTTCTTCTCTTATTCTTGCACTCAAGGCTGATTGTCTTGTGTTAAACTACACAGTTTTGTCTTGATTCTTGAATTAGTTTGTGAAATCCAGCATCTTCATTCTCTTGTTTCCCTATTTAAAGAATTTGGGCTTCATTTTTTTTTTTTTTTTTGAAAAAGTTGATCATGGTTATTCATGTAGGCTATGAATCTTGAGATCAATAATTGTATATTGATTGTAGGTCTTGGAAATATTAATTGATACTCATGTTAGTTGGGTTATGGAAGCAACAATTGGTTATGGTATACATGTGAATATGGTTGTAAAAAATTCTTGAAAAAAATAAAACTTAAATTTTGATTATAAAACAAATGAGTAAGTCTTATGTGAGACCGTTTCAAGGGTCATTTTATGTGAGATGGTCACCCATAACTCATATTTCATGTATCACATACAAATTTGTGGAAGTGGGTTGGGTTAATGGGTAAAAAGGATCCGTCTCACGGAAATTATTTGTGAGACCGTCTCATACAAGTTTTTGTGAAAACGAATATTGAAAAATATCATCTATGACATGTGTTAACTAGCTAATGGATGACGAAGAAGCTCAACTTTTGCCACAAATTATTGTGTACCTTCTTTCCACTTCCTCTAACTTATTAAAAAAATATCAAAAGCCTGAGTTGGAAGGTTTGAGGGTGAAGAAAACTTTTGATCTTTTTTTTTTTGTCAAATCCAATTTTCATGCATGGAAAATTTGAATCCAAAGTCTAATTTAAGTATTTTAATGGTTTCGATACATTTTTCATGCCAAAAATCCAAATAAAATCCACTAAAAATAAATAAATAAATAAACATAAAAATAAGTCTCATATAAAACTCATTCATAAATAAATAATTCCATATTGATATATACACTCATCCACAGCTTTTTCTTTTTATAAAAGGTCAAAACTACCCCTGATCCTGTCAAACATGTGGCGCTTAGGGTTGTAAAAGAATCGAATTTTTTTGATTCGATTCAATATTCGAATTCGAATCACTCTCAAAAAATCTGAATAAGAATATGAATAAGAATACCTTTTCTGATTCGAATATTATCCGAATATGAATACGACCATGACCATATTCGATTCGACTATTTGTGAATATATTCGAATGATTATAGGTATATATAATTTTTTTATTATGTATATAATAACAATCTATACTATACTAATAGCAAAATGTTTGGGAAAAATTACAAGAATGTCATCTTCCCGCCCATTTTATTATTTGTCCAAATGTCAAAATGTGATTGAACATAAATTGTATTTTCTTTCTTATTTTTTTATTTGATCATTATTATTAGTTATTTTAATGTTTGGCTTGGAGGAAACTCTTCAACAATTAAATAATATTAAAATGTAGAAGTTATGATTATGTCTATAGTTTATAGATATTTATAGACAACTTTTATTGGAGAAATCAATAGAATGACTTGCAACATACTCTTCTATTAATTCTTTGTCATTTTGTTCAAGTGTCAAAATGTGATTGAACATTAATTGTATTTTCTTTCTTATTTTTTTAGTTGATCATTATTATTAGTTATTTTAATGTTTGGCTTGGAGAATACTCTTCAACAATTAAATAATATTAAAAAGTAGAAGTTATGATTATGTTTATGGTCTATAAATATTTATAGATAACTTTTATTGGAGAAATCAATAGAATGACTTGCAACATACTCTTCCATCTATAAAATAATCTATATCTATATTCATACTATATAAAATGTCACATAAATTTGTGTAAATATTTTTTTTTTTTCAAGATTTCATTTTGATTTTCTAAATTAATTTAGTAATTTTAAATTAAAATTCTATCTCAAGCCATTGAAATCAAATTTTCTCTCAAAGTCATTGCCTTATATAAAGAATGTTTATTCATTTAACAACTCTCATTTACCTAGCTTATAAAAATCAACAAAAATTTAATAAATTCTTTTTTTAATAATAATAATAATAATAATAACAATAATAATAATAATAATAATAATATATTAAAAATTATTTCAAATAAATAGAATGTTATTTTCCCACTCATATTAAAAATTATCTATAATATACTAATAGCAGGACAATTGAGAAATTATATAATAAGACGCGCAACGCACGGGTACAGTGCTAGTGTATATAAAATGAAAATAATAATCTTCAGATTCGAACCTTGGAAGTTCACACCGCTAGGCTGCACAAATTATTTGATATAACTATTGCATATTTATTTATTTATTCTAAATATATATTTAGTATTTATTTATTTTTTTTTTGAAATTTTAAGTTTAAAACTTTCGAATACAAATATTCAAATATTCTCGAATATATTCGAATGTTAAACGAATTGAATAAGAATTGTATTTGTTATTCGAATAGTTAAACGAATATGAATAGAATATCATCATATTCGATTTCATTCGTTTAATGAATTCTAAATTTGTGTATATAACAAAATTACACCCAATTTTATGACGGTACATAATCGCAGATAGATATTTCAGTGGCGATTTGGAGAATTACAGTTACATAGAAATACGAATAAATAATTTCCACTATGGCAGCTCTCCAAGTTTCCACTTCTTACGGCGTCGCTTTCACCGTTTCCTCCGTCGCTCCGCCGCCGCTGCCTTCCCGTCGCCGCCTTGTCGTCCTGGCTAAAGGTAATTTTACATTGACGCTAATATTAGCTTATTTTATTTTCAATTTAGTAGGTGTTTTGCTAAATCTTTGGAATTGAAGTGATGTGGAATTGATTGTGCGAGATTTTAGTTGAACCGACGGAGAAATCGGTGGAAATAATGAGGAAGTTTTCGGAGCAGTATGCACGGAGGTCCAGCACCTATTTCTGTGTTGATAAGAGTGTGACCTCTGTTGTTATCAAGGTTTTCGTTTGATTGCTGTGATTTGATTTGATTTACTTTTGCATTTTTTTTGTGAAATTAGATTGGTTAATACATTCTAAACTGTAGGTTGAAAAGGAGTTAAAAATGGAGCTGAATTACTATTGATTTCATTAGTTTAATCTGGTTAGTTATTCGAGACAGGGTTTTCTATGTAAATTGGCTCATTCTAGTGCTGTGTTAGAAAATGTTAATGTGTTATCGAAGATTTAAGGCTGTGTGAATTGGTTGATTAGTTCTTGGAAGAAACATTTTAATGGATTGATAGCTATATATCAAACTGAGAAAGATGAATCATCTGTTTAAGACTTTCTGAAATTCCGAACAGTTATGATTCAAGATTTTCTTTTGTAAAATGTGATGCAATTTACCTTAATAAATGAGCAAGGAGAGATTTTGTGACATAATGATCAATAATTGTTTTGCTGGCTATTGATTTGTGAGCAAGGGCTGGGGACTATCATAAGTCATAACTACTATTTGAATGTTCATCCTTATTTTATAGGGATTGGCAGAACACAAGGATACATTGGGTGCACCTCTCTGCCCCTGTAGGTAATTATAAATTTCTACAAGTATTTGAATTCAAATCATGTTTCTTTTACCCTCTGATTCCCATTACATTTTGAATGTCAAATCATAAGCTCTAGCTGAACAAGATATAGTTACGTCTCTTTGGTTTCAGGCACTATGATGATAAGGCTGCTGAGGCACAGCAGGGTTTTTGGAACTGTCCCTGTGTTCCTATGAGAGAAAGGTAATGCTCAATATTTTTGGTTGTTGCTTCTCATCCCTGTCTTAATATTTTGAGGATCATGTTTTTCCTTCCACAACTCTGATGCACTACAAGTTCGGACTTCATAAATCATTCTTTACTTTTGTACTATGAATTTTATTAATATGCCAAGATTTTTTATTTGCCAATAAATGAGTAATGAAGTGGACATTCAAACCTTGGACCATGGGTGTAAAATGTAAATGTGTCGAGTAGCACCAAACATTATATTATACAAATCCAGTTGATATTATTGAGCGTTAGAATTAGTTTTAAGCTTGGTTTGGTTGATATGAAAATCAAGTTTGAAGAAGTAGCCTTATTTGACAGAACTAAATCATTGAATCAAATTTATGTTTGAGCTTGGTTTGCTTAGTTCATGCAGCTTAGTCTTTATACACATGTTTTACTAACTGAATGAGTTTAAGCAAAACATCTTCGTCAACCGAAAATAATTTGCTTCATTTTGTTTGTTGTATTTAATGGATCAAAACTCAAATGAGCTTAACCATCAGACTCAAATGAGTGACAAATCAAGTATTGAGTAGTTTAATATGTTTTCCAACAGTAATATGGATTGCTTAGACATGTTATTAGAACACGTAGCCCTATCTCTGATATACCCGTGACAGTCTCTGTAAGGGAATGCGATCTGACAATGAATTTTTTTTTTATGATTAGTCTCACACCAAAAAAAAAAAAAAAAATAATTATTAATTAATTAATTTGATACATGGTATCTCTTGTTGTGGTCATGACATAAATTTGGGTGCTTCCACAAAGAATAATTCAGGCATTTGTCATTAATATCCTTCTTGGATGTTAAGTTCAGATCACATCCCACATGTTTAAAAGCTCCCATCCTTAAACTGACAATTCTTCTTTTACATTTCAATCCGGCTTGTTTTATCAGAAGTCATCAGTTTGCATTTTGATTATGTTTGTTCGCTATCAAGTTCAAGAAATTTTTGTAAGTATTGCTGAAATTAAGAGTATTTATTAAACATCCATAAGCAGTTCTTTATAGATTAGATAGACTAAATTTGAACATGAGCAGAAAATGAGGTGGCTGAAATGAGAATAATGAGAGGCATGGGTCGATGTATTATAGATTAGATAGAATAAGCAACAAATGTATTAGAATGAAAGTGGATTAGCCATATACAAAAAAAAAATGATGGTTTGACAATGTATGTTGGAGACCTTTTACATGTTCAGTATGATGTTTTGAAAGTAGATCATAATTAACTCAAGTTCAAAGGGGAAGGAAAGTATTTAAAAGGACTTGGAAAGAAACTATTAAAAAAAATATGTTATACACTTGTACTTAAAATCTGAATGAGAATATGTGTCTTGGCTGAACATGACAATGAGCTGTAATCCATATAGCTGAACCCACATAGTGGAGTAAAGGGTTAGTTTGTTATTGTAGCATGAGTGTGACTGATTTCTTACACCTCTTTTTGGATATAACATCCAAACTAGATGTAGTTATAAATAAATATATATAAATGAGAATATAACATGTTAAAATTCATTTAATTACCTAAAATAAAAGCCCAATTGTTGTTCAATTTTTTTTTTTTATCCAAATCAAACTTCAATTTTTTTTGATTAGCTCAAAAATTTGGCCCATGAATTTAGCTCAATTAATTGAGAAGAAAACTTTGTCTTTGCTTCTTTGCTTCCAATATATATAACACACGTGTATCACCTTTTTGGATCAATTTGGACAAGGATAAGATACACCATTTTTTCTTCCCCATTTTTCATTTTCAACAGCTTTTGCAGAGGGTGTGTGTAAGGGGTAAAGGTTTATTTCAAATTTTTGTTCATTCTATTGTTGATATGTATCTATTTATTTTTGTATATATATAGCAACCTTTGTATCTTTCTCTCTCTCTGTGTCACCGCCGACCACCGCCGCTGTCCAGAGTTGGCGCCGCCGTGGGGCGACGGCGCCGTGCGTGAGGTGTGGGGTGCAGCGCTGCCGGCGGCGGCACTGCGTGTGTGTGTTGCGTGCGTGAAGTGTGGCTGTGTGTGTGTGATGTGCGTGAGTGTGTGCGTGTGTTGTGTGTGTTGCTGGTTGGGGGGGGGGCGCCACCGTGAGTAGCGGCGCCGTGCTGGGAGGTTGAGCCGGTGACGGGCCAGTCGCCGGCAGGGTGTCTGGCGGCGGCAGGGGACGGCTGGGAAGCAGAGGAGAGAGAGAGAGATACAAAGGTTGCTATATATATAAAAAAATAAATAGATACATATCAACAATAGAATGAACAAAAATTTGAAATAAACATTTACCCCTTACACACACCCTCTGCAAAAGCTGTTGAAAATGAAAAATGGGGAAGAAAAAATGGTGTATCTTATCCTTGTCCAAATTGATCCAAAAAGGTGATACACGTGTGTTATATATATTGGAAGCAAAGAAACAAAGACAAGGTTTTCTTCTCAATTAATTGAGCTAAATTCATGGGCCAAATTTTTGGGCTAATAAAAAAAAATTGAAGTTTGATTTGGATAAAAAAAAAAAAAATTGAACAACAATTGAGCTTTTATTTTAGGTAATTAAATGAATTTTAACATGCTATATTCTCATTTATATATATATTTATAACTACATCTAGTTTGGATGTTATATTCTTCCCTCCTAAAAGAAATTTCGTCCTCGAAATTTAAAACGTACTGAAGTAAGGTAGATTCGGGTATTTCGAAACGATCTCTCTTTCATCCTCCCACGTGGCCTCATTGGGATTGTGTTGACTCCATTGCACCTTTATTAAGACTTTATTTCTGGTTCTAAGTTTAAGCACCTTTCTATCTAATATCGCAACAGGAGTCTCTTCATAAGACATGTCTTTCTCGAGTCCAATACTTTCTTGATGAATTACATGACTCGGATCAAATACGTATTTCCGTAGCATAAGATACATGAAATACGTTGTGAATGCCTGCGAAATCTGGAGGTAATGCAAGTCGGTACGCTACCTCGCCTATCCGTTCAAGAACTTCATACGAACCTATATACCTTGGTTTTAACTTACCCCTCTTTCCGAAATGATAGATTCCTTTAGTAGGTGATACTTTCAGAAAAACTTTTTCACCTACTTCAAACTTTAGTTCTCTTCTTCTTTTATCGGCGTAGGACTTCTGTCGATCTTGTGCCGTTTTTATCCTTGCTCGAATTCTTTCTATGACTTCTATCGTTTGGTCCATTAACTCCGTCCCTAACACTTTCTTCTCGCCCACTTTGTTCCAATAAATGGGTGATCGGCACTTCCTACCATACAACGCTTCATAAGGTGCCATTCCTATGGTGGATTGATAGCTGTTATTGTAGGTGAATTCCACCAGGAACAGATGTTCCTCCCAACTCCCATGGAAATCTAGCGCGCAAGCTCTCAGCATATCTTCCAGAGTTTGGATTGTCCGCTCAGTTTGTCCATCTGTCTGTGGATGGAAAGCTGTACTGAAGGCTAGCTTGGTCCCTAATTCCTTTTGTAAGCTATACCAGAAACGAGATGTAAAACGAGGATCTCTATCGGAAACGATAGAAATCGGTACTCCATGAAGTCGGACTATCTCCTTTAAATAGATTCGTGCTAGCCTATCTATCTCGAAAGTCATCTTGATTGGCAGGAAATGCGCTGATTTAGTTAATCTATCCACAATTACCCATACTGCCTGGTTTCCTTGTCTTGTTCTGGGTAATCCTACAACAAAATCCATGGTGATATGCTCCCATTTCCATTCTGGTATTTCCAGTGGTACCAGCATCCCTCTTAGTCGTTGATGTTTCGCTTTTACTTGCTGACAGACAAGAGATCTTTTAACAAAAAGTCCAATGCTGCCTTTCATGTTCCGCCACCAGAAAATTTTCTTGAGATCTTGATACATTTTCGTGCCTCCAGGATGGGCTGTGTATGGAGTGGAGTGTGCTTCATCCAGAATTCTGTTTCTCAACTCATCATTCTTTGGCGCGCAAAGTCTTCCCCTAAATGTAATAGCTCCATCGGCGGACTTCATAAATCCCTCCGCTTCTCCTTTCTCCAGACGTTCCTTTATTCGTTGTAGGAACTTGTCACCTCGTTGGACTTCTATTATCTGTTCCCGTAAAGTGGGTCGTACCGTCAACGCTGTAATCCTAGCCTTGATACTGTTTGGCGGTACAACTACCTCCAAACTTAACCGAGCCATCTCTCTTGCCAACGTATCTTGGCTAGTAAGTTGACAAATTACCTCTCCAGATCTCTTTCGGCTAAGCGCATCGGCAACGACATTCGCCTTTCCTGGATAGTAAAGGATTGTACAATCATAGTCCTTTACCAATTCCAACAATCTCCGTTGCCTCATATTTAGTTCTTTTTGCTCAAAGAAATACTTTAGGCTCTTATGATCAGTGTAAATCTCGCATTTCCCTCTATATAGATAGTGTCGCCAAATCTTAAGTGCGTACACTACGGCCGCTAACTCCAAATCATGAGTCGGATAATTTTGCTCATGGATTCTTAATTGTCTTGATGCATAAGCTATCACCTTTCCTTGTTGCATCAAAACACATCCTAACCCTTGTTTGGATGCATCACTGTAGACTACAAATCCTTTCGTTCCATCCGGAACTACCAATATTGGTGCAGTAATTAGCCTTCTCTTTAACTCTTGAAAACTCTTCTCACACTGATCAGTCCATTGGAACTTCGTATCCTTCCGAGTCAAACGGGTCATGGGAGTAGCGATCTTGGAGAATCCTTCAATGAATCTCCTATAATATCCTGCCAATCCGAGAAAACTTCGCACCTCGTTTACATTCACCGGTGCCTTCCAGTTACTAACCGCTTCTACCTTGACAGGGTCCACTTCTATTCCCTTTTCAGACACAATGTGTCCAAGAAAAGATACTCTGTTTAACCAGAACTCGCACTTCTTGAATTTTGCGTATAATTTTTCCCTTCGCAAAATCCCTAATGCGATTCTTAAATGTTCTTCATGGTGCGTCTTATTGTCTGAGTAGATCAAAATATCATCAATAAATACTATCACGAAACGATCGAGATACGAGTGGAAGACGCGATTTATCATATCCATGAAAACTGCTGGTGCATTGCTTAATCCAAAAGGCATCACTACAAACTCGTAGTGACCATACCTTGTTCGGAAAGCGGTCTTGGATATACCTTCCTTCTTAATCTTCACTTGATGATATCCGGATCTTAAATCGATCTTTGAGAATACACTCGCACCTCTTAGCTGATCAAACAGATCCTCAATTCGAGGTAGAGGATACTTATTCTTTATGGTCCTTTTGTTTAGCTCTGGGTAATCTATGCACATTCGGAAAGTTTCGTCCTTCTTTACGAATAGCACCGGAGCTCCCCATGGTGAAACACTTGGGCGGATGAAACCTTTCTCTATAAGTTCTTGTAGTTGAACCTTTAATTCCTGTAGCTCTTTTGGTGCCATCCGATACGGTGCTTTAGACACTGGTGTAGATCGAGGCACCAATTCTATCCCGAACTCCACTTCTCTATCTGGTGGTGGTCCAGGTAACTCCTCCGGAAAGACATCCTTGAATTCATTCACCACTGGAACTCCATCAATGGGATCTGGTTTTTGCTGAGGAACCACCAAATTAACCAACATCGTCTCACATTCTCCTCCCTTGAGTAACTTTACGACTTGCATTGCCGTAATAACCTTAAGATTTAACCCAAAACGAGTTCCGAAGAACGTAAACTTTTCATCCTCAGGTGGTTCGAAAAGGATTTCCCTCTGGTGACATTTGATTGTGGCATGGTTATTTTTAAGCCAATCCATCCCTAGGATTACATCAAAGTCCTTCATCTCCAACACGTGCAATATAGCATAGAGGGTTTTATCTTCAAAGACTATCCCTAAGTTTCAACACACCCGTTGGGTCCTTACAGTTTTCCCCGAAGGTATACTAACCTTTAGGGTGCTATCGTCTACCGAAAAATTTTCTAATCCCAAAAGATTATAAAACTTGACGGAAATAAAAGAATGGGTTGCCCCCGTATCGAATAAGACAAGTGCAGGTAGTTACAAACTGATAACATACCTGCCATAGTCTCCGGCTCATCAGCAGCTTCATTGTGGGTGAGAGCAAAGGCGCGAGCTCTTCCCGAGTTGGGCCCTCACGTGGCCGTTTTGGGCAAACATCTCTATTGTGCCCTGGTTCCTTGCACCAATAACATCGTCCCGACCTAAGCAAACACTGTCCTGAATGATTCTTCCCGCACTGGAAACAAGGAAGTCTGGTATTCGTCATAGGAGCACTTGAAGTGTTTCCAATTGTGGGTCGTTTATTTGAGTTTAGGTCCCTGTACTGATTCGGGCCACTCCACTTTCTTTTTCCCGGCCCCTCCATTGGTCTTTTCGGGACTATAGTTTCCGTACGCATACGTGAAGCCACTTCCAAACTCCTTTCAACCATTTCCGCGTACGTCGTCTCTCCTTGCCCTGCCAATATTGCACCAATATCCGGGTGTAGTCCTCGACAGAAACGTCTTGCTTTTTGTACCTCTGTGTCCACCAGATGAGTTGCGTATCTACTCAACTGGTTGAATTTTCGTTCATATTCACCCACCGTCATAGTTCCTTGATGGAGATGTAGGAACTCCATCTCCTTCCTATCTCGGTAAGATTGAGGCAGATAATTCTGCATAAGGATCTCTTTGAACTCCACCCATGTCATCTCATTTTTCATTTCCATGGTCAGGGTCCGACTATACGATTCCCACCAATGGTTGGCTTCTTCCGTGAATTGAAATATTGCATAAGAATTTTTTTGTGCTTCGGTGCAGATCAAATGGGCTAACAGCCGGTCAAGAGCTATCAGCCATTCTTCAGTATCTGCCGGTTCGCCCTTCCCGCTGAAAACTAGTGGGTTAAAGCGTCGAAAGAGTTCGATTACTCGATTCACGTCTTCTCTTGGCTCTACCGGTACAGTAGTCGCATTCGCATTGCCCATACGCTCTACTAGACTACGTAGTACTGTGATCAGATCCTCCATAGGCTACCTATTTGGTGGTCCTGAAACTGATCGACTAGTCGTAGGCTGTGGTGGTGTCGACCCTTCAGGTATGTTTGGCTCTGATGTCGAGTTATCCGACATCTGGTCTGTGGACTGTAGATTCTTTCATGGTCTCCCTTTTGGCATGTTTCTGATTAAAAAAGACCAAAACCCTATAACTTTCGCGAAAATAGAAAGAAAAGGGATTTTGTACATAAGACAGTTATATCATCGAGAAGGTTAATCATCGCAAATATATATATATATATATATATATTAATCGAACAAAATTCCTAGTGAGCATACTAGGTTTTTGAGTGCGGGTGGCTCTATTCGTATATACACATCAAAATGGTTGAACTGCATCCACACCCTATAATAATATATGCATATATCAGTTTTTCCCAAACTACGATGTACGGTTATATATACATATAATATACACAAAAAGTGTATCATCTTAAATCAGCAAGTAGACTAGATCCTACTTGCTAAACCATCCCCTACGCCATGGCAGCCGGTGGGGACGGAGGTCCCTGAACCCCCGGTGGTACTCCCCCAGGTTCCCCCTCCTCCATATCTTCCTCAGGATCCTCTTCCGGATCCTCCTCGTCTAAATCCCCGCTGGACGGGTCAAACGGTCCCCTCTCTGGTGGAGGTGGCTGTTCATGCCTCATCCAGAGATCCATCAACTGCTGGGCCATCCTCTCGAAGTCCATACTCGGAGTGCCATCCACTCCCGAGTGTATTAACTCATCCCTGAATACTAATCGGGCCCTCGCAGTCCACTGACTTGGAAGTATCTCTATCAGACGGCTCGCTGCATCTAAGTTCCTTATTCTACCCATGACTCCTCCTGCTTCTCGCCAGCAATGAAAAAGTCTGGCTATGTGCTCTCTCACGGATACATCCCCTGCAACACTGCTTTCATAGAAAAGTTGGGTAGCTCTAGCTTCCGGGTCTCATATCTAGGTACCCTTTTTCTAGCGGTTCTACGAATAGCGGCCATCTGTCATCCACAAACTCTTACTTAAATTCCATAGTTAATCATAATTAAACCTACCCATATCCTATTGACATCGCCATCCTTTTCATATAACAGAGAAAACCCAACAGCACATAATAATCATCACATCATAAATTATAAACATACCTGGCGGATGAAGGTGAGACAGAACTGTCTGTCTAAAATACATACTTATCAATATAGTTCGTATTCGTTAATATACACCCATGATTTTATGAGCAAGACTCTAAAAAAAAATAATAATAATGGTAGAGCCAGCATTAATATACACCCATTATTTTATTTTTTTGTAGAGTCTTGCTCATAAAATCATGGGTGTATATTAATGAATACGAACTATATTGATAAGTATGTATTTTAGACAGACAGTTCTGTTTCACCTTCATCCGCCAGGTATGTTTATAATTTATGATGTGATGATTATTATGTGCTGTTGGGTTTTCTATGTTATATGAAAATTATGGCGATGTCAATAGGATATGGGTAGGTTTAATTATGAGTTAACTATGGAATTTACGTAAGAGTTTGTGGATGACAGATGGCCGCTATTCGTAGAACCGCTGGAAAAAGGGTACCTAGATATGAGACCCCGGAAGCTAGAGTTACCCGACTTTTCTATGAAAGCAGTGTTGCAGGGGATGTATCCGTGAGAGAGCACATAGCCAGACTTTTTCATTGCTGGCGAGAAGCAGGAGGAATCACGGGTAGAATAAGGAACTTAGATGCAGCGAGCCGTCTGATAGAGACACTTCCAAGTCAGTGGACTGCGGGGGCCCGATTAGTATTCAGGGATGAGTTAGTAAACTCGGGAGTGGATGACACTCCGAGTATGGACTTCGGGAGGATGGCCCAGCAGTTGATGGATCTCTGGATGAGGCATGAACAGCCACCTCCACCAGAGAGGGGACCGTTTGACCCGTCCAGCGGTGATTCAGACGAGGAGGAGGAGGGGGAACTTGGGGAGTACCACCGGGGGTTCAGGGACCTCCGTCCCCACCGGCTGCCATGGCGTAGGGGATGGTTTAGCAAGTAGGATCTAGTCTACTTGCTGATTTAAGATGATACACTTTTTGTGTATATTATATGTATATATAACCGTACATCGTAGTTTGGGAAAAACTGATATATGCATATATTATTATAGGGTGTGGATGCAGTTCGACCATTTTGATGTGTATATACGAATAGAGCCACCCGCACTCAAAAACCTAGTATGCTCACTAGGAATTTTGTTCGATTAATATATATATATATATATTTGCGATGATTAACCTTCTCGATGATATAACTGTCTTTTGTACAAAATCCCTTTTCTTTCTATTTTCGCGAAAGTTATAGGGTTTTGGTCTTTTCTAATCAGAAACATACCAAAAGGGAGACCACGAAAGAATCTACAGTCCACAGACCAGATGTCGGATAACTCGACATCAGAGCCAAACATACCTGAAGGGTCGACACCACCACAGCCTATGACTAGTCGATCAGTTTCAGGACCACCAAATAGGGAGCCTATGGAGGATCTGATCACAGTACTACGTAGTCTAGCAGAGCGTATGGGCAATGCGAATGCACTCCCCTTTTCCTTTACGAATATTTTTAATTTAGCGATGTTTCGGTTACTTATCTTTTGTCGAAATTTTAAATGTCGCTGCACTCCTCTTTTCTTTTTTAAGAATTTCTGCGTGTACTCTGATTTTAAGATAATTATTTGGTAAAATGTTTTATTTATGAAATATTCGAAAATGGGGTGTGACATTGGAAGTATAAAAGTTATTAAATTACTTATTGGCACTTAAAATATGTAAATGAATGTAATTATTTCCCAGGCCTCGATACATGTCATGTAAATATATGACAGGGTGGACATATGGATGTAAATGAACCAACTCGTGGACAGAATTTTGATTCATTAGTTTGTTTCGTTCAGATCCTTTTTTTCATTTAAAATTTTCTGTTTGAAATGTTTTAGAGTTGTGGAATTCTGTATTTTGACTATCATACATATCGTATTTGTATTGCATTGCCTTGCCAGGAAGGAGTGCCACTGCATGCTTTTCCTGACCCCTGAGAACGATTTTGCTGGCCAGGACCAGGTTAGAACATTCGCCTTTTGGTTTCACTTATGGGATCTGAAAGTTATTCTCATCATAAGCATTGTGCAGTTGAATGCCCCATCGTTTCTTGTTTTACACTTGATTAATACTAAGGCTATGAACAAGGCTAGTGGGTTTGCCATCTGTACTTCAGATATCTTTGACTGCTCTTATATTATGGTTGTCCTCCTATTGCTCGTTACAGGTTATTACATTGGAAGAGATCAGAGAAACAACGGCAAACATTTGATCAGAGTAACTACTGCTTCATGCGAATTTGCATTGACACTCAAAGATATATAAATTTGTTTTTCCACAAGAAAAATATAATAGAATGAACTTTATTCATTTCCTTCATTTACATCGTGTAGACGGTGAAGCGCTTCTTGTTGAAAAATGGGATTGCTCGGAGTTCCATGGACGCAACTCCTGTCTTTCCGATCTTGCTTCTTGCTCGTTGATTTTTCCCCATTTCAAGGTTTGAGTTTCATCCTTCTTGTCGTATTTAAGAGTAATCTATCCGGTGTAGCATTCACAACATACACGTAGCTAATTTTGCACGAGTGGAATTTACTCATACGAGACATTCACTAAGCTATTTGCCTATTGGTCAGTATTTTACAACAGAAAAGAAACAAACAAAAGCTATATGCCACTTTGTAAAGATGAAATACCATCTTTTCTTTTATAAAGTTGCAAAGCATAAATGCTTCTTGTGTTCCTACTTTGCTGTCAAAGGCCACCCCTTTATGTACTTCCATATACCGTATTTAACTGATATTTTACTATTTATGTATTGCATATACATATGGGTATTATCTATATGTATGTTAGCATATGCATAAGCATAAGAATGGATGTATTAGAGGGTGACAATTTGTGACATGAACTTGACCCGATGTTACTCTGAGAAATCCGAACCCTACGAACATGATTCTCACAAGCTTTTATCAATCCGAACCCTACGAACATGAATCCATAATTTTGAATCCATAATTTCAAGACATTAATCTTGAACAATTTTGAATCCATAATTATGGAACAAAATTTTGAAAATCCTATGAACCCAAAATCTTGATGAATGAATCACAATATTTATGAATTCAAGAGTGAACCCAAAATCTTGATGAATGAATCACAATATTTATGAATTCAAGAGTAATTGGAAATATGTATGAATATATAGGCTCAATATCAAAATGTATTATCATCTTCTATTCTTTGTCTTCATCATTTCATTCTATTTATATCTTTTATTACTTATGCTTTAAGTTTTCTACATTTATGTCAGATAATTTCGTTCCTATATATCGAATCAGAACACAATAATTTTATCTAAATATCAAAAAGAAAAAAAGGAAAGTGCCATAAAAATGGGAAACAATTAATGGTGATGACTATTCTCTATATATTTACACAACAATTAATGGTGATGACTATTCTCTATATATTTACACACTAGTTCTCAATTCTTGCATGTGAAGTATACTCTAATTCTCAATTCTTGCATGTGCATACTGATACAATTACATTGCTCAATTGAAGGTTTTAGAGAGACAAGTAATGCATTCAAGATAATTCTAGAGAGATATCTATATTGCTCAATTGGAGGTTTTAGAGAGATGAGTAATGCAATATTTGAAGATAATTGTAGAAACATATCTTCTACTCTATATAAGGTGTGGACATGGCTCCATGAAATCATAGTTGCTTATCTACTACTTTTATATATATATATATGTGTGTGTGTGTGTGTGTTTGTTAACATTTTGAAGAGTATCAAAATTAGGTAGATTTATATATCTTAGGAATTATACAAAAAATTGATTTAAAGATATTGATTTTTAAAATCCTAAAATGTGAGTATCAAAGTTGAAATAAATGAAAAGTATACTAATTTATTGAAGAAAACAATTGCTAATATAAAGTTAATCTCAAACACAGATCAGTATCGGTAAAAGTTTTGTTAATATCAAAATAGGCTAAGCTAAATTATGGTTTGGTCAGGTTTCATAACATTTGAAATAAATGAAAAGTATAGTAATTTATTGAAGAAACCATTGTTAATTATGGTTTGATCAGGTTTCATAACATGTACCTCTTATATAGTACGGTAAGTTAACCTCTAAATTATGGTTTGATATATAGTACGGTAAGTTAACTCTCATGCCTCATGAACTCAATATATAACACATCCACACACAATGATTGATTTTTCAAAATTTACATTGAGGACTGAATGCCTCAATATATAACAACTCAATATATATCATATCCACAATGATTGATTTTCAAAATTTAAATTGAATTTAAATTTAGAACTGGACTGAGATAACTAAATATATCCACGCACAATCGATTTTCAAAATTTAAATTTAGGATTGGACTGAGATAACTTCTAAATGAAGGATACCGACAGAGGTCTCTCAGTGAGAGTCTTGATCAGTACTTGATCATGAAGCCAAAGTGATAGTGATAATGACAAGTAATCCATTTGATGTTTTCTCTGAGTCGAGCTGAACAAAAGCAAAACTTGATGAGTGGATGGCCAAAGTGATAATGACAAGTAATCCATTTGATGTTTTCTCTGAGTCGAGCTGAACAAAGCAAAACTTGATGAGTTGATGCCCTCGTGATTGTTCTTGTAGAAGTCCTGGTGTTGGAAAGCAATGAATTCCGGATTCTTGAGGTGTTGTGCTTGTTCTTGTAGGAGTCCTTGGCGTTGGAGAGCAATGAATTCCGCATTCTTGAGGTATTCCGGATTCTTGAGGTGTTGTACAAGGATTCCGGATTCTTGAGTCCTTCCAACGAATTCCGAATTCTTGAAGTCATTCTTGAACTCTCGGATTCTTGAAGTCATTCTTGTAGAACCTTGATGTTGGAGAGCAATGCTATAGTGCTTGTTCTGGTAGAAGTCCATAGCTTGGTGTTGGAGAGCAATGGGTGTCAAATTAGCTGACGTGTGCATAGATTTTTTTTGGATTTATATGATAAAATCTCATTTTTGTATATATATATATGAAGGCATATATAAATATTTTTATATGTATTTAAATATGTTGTTTTTATATGTATAAACATTTATAAATGAGATTATATTTATTTAAATATGTTGACTTTATATTATTCTTTTGTCTGAGCTGATCGCACAAAATAATTATAGACATTTAACCAAAATATTATGCGCTTGTGAGTTTGAACGAAGATAAACAGAAACCTGGTGAATTCCAAGTAAAAATATTTTTATAATTTGAGTAATGATTTATATGTGATTATTAGAAGTATCATTTTATATAAATTGTTTTAGTTAAAAATATTAGCAAAACATTAAAACATATCAATTTTATTTATACAAGATTAATCAATTATATGTATTGTTACAAACACTCATTTATAAAGTATTAATAATGTTATTATAAATATAATTGATATATGTAAAAGTATTATTTCTCAATATATTAATAAAACATAAAGTATTAATAATGCTATTATAAGCCTGAGTAATATATTTTAAATATTATTTCTAGATACACTAATAAAACATTTAGTGTTAGAGTTGGTCTCTTGTGAGACTATCTCACATACGACCAAATTCAAGTATGTCTTTTATAAGTATGTGTTTTTCGGCTATAAATATGTGTTTTATAAGTATATTTTTACAGGTATAAACATGAGTTTTAAAAGTATGTCTTTTACACTCATAAGTATGTCTTTTTCAGCTATAAATATGTGATCTGGAATTCCGTTGCATGTGCGACGGTTGCACGCGAGTTTTGTTGTTAGTGTTATTCATATATAGACTTAAAAATATTTTTTAATTTAAGTAGTCATAGTTTAATGAGTTATTTCACATGTGAGATTGTTCAATACACATAAGTGTCAATACATACCCTACCCAACTTTTCACAATTCAAATGGATAAATTTGTGGAAATTCATTGGGCCAATAAATAAAAAAATCAACGAATTCACATATAAATTTATGTAAATAAATTTGATTAATGGATAAAAAAGATATATTTATCAAAATAATCTTGATTAGTTGATATAAATGGGTTAGCAATAAAAAATTTCATTTCACGAAAACCATAGGTGAAATTATTTCAAGAACTTTTGTATTTTTAAACATATTTTTTTCTAGAACAAGTCTTGTATGAGACTTAGATCATGCTCGATTAACTTACAATTCACATTTCACAATTCATATGTAAATGAATAAATATGAGTTTGATTTAAGTGTTAAAACATTTATCACACAAAAATACTCGTAAGAGTTAAGACCGTCTGTCACAAAAAATAATTAGTGAGACGTTTTCACATAAGTTTCTATGTTTTTCTGATCGACACGAGAAAGCAAAGGAATAAAGAATTGCAAATCAACATCAACAAATTCCGTAAATCAGCGCCAAATGCCACTGGATCACACCAAAAAGTCATGCCAAAAAAACCCATGAATTCTTACAACAATTCACTCTTTTGTACGTCGTTTCTTGTTTTCCAGCTTGATTTACAGTGATTTCTGCTCGAATCCATGGATTTAAACATAATGCATTGTTCATCTCTCCACCGCCGTTAAACCTTACAGAGAATTCCCGATGGGGTTGCAGAGATGGAAGATTTCCTTTCACAAATCGCCATTAAAGAAGAAGGAATATGAGAATCAGATTGAGCAAGACCCTTCAATTCCAGCAGAATTCGTGTGCCCAATTTCGGGCTCAATCATGGCGGACCCTGTAATTACACCATCGGGCCACACCTTCGAGCGCAGCTGCGTCCACGCCTGCGTTTCTCTCTCTTTCAGACCCACTCTTCCCGACGGCGTCGCCGCCGATTTCACCGCCGTCATCCCCAACCTCGCTCTCAGGTCCGCCATCCTCAACTGGTGCCGCCGCCACCTCGTCGGCCTGCCGGAACACTTGGATCGTTACTCCGCCGAGAAAATCGTTTCGAAATTGATGCCGGAGGCCGATTTGACTGGGACGCCGAGTGAGGCCTCCGTCACCAGCTCCGACGATCGGCCCATTACTCCTCTGCCACTCGCGACCAGGCCGGCGTGTTACTCCTCGCCATCGTCCTGCGAGATCGAGTCTTCGAGCTCGAATTTGTCGGAGGAAGAATTCGTTTGCAAGCTGAGAAGCTCTCAGATCTGCGAGCAGGAAGAGGCTCTGAGTTCGCTCAGGAAATTGACGCGGACTCAGGAAGCAACTCGGGCGAGTCTCTGCACTCCGCGTTTGCTCTCTGCTCTGAAATCGTTGATCAGCTCGAGATATTCAGCCCTCCACACGAACGCCGCCGCGGCGCTGGTGAATCTCTCTCTGGAGAAGGAGAACAAGGTGAAGATCGTACGGTCGGGAATCGTTCCGCCGCTGATCGACGTTCTGAGAGGCGGCGCCGCCGAGTCTCAGGAACACGCCGCCGGAGCGCTCTTCAGCTTATCTCTCGACGATCAGAACAAGACTGCAATCGGCGTTTTGGGCGCGTTGCCTCCTCTCCTCCACGCGCTCCGTTCCGAATCGGAGCGAACTCGCCACGACTCGGCCCTGGCTCTATACCACCTGTCTCTGGTTCACAGCAACCGGGTCAAGATGATCAAGCTCGGGTCGGTCCAGATTCTGCTGGGCATGCTGAAGTCGGGTCACATGTCGGGTCGGGTGATGCTGATTTTGTGTAGCTTCGCCGCCAGCGTTGAGGGAAGAGCGGCGATGTTGAACGGAGGCGCGGTGGAGTGTCTAGTGAGTTATCTGAGTCAGGGCGATTCCAACCCGGTGGCGACTCGGGAGAGCTGCCTGGCGGCGATTTCCGGGCTGAGTCACGGCGGGTTGAGGTTCAGGGGGCTGGCAAAGGAGGCGGGGGCGGAGGAGGTGTTGAAGAAGGCGGAGCGAACGGTGAGTGATCGAGCCAAGGAGAATGTGAGTAGGATATTGGAGATAATGAATGAGAAGGATGAAGAAGATGAGGAGGTTGATTGGGAGGGGTTGCTTAACTCGGACGATGATCTGAGTCGGACTCAGAGTCGCAGCTCGCGCTGAGTTTACAGGTTCTTCTTCGATCATTCAACTTTACTTGCATTTTGTTTGGTTGGTGTTTATTGTGCAAAGGGATTGTAATTAGGTGTGGCTTTTTCACATGGCTTCTGATGCTTATTTTAGACATTGTTGCTATGCTATGTTTCGGTTTCAAGATTCGATTTTGTGAAGAAGAAGATGATGATTGGTGAGGTTGTAAATAAAGAATTTTGATGAGTATAAATTCAACTCTTGCTTAACTTGAAAGATTAAACTTTTGATTCGTGATCGACTTTTGATAGTTATTTAGTTTCATATGTTATGAGAATCTGAAAAGTTGATGAATCTGGAGTGGTTCTAACAATGGTGATGTTCTTCATTTTATGATAGTGAAGTTATAAGTTCTACTTTACGAGACGAAGAATCACAATCTAAAAACTATTTTCGCCATACACCATTGTGCACGAAAAAAAACATATGCATACAAGTTGTTAATCTTTTGTATCCGTAGTTTTGATCTTATGAGGCCATATCTTGTATGTATTCTGTTGGTCCTAGTTTTTATAAATGTTTTAGGATTTGTATGAGGCCATACCTATGGTTCGAGAGATGTTGCTCTTGCACTAACCGAATCTGTCTCCATGATCGTCGTACATAGTAGGATAAAGGCTTAGTTAACACTGGCTTTCGATGATTAGAGCCTGAGTTAAACACGGTGATGTTCATGTTGTTGCGATTGCCTCGTCTCACAAGTGTAAATCAAGGTATGCAAAAAACATTCTAAGATGTTGCAAGATAATCCTTATGATTTCTCTTAGGTCTAAAAGTTTCATCTAGTGCTTCATGTTGTCGATTTGCATGTATGTATATGTCGATACGTATGTGTTTATATGCAAATAGACGATAGATACTAAACTCGGCAGAGTCCATCTTGATTCTGCCGAGTTTGGTATAGATTATACCCATTCATGGTGCAAGAATGATTCATCTGATTGGTAGGAGAATTTCAACATGCCAACTATTTTGTCAAAAGTTAAAATTACATATTACATGTTAAGAGTTTTGTTATTTAAAGTCTTGAATATATTAATACGTGTCCATGATAGGTAAAAGATTAGTCCAATAGTAACTTCAAGGATAATTTGCATAATTACCTTTTAAGAAGTTCGTAATATTCGTTTAGTGTCCAAGAGCTCGTTCGGTTCATGTGTTATTGATTTAGGAGCTCTTAATCCTAATAATCCGACACGGGAAGATAATCTCAATCCCCGTTTCCATTATCGAAACGGGGATGAAAACCTTTTATCATTCCTTTGTCCCATCGATGATGAATAAATCTTTCTCACAAATAGATTTATATCAACTGAAAATACAATAGCTCAAATTGCTATCTGCTCTTATTACAGCATAGCTCAAAGAAAACACAAACACACAACAAGAATACTATAATACCACAAACATGGATGAAATGAAGTCCTGATTGAGGGTGAAGAAAGACATAGCTATAGCAACAAGTCCAAGAATGAGTGTCCCAAGTGAAGCCATCCCACCATTTGCAGCATCCTTCGTGGCGGTCGGGGTCGGAGCCGGGGACATGGCCGATATCTGCCCCCATTATCATCCCTACCAATGTCACCAAAATTGCAAAGATGAATGCAGCTTTAGAGCTACTCATTCTTTTTGTTTCTTGATAAGTGTATGTAAAATGAATGAGAAATGCTTTAGCTTTGGTTATGGCAAAGATGAATGCAGCTTTAGAACTGCTCATTTTTTACTGCTGACGTGTAATGATCTCATCTCTTAATTATATGAAAAATCAAATTAATTAATATATTGGATTTCACCACATCAACGGAATGTGTCCTCGGTGGGTAGCAGAACTGTATATAAAGAATGAATAGAACGTTTATTTTCTTGGTTCTTAGGTGATCACAAAGAAGCCAAATGGCATGAAGCAATCAAGTTGTACAAACTATATAATGGGCTTTAAATGATGTAATTTTGTAAGGCGATCCTTCACTAATTAGTATCCAAACCTATTTCTATAAGTTGAATATGTCTTATAATTTATACATTGACTCGTCTCATAAAATTAAATTTCTCACTCATATCACATTTAATTATTTTCACTAATATAATTATTGAAGATATAACTCAAGATGACACCATATAAGTGTCTAAGCAAGTCCAATATCAAACCCAATGCATGCATCACACACCAGCATACACAATCAAAATCATTCAATATTATTTCGAGTGACTGAAGAAATAACATATGAATCAAGAAATGGCATAACAACGATTTTCTTCTTCTTCTTCTTTCTTCGTATTCAAATCATGCATACGATCTATCTGTCATGGGCACTTTAACATGCCACCATGTGTAGTCATCTCCGAATAGCATTTGCCACATTTTTCTTTGTTCCCATACTGCCCCGGTGGCACGCATTTGCATCGTTCGCAGCAAGTCAAGCACGCCCTCGCGCATATATTCTTCCTCGAATGGTTTTTACACCTTACTACACACAATGGGATGCACTCTGCACATATTTTGTTGCGTGCAAAACTTTGAGTGATTTGTTACTTAGTCTAGAACTCGAGAAATCTGATCAATCTTGCTATTTTTCAACTTTTTTTATATGTCAAAATGGCTATCATTCGTAATGAGCTAATCAAAAAAGCCAAGATTTTATTATCTAAATTATTAAGTTTATTAAGAAACTTACCTTTTCTATTTCTTGGTCGTTGTACCGGGGGCGGAGTGGGTGGAGCCATAGGTGGTGGTGGTGGCGGTGTCTTGGTCACCGGAGGCGGTGGTGGTGGTGCCTTGACTATTGGAGACGGGGGCGGTGGTGGTGGTGGTGGCGGTGGCGAACTCTTGTAGACCGTACTTCGGGCAGGGGCAGAGGCAACTGTGCTGCCCTGCTTAACAAGATGAGCAACAAATTCTTAAGAGCTTTCAAGACTACAAATCTTATATAACATAGTAGTACTTATAACATATATATATTTCAAAGGCCTAATGTACATTATAGTCTAAATATTATTACCTCACTAAAGATTTCATCTTCCCATGTTGATGAAACCTAGGAAACAAAAAGAACATTAAGGATTCATTATCATATTCACTTCAAAAGAAGAACAAAAAAAAAAAAAACATGTTGTGTAAATAAAGAAGGGCCATTCTTCATCACCTTGGTGTTGATCATAAGAAAACAGGCAAGAACAAAGAAGACAGTTTTTGAAGCCATTTTGGGTGATTCAAGAAAAGACACACTTTCCACATATATATATAGAAAGAGTTGCTAGCAGAGAATATTGGCAGCAATGAGACACACTGTTATGGGCTCCCTCCGGTGATCTAGCCCGATGTCGAAGCCACGTGCAACGGGTCTCGGTTTTCTTAAACAACTATATCCCTTTGAACCAATCCATAAGTGCAAGAAAGCACACTACTTGTTTAGCCTTCTTGGCTTCAACACACACTCCCTGTTTTGCCATTCCTTAGGGGGTAAAACGGTCTTTTCGTCCCACGTGGCGTAAAACGGTCTTTACGTCCCACGTGGCGTTGACTGATTAGCTGGCTATGTGACTAGTGCAGTCAATAAAATAATTTGAGACTTATGTTGTGGAAAGTGAGTCCATGTGAGATCACATGTGTTGAGCATTAGTCAAAGTTTGTCTTTGCTGTTGGATTTAATCTGACATAACATTTTTAGTGAGATATCAGTAGACAGTAGAGCACATGATGTGTTTCTTGCAAGTAGCAAAGCTCAAATATAGGTTTTTTTTTTTTAACCTTTTTAATATTTTTTTTTTGTTTAGATCGGAAAACTTGAGCCGTTTGTTTTTAGGTTTTCCCAAAATGTCTGTCGAGAGCAATACAAGCATCGTGTTGCACCCTATCATAAGATGAGGATTGTCTGGTGAACTATTCGAAGTCGTTCAATCCAATAAAAGTCTATTTGAAATCATGTATTGTGATTTGTTAAAATGAAAAAAAAAAAAAAATCAAACTTGACATTATTAGGCTTGTTAGCTAGTGAGCAAAATATAATATCAAAGTTTGATATTTTGATATTTATTTTGTATACTTTTATTTTTGATGAATATATAGATAACTAATTTAAGATATTTTCATAATTAGATTATAAATTTCAGATAATATATGTTTTATCTTTTATAATTTTTTATACTTTTCTTATGATAAATAAATAAATATCTAATTGATAATAGTTTTATAATTAAATTATGAATTTTAGTCTTTTTAGAATACATAATTTATTTTGTTAATAAATTGATGAATATACTATAATTTATTTATCTATATTTATTAAGTTTGTTTAGACTCGACTAAACTTTTGAACTATTAATGGAGTCAATAAATTTAACTCGTGTTCATTCATTAACCTGATCAAATACTCAATAGTTCGATTCAACCCGATTCAATAACATCCCCTGTCTTAATCAACATGGGGCTCATGGAATCCCACGAGGATACAGAATAACAAACAGTACTCATAAATTAAGACATGATTGAACTGATAAAGAAACATCTATAAGACTAAGTAAAAACAAGAGAGACAAATACTAGGTAGAAATAACACAAGACAAGTGTTTTTAGATCAACTAAGATGGATTATATTTTTAGGGGCACTTGACAAGGTATCCACGAATAGTCACTTTATCCCAATTGCTGCATTTTCCGAATCGAGGTACGCATTTGAACTTAGCGCAACACGCGGTACAAGTTCTCATGCACGCTCTTTTTGGACTAATCGGCTTGCAATATGACGAACACATCGCCACACAACCTACGGTAAGTTATTTGTCGTGAGAAAACAAGAATTTTGTGAATTTTGAAAAAGGATAGATTTTATCGACTATTTGTCTTTGTACCATGTGGTGCGTAGGCAGGTGCCTTCGTTGGGGAGTTAATTGGAGCATAAGCCGGAACATAGATGGGGTTCTTAGCCGGTGCATGAGTTGGAGCCATGGTGGGAGCATGGGTTGGGGCCTCAGTCGGGGCGTGATGGTGGTGGTGGTGATGCTTCTATAACAAAATTATACTATACATGAACATCATATTGATAATTTTATGATGAAGTTTTCTGATATATTATGAAATTGATCTAAATGACAGGTCATTTTTAATGGAATTGAACAAATATCGAGTGGATACTATTGTATCACTCAAGATCTATAGTGCTATACAATAAAATATAAGATGAAATATCATTTTGCAGTAAATTAGCGAGTATATAGCATTAAGCTAAAGCAAAAATTTGGATTGTTTTTTAAATTTAAACCATAATTTGAAAGCCATAAAAATGTTTGTGCATGGAACAATGCAATGTAAACATTGGACACATGTTTTAAGTAAATGTATGATGTAATAACAATACACAAGAATAATAAAATCAAGAAAGGTTAAAGAACACAACCTCAGTTTCAATATGGTCAAACTCTTCCATAGATGAACCCTACAATGGCAATAATTGTATATAAGTTAGCTCAAAACTAAGAATATCCGTACTAATTATGATCAAAACTTCTTTTAGGGTCATTTGGATAGGTGGATTTGAGGAGGGATTTGAAATCCATGGTAGCAAATCCATCGGTAGTGTTTGGATGGATGTGGATTTGAAATTCATGATTTTTATTTTGAGCTAATTTCGGAGTCATTTTGGTGGATTTTAAATCCACTCCAACTTGGGCTCATTTCAAATCCTAAATTTCAAATCACTCAATCCAAACGGAGCCTTAAAAAATTTTGAGCATGCGAACGGTACAAACTCACCATCGTTGTAACCATGAGCATGAACAAGATAAGAAAAACGGTTGATTTGGGAGCCATTTTCGACGATGAAGAAGGCAATATTACACAAGAGAAAACAATAAATCGAATAGGCTCTAGTTTTATTATTTACTATGAATATTGATGGATTTTATAGTGAGCAAAGTGATGTTTATATAGAAAAAAAAAAAAGAAATAAGAGATGGGAATATTTATGCATGAAAAGATGGTATAAGTGGGATTGATTTGCGCAATTTTTGCTACACAAATAAATAAATAAATATGTATAAACAATTAGTTGCAGCTAGTAGTTTTAAATTTGAACTACGTACAAATCAATAAAATAAGTTATTTATTCATTGGGCTCAATAAAATTGTCCACTACTATTAATTTTTTTCGTTCCTCTGAAAATGTGATTAGGCCACTTGATAATTAGGTATATCTTTCACCTTGTTTGGAGATTTCGGGTAGGTTAGCAGGACTGTGATGTTTTGAAATGGTGGAAGTTATTGTCAAAATAAACATACTTGAAATCTGTCTGTGGATGAAAATTGTAAAAATTATGAAAGTTAATAATATATTTGCTAATATTCAAAAACTTGACTAAAATTGCAAATTAAGTAAAGTTCGTGACTTTCTTCACAATTAACACTAAAAAGAAATATATTGTTTTAATCAAAAGTTTGAGATTATTCTTTTTTTCGTCAAAAGAAATTTTTTAATTTGGACAATTATATCTTTAATAAATATGACCAGCCCATATCACCCAACCTGTACCAACTTATTTCATTTCATAACAGTTTGTATCAAACTTATTTCACTCAGTACCAATCGTACCAACATATAACACCCTCATAGCATAAAGAATATGGTATGTACCACCATATGACATATTTGTGTCATTATTAATGCAACCGTACCACTATATTATATCTCCCGTACCATCATTTTAGATCTCAAATGTTAGAAGGTTAGAAGGGCATAGTTGGACAAAAATCATCTCTCTTAACTGAAAAATAACAAAATTTAATAAATTGGTAAAAAAAAAATGTATATAAATAGAAATGATTAAGAATGGGGTTGACACTTCTAATCAGGTACTAGAATAACATTTATGGATTAATTATGATCTTTATATAAATAACAACATTATAAGTTAACTTATTATGAGATTATAAAAATATTATAAAATTTTAATTACAAACTAATCTTTTATAATATATATGACTTTCCATTCTTTGACTAAGTTTTATTTTTTTTCCTTTTCTTTTCCTATAACTGATCATCATTATCAACCTAGTTAAGCTTTTTTGTTGACATTAATTTCACATGGTTTTTCCTAGTATAAAGTTAAACTCAATATTAATTGCATCACCAACTTCATACGGACTTGGTTGAACATATTTGAAAACAATTTGATGTCTCGATGATGAATTAAAATGCATCATTTGTATCCATTCAGTTATCCTATTATTAATTTTATGTTTTTTGGACTTCTTCATTTTAGTATTTATTCAAATGAAAAAAAATTTGTGTGAATATGTGTGTTTTATTAGAATATTTTATTTACTTAAAATATATTTAACTAAAATCTATGTATCCAAAATTAGGAAATTTAAATTATATTTAAGTTAAAATTAGGAAAAAGAAGATTGGGTAAAGATGAGACCCATAAAATAGTTGAATTTAAATTTGATAAATTGCGGGTGTTGATTTAATGTTGATGGAATGTGATTGATTCTGAGTAGAGATTCGAAATTAATATCATGTATATATGTTATGTGTTTATGTATATATACGAGATAGTATTTTATAATATTTGGGTATAAGGTAATATTTTCGAGAAATTATATATATAATTTGACATGTAATACTATGTGGAATATTTTTGTGTACGTATCATATAATATTCTTATGTATCATGCAATATTTCCATGTGTATTATGTAGTTCTTTTGAAAATTTATAATGTGATAACTATTACTATGTAATATTTTTATTTTTTATAAGGTAATACTTTTATATGTAACGAGTATTATTTTGATTCTATGACTTCAAAACAATGATTAATTGAGAAATCGTAATTTGATAAGTAATATTCTTATTAGAGAAGGTCTTGCGTGCCCTCGGCATAAGGATCCTAATTCGTGCCCCCAACCCGACCCGTCGGATGGTGTTAGATATGTATATATATGTCTGTTAGGTAATACTTCTGAAAGCATCACATGATACATAAAAGTATTAACAATACGTTTAGATATATCATATAATATTTTTATATATATCATATAATATTTTTTATATATCATATAATACTTTTTGTAAGTATCACATAAAAAGGTATTATTAAAATTTGGCGTAATTGCAAAAAATCACCACTTTTTAAAGAATTGCAAATTCATCTCCACTTTTCAATAATTGCAAAAAAATCACAACATTTGTTCATTGTCGCAATTTAGAGACATTTTTGAATTTTCCGACAACCGGAGTCCACATGTACGACAAACATGCCACATCACATGCCACATTGGATGCCACGTCATTTCCAACCAAAAAAGATTTAAAAAGCAAATTGCAAAATAAAATCATCACCTTTCCTAAAGTTGTAATTTAATCTCAACCTTTCAAAAATTAGCAAAAAAAGTCATATACTTCATTTTGCAATTCGAATTTATTCTTTGGGATTAAATTGCAACTTTAGGAAAGGTGATGATTTTATTTTGCAATTTACTTTTTAAATCTTTTTGAGTGCGCACAAATCACCCGCCAGTCACCCCGTGGACGGGAACCAACTGGATACGCATGTCGTGCGCCCGCCTTCCTGTAGAGAGCACTGCCTTGCGCGTGCACGCACGAAGCAAGCGCGCGCTCTTGCCGACCCCCATCGACTAAGTGTGCGTCTGGGCACCCGCACACTCATCGAATGCCTCCAACACACATCATCCATTTCAACCTTCGGACATTCAAGCAACACATAGCATGCATCCCATTTATCCATCCGGTAGCAACCCGATTGCACCCCCCGTGCGCAGACCCGACCATCAAACATCAATGACATCACGACCAACTAAGTCACAACCCCGACTAACAGCCAACCCATCGACAATCCGACCTCCACACCCTCGAAATCGGAATCCCACGGTCTTCTGTGCATGTGGGGCTATGGTGTTCCCGACCCATCGGACCTCTCCGGACGACCCCACAGGATCGCCGGACTTAACCGGACAACCCGCCGACCACATGGGTACGTGTCGGGCGGGTGTGGCCGGCCTTCCTCGGCCACCCCCTCGGGACCCTCGGCGGGGGTGCCCAAGTGAGCACCTCCCCCTTATAGTAGTCTTAAAAAAATAAACCCTTGTGACCCCAGCAGACACTGTTTGGCTGTAAAATGCGACTTTTTGGACTTCTCGGCAGCTGCGCGCACGCTCTGTCCCCTCCGCGCCTATCCGCACGCGTAGGGATGGCAACGGGGCGGGGCGGGGCCGGGGGAGCAATCCCCATCCCCGTCCCCGCCAACTTCGCGGGGAATTTTTTTTCCCCATCGGGCGGGGAAAAATTCCTCCCCGTCCCCGCCCCGCGGGGATCCCCGTTCCCCGCGGGGATTCCCCACCCACAAAATATTTTTTTATTTAATTTTTTTAATGTATAAAAAATAATATTTTAATATATAAAAATAATCCACAAATTACATATAACTAAAATGTTAACAAAATCACCAAAAAATTATCTAATTTGTATAAAAGATAGTATATTATTTAATTATACTATCTTAAAAGTACAATGATAAATTATATTATTACATTTTCATTAATTTTTTCAATACTTAATGCATTTAAAAGAGCATGAGAAACGAGGGTTTTGTATTATTATTAATGTGTATAAAAATATATTATTTATTTTATAATAATTTAATTAAAATATATTAATATATATATATATAAATTGGTGGGGCCCCGCGGGGAACGGGGCGGGGAGTATGATCCCCGTCCCCGCCCCGCCCCGCTAGTCGAGGAGAAAATTGCCCCCGTCCCCGGCCCCGCGGGGGTATATTTCGGGGAATCCCCACCCCGTTCGGGGTGGATCCCCGCGGGGAACGGGGATTCCCCGCCCCACTGCCATCCCTACGCACGCGCTGACCCTCTCAGCACGCCCCATAATGCCTAACTCGATCCAAACATCCAAAATTCAACTAAGTCCCTATAAACCTCGTCGTGCCCACTCGGTCCCCGACTCGGTACACGCCAACATCACCCGTCGACGCCTATCCCGGCCTTGGCACGCTAAGGACAAACGTGCCTCGACCCAACACATCCTAAAGGGCTAACAAACCTCCACCACCTAAAATCGACGACATCCTCGTCATTGGTGGAATCCCCTTCACTTTACAATAAGTCTTGATCTCCTCCTCAAACTGCCACAAGTTCATTGTCTTTTCCCACGTAGGATCAGCAACTGCCTCACCCTTCCAATGGACTAAGAAATCCGTCCTCCGGTTCTTCTTACTCTGCCCAAGGGTTTTGTGGTCAAGTATGCGGTGAACCTCCTTGGTGAACTGCTCCCTTATGACGGGCGGCTCCCATTGAGCTTGCTTCCTACCTGCATCAAGTAAATCGCCATGGAACTGTGTAAAGAAAGATACATGGAAGGTAGGATGGATTTTCAAGGAAGGGATGGTTTCAACCGACTGCACCAATTCCCTTAGGGCACTACAGAGATTATCAATCGTAGTCTCACCATTCCCGATCCGTTGGAAGATTGGAGTAACTTGAAGCATTTCTGGGGAAGGCCCGACCAGTTCCTCCAATCTTGCCAAACGTGTCTCTAAATCGTCGATCCGACTCTTCGAAGACATTACACAACACTTGGTTAGAACCCGTTGCCCGGGCTCTGATACCACGTCATAGGGGTAAAAGAACACAAATTCTTAGAAACCCTCCGTGCGGCCTAGTTTCCCACAAACTAGTCAGCCTTCCCAACGTTGAACCTATTATAAACCTGCAACAAGTATCCAACGAGTAACACACAAGCATAAGACAAGTAAACGTGTTTGCAGCGGAACAACATAAAGAACACGCAAGATTTACGAGGCACCATGCCTCAACCCGTACTACTCTCAATTCATACAAGGAAACTTTACCGAGGCTTGCACACAAGTTCACCGAATATGGTGTTGTGCAACTCACGACCTTGGATCAAGTATTTATAGGCAACAATCGGAAACTACAAGGGACATCCCCCCATGCTGGGATAGCCAACCGGATTAGGACACGTGGCAAGCTAGCCACGTGTCGCCCTAGGAAGATGCCAGCAATAAACTGCTCCAACGGTCAACAAGATAACCGCCCGTTTCTGAAATCATCCGGACGAACGGATAACAACAGCCTCGGCGCGCACTGTTTGGAGCGCGCACCTTTTCGATGTTGATTATTTTATACGAAACCGATTAAAATATAGTTTTAAAATTTATTTGGTTGCTTTTAAGTTTTAACTACATTTAAATTTAGTTTAACTTTATTAATTTTTGAATATTTTGTTTGTCATGTAACCATGTGGGTTGATATTTTAATTCAAATCAGCTATATGAAAATAATTATAATAGAAGTATTGGAAAATATTTTCTATTGATATATGTAGTTGACAAAACAATTTTTATAGAAAGTCATATATAAACATCTCAAAAGGAAAATACTTGAATGAAATTTTTCTTTTTTTGAATCAACAATAATACATCTATTTTTCTTCATATGAAATGCATTTTTACTTGTGTAAAAGAATGTTCGTTAAAATGGTGGAAGAATAAGTCCATTAAATCAAATAGGTGCAATTTTGATGTTTCTCTAAGTGGGTTGGGCCTCAGAATAATTGGGCCTGGGATGGGTGGAGAAGAAACCCAATTGAGATTCTAAGCCCAAAATTAATATAATTAATTTCTAATTAGAATAATCTTCCTACTTTTTTTTTTTTTGGAGAAAAAGTTCTCAAGAAAATCTTAATTCTAAAATTATTCATTCAACAATTCTTCCTCTTTGACATTTTTTTTAAAGATTTCAGGACATTGCACTAAAATAGTTAATATTATAAACACATTTTTTTAAATAATACGATTTAATCGAATTTCGAAATATGGAGAAAGAAAGACAACCATGACTATAGATGGATAACAATAATAATTGTGAAAAAATAAAAATATAAGGATAAAATAAAGAAATTAGGTATTTTATAGTTATAGAGAAAAATATTGTGGATATGAGTATAATCGTCCTTATTAAATATGTTGAGGTTTTGAGTTTTCGGAACAATTTATTTTGTCTTTTCTTTGGGATTTCTTTTTTTCTCTTATTATATTTTCTATAGAACTCTTTTTTTATCTGTTAAGAAAATGAGCTTTTTATATACATTTGTATTATTATTTAGCTTATTTTTTATCCTCAAATAAATAATATTAGTTTTATGATTTATGTAATTTTGATGTATAAACAAATAATGACTCTATTAAAACAGTTAAAGTTTTATATTATGAGTTGGAATCAAGTTGTTCATAAATATTGGGATCTCAAATCGAAAAAAAAAAAAAAACTCTTTAAAGAATGATCCATTAAGTTTAATAAATCGAGCTTCATGCTCAAGTTCTCTATCGATATGCTCATTTATATATTTCCGAGCCTATTCTTAAGCTTGAACTTGGTTCATTTATATTTGTGCAAGTTTGTCATAACCTTAAATTTAACTCTCTCTTTTTTTTCACGAGCTTGCTCAACAAGCTCAAGTTCAAACTAAAATGGTTTAACATGATCAATAGATTCGAGCTTGAGCCACTTGCAAGCATAATAAAATTAAACCGAATCTAATTCGAGTATATTATAAAAGATTGAATCAAACTTGAACAAGTCTCTTGATATTCGACTTGATTCGATTCGATTACATCTGAGGTGTTTATATTAAATAAAAAGCAAGAGAAGGAAAACTTAAAAGAGATAGAACAAAAGAAGCACTAATATATATATATATATATATATATATATATATATATAGTCCCATAGGATGTGAGATGTGATAAGAAATGATGTTGATTAAACAACTGCTTTTATTAATACATTGAATAGCATAGACTATTCCAAATATGATTTTAGGTCCAACACACTAGGGTTTACGATTGAATGATACAAATACAAGACATAATTAAAACAACATAATAAAATACAAGGTAGAAATAAGATGATCAAGAAATGATGATGATGATAGCACACACACATATATATATAGATGAAGCAATTAGTAGATTTTATTTGCAGGGCAAGTGAGAGTAGTGTTGCGGATTGTGACATCAACCCATTCGCAACACTTAGAGAATTCAGGCACACATCTGTACTTAGCGCAACACGCGGTACAAGTTCTAAAGCACGCCCGTCTCGGGGAATGTGGCTTGCAGTATGAGAGACACATCGCGGTACAAGCTGTGCCTGTATCGTATAATATGAATCAATATTTAGAAAAATGTATATTCTCTCTGTTTCATAATAAAAAAAGAAAAAAGTTGTGTTTCTAAAAGAGGGTATAATTTGTGAAGCTCTAAAACGATAGATTTATCGAGTATTAATTTATTTCCATACCGAAACCGTATGGTAGAGGAGAGGCTGGCGGTGGAGGCGCATACGGAGCGTAGGCGGGGGCCTATGAATGTACAATACACAAAAATTAGGTATGTATATATAGGATTTGAATATGTTGGAAGTGTGATACACAAAGTTTGGATATCTTGATGCAAAATAATATGATTTATGAGATCACTTTTGCATAGACGATCGTCAGTATCGGTGCAATGAGATATGAGATGAAACATTGTTTTGCAATAAAGAATCCATTCGATAATGAAGTTATGCAATGAAAATTAGTACTCATGCAAAGTAGAAGTAGTATGAAAAGATAGAGGATTTGACCTGAATAGGTTGCATAGATGAACCCTACATTAATATTCACAAAAACATAAAATCATTAGTTGGCTAAAACTAATGAAGTAATAAAAACAATGGACTTAAAGAACTTGCAAAAATGTGTGTGCTTACCATTGCAACAACAAGCACGATTGCAAACACAAAGATGATGGATTTAGGAGACATTTTCAAAGATTTGAGAGAGAAAAGAGTTTTTCAATTGTTAAGAATGATGGAATTCATCTATGAAGAGTGATGTTTATATAGAGAGGGAAAACGCATTGGGAGTAGAAAAGAAGTTTATTTGCATGAAAAGTCGGGCATTGTATTCAAGCTTTGTTTCATCTTCTATTTCAGCACTTAATTATTATAACGTACATTTTCCCCACTATTAGTCACAATACAAATATGGGATTTTAAAACATTTGATAATGATCGAAGGACGGAACAAAAGATGAATTGCAGTTTCTGAACAAAGAATCATGTTAGGATGTGATTTCCTTTGTTATGATGTCGTATTTCATCTTGTATTCAATTATCTTTAAAATACATGACATGACAATTAGTTAGGATTACCATTTAAGCAGTATATATGATATGTGATTGTTATTTTGAAATATCAGATGTAACAAGTCGTTGATCAAAAAATTGGTTAGACTATAAGTGGATTAGGGTTTTGAGCAACTTTTGTTATACGAAATAAATAAAAATATTATAGTACAAGGATTACAGCTTGCTTCTTTACATTTACATTGCAAGATTAAAACCTAAGTTATAACTTAAATTAATGGTACATTGGGCTCAATGAAATTGCTATTTTAATTAATGAGAATTAATTATCAGCCTATTAAAACATTTCGTTGACTTTTTTTCACATGGTTTACATAGTTTAGATTAAGAAATGAGGCGGCCATGATTGAGTTAAACCTAATCAAAGTCCGATGCTTAAATAAAAGAAAGAAAAAAAAAAACATCAATGCTAAATATGCAAAGGTTTGATTAGATGAAATGAACTTGTTGGAGAGTATGAT